>WEKY01035977.1:140810-328319 GCA_013390045.1 Picathartes gymnocephalus
GAGGGAGGCAGGGGCGGCGGGGAGGATGCACATGCTCGCCCCGCTCCCTCCCGCCGGCCCCGCCGCGCCCCGCGCCGCCCACGCCCCGCGGGCTGCCGAAGAGGGAGGGGACCGGCCCGGAGCAGCTCCCGGTACCTGCCCTGCCGGCCTTCTGCTGGAGGCCGGCACACAGGTCCGAGCCGCGGACCTCGCCTCCCGTCCCGCTGCCGGTGTGGCCCTGCTCCCCCCTCCCTCTGCTCCACTCAAGGTGCCACTTCTCCTTAAAGAACTTAGCCCCCCCCCTTTACTTCGTTTTTAAAGAGCCGATTTTCGTTGCCTTCACCGAGTGGAAGCACAAGCCAGTGCCTGGCATGGCTCCTCCTCAAGTCTCAGCGAGCTCCGGGCTCCAAAAACCTAGATTTTCATGGGAATATCGGTCAAGTCTGCCTGCACTGGAAAAGCCTGGAGGCAGGGCAGATGGCTTTCAGAGCGCTAAAAAAAAAAAACCCTAACTTAAAATCTGGGAGATTTTCTGCCTGGCCCAAATACGTATGTGAAAGCCCAGGTGAAGTCTGTGCCGTACCAAACGCGATCGGACTTTCCCAGCGTAAGGGGTTTTCCTCGGTGCACTCGGGTTCTCTGTGTGGCCCTGCCTCTGCCGTACAGCCCACGGGGCTACAGCACAGAAGGAACAAAATCAAATAAATGAGCTGCAGCTCATGCTTCTGGGTTCTTCTGTTTGCCAGCAATGCTCGCCCTGAGAGCTTCAGTCTGGGCTCTCTGGGGAACAAATGGGGCTGTGAGCTGGTGTGGGGGGTCCTGATAAAATGATCCAGCCTGGAGGAGCCAGGGATGGAAGCCCCAGAGCACAGCTGGACACAGGAACCCCACAAAAGCTTCCACACCAACACAGTGTCGTGCTTGGAGGGTTTCAGCAGCTGTTTCTGTTCCCTCTCAGGAGTTAGATTTGGGGAGGAGGAGCATGCAGCCCTGAATGTGTTTTTTGGAGGTGGGTGGCACCTCCGTGTTTGTGTCTTGACCTCCTGTGCCAGGCATGAGCTGGGAGTGCCAGACATCCAGCCCTGGTTATGGGACTGAGCTCCTTTGCTTTTGCCCTTTTATTTTTTCCTTGTTACACACTGGCTCTTGCCCGAGTCCAACGCTCCAGCTTTCAACCTGCAGCTGGTCCCTATAAAATAAATTTATAAAAGAGAACAGATGAGGAATTAGAACTGCTCCCTGCTCCACGCTGTTGTTGGAAAAGGCCTGGCCTCAGCTCACAGACATGAGGCTTTGCAGGTTCTTCATGTGCATTTTTCGAGATGCAGATGAAAAGGGGGAAAAAAAGATTGGGTTATGCAAAACGCTTCAGTTTTCAGTCCCCTTGATACATTCATGCCAGGCACAAAGCAAAGTCCCTTGTTTGTTTCCACGGGTTTAAGTCCAGACAGCATTTTTACTGTCTATTCCCTCTATTTCCATCTCACATAACTCACTGGGAACAAAAGTACCAAATATCTGCTGAACATTTCCATTTTAAAGACAACAGGCATTAAACAGATGCATTCCTGCTGCCTACAAACTAGGAATCAGTGATAAATAAAATATTTTAACAGCGTTCAGCTGACACACTGCAAGTTTTATTGCTTTCCTCCCTGCAGAAGTGAAGTCTGCAGGAGGCAGAGGTGATACAGTTACCTGAAGCCCACCAGGCTTCAAAGGAATAGCCGCCCTGGGGAAAATTGGTGCATAATTTTTCAGTGACAAGCAGTAAAATAACATTACTTTGTTTCTATGAGAGGTTCACAGCCCAGGACTGAGACAACAGTGCCCCAGAACAGAAAGGATCCACAGAAAACCATGAGAAATTATGGCACATAAAGCTGTCAAGGAATTTGGCCGAGTGTATCTAAAATATATATTTATTTTCCAGGTGGGCAGCAGATTTTCATTAGACCCTTGGGGGGGTCTCAAGAGAGATTTTTATGGCACAGGTTCTGATTTGGGACCATAACCAGCAGCTGTCAAGTCCAAGGCCAGGGTTCCCTGGTTTAAAGATGAGGCCAAAGCAGCCCAAAGGGCTTCACAAGCAGACAGGAGAGCTGTGCCATGGGAAGGCAGCCGGCAGTTCCCTCGTTCTGGCTGTTGTTCCCTGCTCTCCCAAAGAAACCATGAGGCCAGCACAGATCCTGGGGTGTGATCTCAAGGATCCCAGAGTACCACCCCACTCCAATAAAAATAAATCCTACCTACAGTCCCATTCCTTCCGTTTAAAGTTTCAAAATAAATAAATAAATCTCAGGCTCGACAGAGGAGCTGCTGGATCCAGGGAATGGAAAGAAACAGCTTTAGGGAGAAAAATGGCAGGAATGTACCAGCTGGCTTGGTGTTGGGAAGACAGGGTGAAGCTGCTCACAGTTTAAGGAAACCTTTGGCTATGAACTTCCCAAAGCCTTTTCCTGCTCCCTCCACTGCCAGAGTGTGCCTGGATGTCGAGTGGGAAGCCAAAAAAGGAGCATCTGCAGACATCTGCCCCAAAGCACGGCACTGCAGGGCTGGCTGGTGGGAATCTCACAGAGCAGGGATGTTTCTCCTCTCTCCTCTACTCAAAATATTTCCTCTCTGCACAGCTCCGGCATTTGAATAGCTTCTGCTTCTGAACCTTTTCAGGGATCATCTGTCACCAAATGCACCCACTCAGCTGCCATTTTCCAAGCTGAAACCGTATTGGAACACTGTCTGTCCTGCAAACACCTCCTCAGATTCCCAAGACAAGGCTCAGGGAGCTGGCGGGATCCCTGATGGACAAATGTCACCTTGCTCCAGCTGGCCAGGACAGCATGGGCAGAGAGGCTGGACATGCACCACTGACCACTACATAAACATTTTCCTCCTCCAGGATGTGGTGTGTGTTCCCTGCCTAATCCACTCTCTTCTTTTCCCAAAATACCTGCAGGAGCAGATCAGCCCGTGGCAGGAAGTTGAACCAGCTGGATTTTGTGATGGATTCTCCTGCTGGTGGGGGCTTCCTGCAGGTTTGGGAAGGTGTGGGACCTGCAGGGCTCTGCCCTGCACTGGCACACAACCACATTCCTTCCCTACTTGCACAGTTCACACCAGCACCTTTATGATGAGAAGGAATGACAAAAATACAGGAAAAATTCGAGAAAGGCAGCACAGCAGCTGGACCCTTGCAAAAAGCATCTTGTAACCAACTCGAGGTGTAGTCACACCTGAGGCTCGCCACATCTCATCCATGGGATGCCACCTGCTATTCCAGCACGTCCCCAAAATCCACGGCAGTCCTCGAGGCAGAGCAAGGAGTGCCACCTACTGAAACACGGGCACACCTGACTCCTCCCCAAGGCACATCTGGCCATTCCTTTTGCCCCGAAGTGCCTCTGGCAGCTCCTTCTGGGGCCACAGATTCATAGGGGGCAGCTGGGAATTAATTCAGCCCCCAGGGATGGGGATAAAGCTGAAATGACTGTGTCAAAGCAGCCTGGCCAAGACCAAGGAGCAGGAATTGAGTATGTGGGGAGTGCTTCAGCCTCTTTTCTCTAGGAAAAGAAGAGCTATTTTCTCATGACACTGGATGTTCCTCCTCCCTATTTTGGTCCTTTCCGGAGAGTCTAAAACAAAACTGAAAGCCATTTGTTCCTCCCCACAAAGGGATTGAGATATCCAGCTCTGAGCACTGTCATTTAAACCCCGCTGATTCCTGCGTGCAGGAAGTCAAATCAACATCTGAACGGGATTATCCTGATGACTTTCCTTTAGTGCATCTGTTCTTTCCATGCTCAGTAAGAAACACTGAGAGGTGTGAAGAGCATGCAGCCATTCCAGCCTGCCTAGGAAATCCTCCCAGGATCAATCTGGGGTAGAGTGCATGAGAAGGAAAAGAAAAACACCACAAGGCTTATTAACGAAACAAAAAATTGCTCGCTGCAGAAGAAGCCAAAGGAAAAAATAACAATGTGCTGTACTGCAGTTGTAATGCATTTAGCTTTTTCTATCACATTAGGGACACGCAGAACACAGAAATGAATGTTTGTGCCATGCAAAGCTGAAAGAGCAGACGTTGGGAGTGTGGAACAGCAGAGGATTCTCCAAGTAACACAGTGGTTTTAAGCACGTGTCACATCACATTGGGGATTGAAATTCTCCTCCGTGGGCTCTTTGTCTGGAAGGAAGAGATGGCTCAAAGCACCTCCTGTCAGTACAAGGTGACAGATCCCCCTCCCCTCAGTGTTTTTCCAGGCTGGAGCAAAGCCTGGGCTGTGCTTCCTGCTGGGTGGGCTGCAGAGCGGAAATAACACAAGTATCACTCATCTCATCTACAAGTTCCACAGAAAAATGGCACCAAAAAATCGTTCTCAGTAGCCAGAAGTTCAACAAGCCCTTCAGAGCTTGCTCCTTCCATCAGAGCAACCAAAACCATCCCTCTGACTTCTTCTCCCCACTAACAAGACCCCATTCCCACCATCCCTGCCCACGCGTTTACAGAATCCTCTGACCTCCGAAAGCAGGATGTTTTTCTCCCATGACCACACAGAAAAATGGATTTTCAGCAGCTCACCCCGCCAGCTGGGTGCACGTGGTGGCTGCAGCTCCCCACAGCCCTCCAGGGTTCAGGGAATGCTGTGGGATTCCTGGGAGCACTTGTCACATCCTCAGCCTGAATGACATCCTTTCTCCTGGCTCTCTCCAGGAAGGACCACACACACGATCCTGATCCCTGCTGTGGGAACCAGCGCCTGCATCCTGATCCCTCCTGTCCAGGACCAAGTGACCAGTTCATTTGTCCTGCTTTCCAGAACAGACTGGGCTGCCCAGCAAGATCAGACACAGGCAGAGCTTAAACACTTCTTCCTCTGGGCTGGATTAAGCCAGAAACAACTTCAAAACGATTTAGCTGCCTTGGGAAGTCTCCTTAGGCTTGGATTAAGCAGAAACTCGTTCTGCAAGTTGCCAAAATAAACGCTCAGTGCTCTTTGCAGTTACCACAATTAGACACTGCCCATGCCCTGCGTCTCTCAGCAGTCCCGGGGCACTGACTATGTAGAGCAAAAGCAGCATTTAGACACGGCAGGCCCTGGAAATGCAGTTTTCCCTTTGCTTTCAGCCATAAGCAACCACCAAATGAACCCAGGGACCAATTAAACGAAATGTGAGGAAGCAGATTGAGTCGTGGCGCCACAAGATCCAGGATGCAACAGAGGTAAGTTTGTAAAAAACATCAACTCAGTTGATGTTGCTGGGAAAACAGGTTCATTGTGCTCCCACACACATCTCTGTTGGACTGGGGGAAGCTGAAACAGTTGAAGGAAAGTAGGAGCCATGTGCAGGGTCTGGCTGCACACGGGGGCATGGCTGGGATAAGCCAGGGCAGCTTCCTTCCACTTCTCATCAGCCAGAGCTGAGATCCCAGGGACAGCCTGTGCTCAGTGACCCTGTTACCTTCACTGTGCCCCCACATTCCTCCTTGGATTGCATCTCTTCTGCACCTTTTCTCTGTGAAATCGCCTCTTGCCTTGTCTTTATGTGGGACTCTAAGAAGCAACAGCAGCTCCCAGGGCACCCTTGGGATCACAGAATGGTTTGGGTGGGAAGAGACCTTAAATCTCAGCTCATTTTAACCCCTACCATGAGCAGGGACACCTTCCACTGCTCCAGGCTGCTCAAAGCACCATCCAACCTGGCCTTGGACACTGCCAGGGCTCCAGGGGCAGCCACAGCTTCTCTGGGCACCCTGTGCCAGGGCCTGCCCACCCTCGCAGGGAACAATTCCTTCCCAATATCCCATCCATCCCTGCCCTCTGGCACTGGGAAGTCATTCCCCCTTTTCCTGGCACTCCATCCCTTGTCCAAAGTATCTCTCCACGTTTCTTGCAGCTCCTTCAGGCACTGGGAGGCCACAATTTGGTCACCCCAAAGCTTCTCCTCTCCAGGCTGAGCAATCCCAGCTCTCCCAGAGCACTGGTCCTTGTCAGACACTGGGAAAAACTTGGGCTCACCAAAAGTGAGATTGATTCCAGCAGATAGCTGCAATTCTTCTTTTAAAACATGACACAACCACAGCTGAACTCCTCAGTTTCAGCTTTTCCCCTCTCTGACCTGTGCTGCCTTCTGCACCTCACTCACTGCTTTAGTCACAGTGCTCTGCCTTCAAGAGGTGGAAAGAGCAAAACCCTCAGCAAGGTGAGAACAAGAGGCTCATTTCCACACCCCTCACCCCCCCAAATTATATTAATTGATGGCAGCTCATTTCTCCAGCCTCATTTTGAGGCTGTTTGATGCAATTCCTTCCCTTCAGGGGTTTTACGGTGACAAACCTCTCAGCAGCCTCAAGCATTTGTAATTCTGGGTGCTGCCTCTGCTCACCCTGTCAGACCCTGCAGTGTTTCTTATCTCTCCTCGCCAGTAATGCACCACTCACCTCCCATAATTGCCTTGGTCTGTTGGGTTGATTTATCCAGCCTTCAAAACAATTCATTTATATTTGAAATTAGATTAGAAATAAACATGAATTCTGCTCCCCCGATATGGAAAAAACTCCTGTGTTACCATTATTTCATGATGCATTGAGAACAAGTGCCCTGTCTCTTTATACAATCGGTTTAATTCCCCTGCTTATTAAAAATTATTATTTGGCTGTTTCAGGTATTCATAATAGTAAACACGAACCGCAGAGTTTCAGTCTGGGGTTTACATGCCTGGAGAACAAGCTGGTGTTTCTTTAAGTTGCCCTGAGAGCTGCCTTCCTTTTTGAAAACAGATTTGTGCCAGAATTTATCCTCAAGTCTCTGACATTTGCATATCCTGAGCAACTGCAAATAGGCCACTGGAGCACCAGACTGTTATTTAGGGATCTACAGGTGTTTATGGCCACAATTCCAGCAATGCTAAACCCTTCCTCTCTGAGGACGTTTCCCAAGAAGCTCTGTCCTCAGGAGCCGAGCCCTGTGATCATTTAAGGTTCAGAATCAGTGGCTGCACCCCACAGAGGGCCCGGCTTGTTACAGTACCAAGGAAATATCCATGAATCATCCAGACACCATCTGCAAACAGGGCTCACATCAGGCTTCACAAAGGTTTTACAGCGCACCACTGACTTCTGCAGCAATTTCTTATTTATGCTTGGGGGAACGCCACCAAGTTGGGCTCTCAGAGTGTGTAAAATGTTTATATTCACCGTTTTCTCTGTCAGTGTTTGCAGGGACTGATTGCTCTACTCATCAGAGCATTAGAGACCAGCACTCGCCTGATTTCCTCAGCACCGCCAACATCTCTCAGCTGAGTGCCCTGGGTGAGTCAGGGGATGAGCTTTTATCCTCACCTGCCTTCAATTTCTGGTGCAGACCAGCAGCCAAAACCCTGGCTGAGGTGCGGGGCTCCCTCCTGGCTGGCACTGCACCAGTGCTGCTCCACCTCCTCACCTGTCCTGGTTTTCCTCGCTCCAGTTCCATTCCCAGCTGCTTTTCCTCTGACCTTAACCCCTCCCCGTGGCAGAATATTCAAACATGCCAGGAAGGTTCACCTCTTCCCCACCAGCTCCCAATCTTTGGTTTGGGT
This sequence comes from Picathartes gymnocephalus, assembly GCA_013390045.1. NCBI lineage: Eukaryota > Metazoa > Chordata > Aves > Passeriformes > Picathartidae > Picathartes > Picathartes gymnocephalus. The sequence continues at coordinate 148,365 of WEKY01035977.1, forward strand.
GGAAAACAGCACAATTGGCACTTCTGGGGTATTGTGATACCAACTACTGGGAGCTTCCTCAAACCTCAGGGGAACAATCCCCTGGAAGTGATGCTGCTGCAAAGGCAAAGTGCTCTGGGTCTGCTTCTCTGTGGTCGGGAAAGAAAGATTCCAAGGCTGGTATTGAGCTTTTATACAATCACTGAAGGGTTTGGGTTACGAGGCACCTTCAAGCCCACCCAGTGCCACTCCTACCACAGGCAGGGACACCTCCCACTGTCCCAGGCTGCTCCCAGCCCCAGTGTCCAGCCTGGCCTTGGGCACTGCCAGGGATCCAGGGGCAGCCACAGCTTCTCTGGGCACCCTGTGCCAGGGCCTGCCCACCCTCCCAGGGAACAATTCCTTCCCAATATCCCATCTATCTCTGCCCTCTGGCACTGGGAAGCCATTCCCCCTTGTCCTGACTCTCCATCCCTTGTCCACAGTCTCGCTCTGTTTCCTTTAGCCCGGGAGGCCACAATTTGGTCACCCCAAAGCTTCTCCTCCCCAGGCTGCACAATGCCAGCTCTCCCAGCCTTTCCTCCCAGCAGAGCTGCTCCATCCCTCTGCTCATCCTGGAGCCTCCCCTGGGCTCTCTGCAGCAGCTCCAGGTCCCTCCTGTGCTGGGACCAGGTGATTTCTCTGCAAGAACCGTTTGTGTTGCAGCTTTGTCTCCTCTCTTTCCTTGAGCAGCCTAGCCCAGGCAACAGGGACATTTCCCCCTTCCCGAGTTCCTGCAATCCCAATGCCCAAACCCATCTCCAGAGCCCCTGGCACGCTGTGGAAGGGCCTGGAGGCAGAACAGGAAGGACAAACATGGGTACGAGGCACAAACCCTGCCCTGTGCAGCAGGAAGGCAGCGCATTCCAGATCCCGGCTCCCTGAACAGGAGCACAAGCACAGCCCGCTCCCAAACCGCCCCTGCTCCTTTCCCCACGCACAAAAACCGCTTTGTTTTTGCTTTGCACCCGCTGCTTCCCTTTCTCCTTTTAGCTTCCAAGGCAGGGCTACCAGCAAAGGCAGGGTTTGCAGCCGATGTTTTGGGCAAGAGGCGGCTCCTATGCCACCTCCGCAGTGGGTGCTCCCCCTGCTCCTTACATGGCGTGCAGCTGGGGCAGGCACAGCATTCCCCACATTCTTCCCTTTTTCCCTGCGTTTTCATCCCTGTTTCTCTCGGGAAGAGGGAGGACGAACAGAAGGAGCAAGGCCGCCCTCTGCTGCCCTACCCGAGCTGCAGCCTCGCACGAAACGCTCGGGCAAGCGACATCACCACAAAAAAAACCAAAAACAAAACAACACAAAAAACCAAACCAAACCAAAACCCCCCCAAAAAACCAAACAAAAAACCCCCCAAAAAACAAAACAAAAAAAAACACCCCAAAAAAACCAAAAACCAAATCCAAAACAAAACAAAAAAAATCCGCTCAAAACAATCAAAAAGCAATAGAAATCAAAAACAGTCATTGCATTAAAAAAAAAAATTAGCAATACAATTGCTCAAGCTCAGCTTTAATGCATTAATTTATTCTGTTTCTCTGCAAGGGGCTACCATAACTTTTTAGTCACAAGTTTTTGTCAAGTTACCCACTACAACTCCCAGAGAAAGCGGCGTCTTAAGGGGCTTATTGACATAAAAATGGGCATTTGTAAACCCACAGCACTGTCTGTAAGTCCCTTACAGCAATCAGACTCAGAGCCTGCTTCATATTCATTTTGCCCAATAAACAAATCATTTCAGAGCTGTAACAACTCTGCCTGCGGACATCACATTTTCGGTGGGTTTTTTTTTTTTTTTACCATTCCTGTGGTATGGTAAATAATACCAGACTTAAATAATACCATCTCTTTGTTCCCCCTTAAAGAGATGCAAGAGATTGATCTGTTTTGAGTTGGAATCAACGATTTGATGCAGTAATGGACATTAAAGCATTGATCTGCACCAGCTCCTGGCTCAACTCCCAACCACTCAGAGAGTCCACACAAAATTCAGGACACACAGACCCAAACATCTCGATTTTTTAGTATTAATGACCAATATGAAAAATGAAAGGGTTTTATTTCCTCTATACATGCCACACTTTGTCTCATTTCTTTGCATTTTCAATTATTCCATTTTCAGAAGTCTGGTTCTTTTTACTCTCCATTATATTCCCTCGTAAACTACCAGAAAAGTCACTTAAACAGCTCACTAATACCACAAATATATCACTGCAATTGCAATTAGTCCATCACCTCCCCAAAACCCCACAACAAATCCTGACTTCCCAGACTGCTCAGACCTACAGGGAAAGTCAAGCTTTGCAAGCAAACTCCCATTTTAAAAACCATGAATGCAATTGCCAGGCAGAATGGGTATTGACTGGGCAGCAGAACAGCAAATGCTGAGCATGGAAGGGTAAATTATGGGAGAAGACTCGATCCAGGAGCCCCACTATGATAGGAAATTAAAGTAAATGCATTTTTTACCCCTCAGGCTTCCCTGTATGTTTGTAGGGGATGCTCAGGACAAGGAGCAAATAAAGTTTTTAAAAGGCAAATCAAACCCAAGCGGATGGAGTGATTCAGGAACATCAGTCAATCCTCAGGTGAAACCTCCCAGTACCCAATTCTTTAATAGCATAAAATCCCTACCTGGAAGCAAAATTAGAGGTAGAAACCCTGAATCCCAGCCCGTGGATGAGCCACATCCCATCACACCTGTTCTTGCAAAAAGAGGGAAAACCATGGCTTTTACCCCCTTCGCTTCTCCTATTTAAAGGTTTCATGAAAACCCTCACAGCTGGAGCAGGTTTGGTGTTCATCAGTGGAGAATTCAACTCAGCTGGGTAATTCCTTGATGAGAGGCCAAGCTCAGAGCAGATCCTTTCCATGTCAGCTTGGGAAAAAATCTCAGACTTTCCTTCAACTTCTTTCTCATGAACCCCTTTCCAACAGGGTTCTTCCAATTCTTCACAGGGCAAAGCAATGCTTATTGTCAGCACAAGAGCAGGGAGGGAAATGGGAATAGTCTCCACTCAGAACTACTAAATTTTCTTTTTTTCCCCACCTTTTAACATGAACTCAGGTTTTGCTGGCTGCTGAATGGCAAGTGATGTGTTTGCAAAATTAGCCTTTCAGTTTGTACAGCTTTATTAGGACTCATTTTGCGATGCTAATGGGTTTTAAATATATATAGGTTTTCCTTTAATTTTTGTTCCTCTTCAGCAACACGCAGGAAATAAAAAGCAGAGACGGGCACATCACACTACTAAATCTGCAGAAACATCTTCGAGTTCTTGCAGAGAGCAGTGATTAAAGCTTTAAAAAATGTACCTGTTTTCCCCCCTGAAGGAAAGAAGGGCTGTTGGAACATAAATCCACCTGAATTAGAGCACAGCTCGTCTGCTGATCATTCAAACCACACGGTTTAACCCACCTCTTGTCACCGCAGCTTTAGTTTGTTTCATTTTATCTCATTTCTGGTCCTAAAAAATCACAGCAGCCTGAAGGATGAACTTACTTGCACCTCCAGCGAGCTGCACGGGTTAATTAACATAATTACTCATTCTGAGCCTGGTCAGCTAGCTGCATTCATCTGCTGCACGGCCCAGCCTGAATAATTCAGCAGGTGTTAATTATTTATGGCCTGGAGCTCTTCCAAAGGAGTTGCTGGCACTCAGTGCCAGCGATTGGACCTGGCAGGCAAAGCCAAGCCCGGCTCTGCTTCATCCCGGGGACCACAGCAGGGAAAACGGGAAGGCCTTGCATTTAGCCACCAAAAATATCGTGCTTTAAATCCCCCCCCACATCCAGCACTTCATTTATAGGGGATGCCAGTGACATCAAAGGAGTCTGGGGGGAAAAAAAAAAAAAATCCCCTTTTCCTTTTGGTTCCGTGATGGAAGGTGTTGGAAAGGAGGACAGTGCAAGGCACAGATGTTCCTCCCCCATAACCTCTGCCGTGATTTGCCCTCCTGGCAATCAGAGTGATGCAGGGAAGGACCCTATAGCCATAAAACGGGCATTGGGACCTCCAAAAAACGGGGGTGTGACCTGTGCCCACCCCACCTCAGGCTGCCAGAAAAGCCAGGCTGGAGCTCTCCTCCGGCTGGGAAGAGCCTCTCCACCTCCACCCTCTGCTTTTGTGGGGCTCTCGGGTAGGAAATGGCCCCACACAAACCCAAAGGGTGAAGTTTGTCCAGTCTGTGAGCAGGAAACCATGAACTCAAAGGACAAGAGACAGCCAGAGGCCAAGCAGGAGCTGTAACTCCTGGTGGCTGAGGCTGAACTGCTTTTTCAGAGTGCTAAAATCCCGCCTGTGACAAAGGATGCAGCTGGAGATGGTGTTGAAGAAGGTAAACAAATACCTGGGAGCTGGTATTTGCCAAGGGAAGACGGGGCTTACGGTGAAAAAAAAAAAAAAAACAAAACAGAATAAAAATCTTATTTTACATTGTATCGATGCTATAATGTTGATTAAATGCTCAGTATTAAGTGGCATTTTTGGAGGAGCAGCAAAAGGCTTTACAAGAACTGGAAGATGGGTAAATCCACATGAAAAATGAGGCACCTATTTTGAACGAGGACAAATACCCAGGTGCAGGAAATCCCTGGGCAAGAGGTGGCTCACCCACATCTCCACCTGCAGCTCCAGGTCAGCAGCGCCACCTCCAGTGCCCATCACCACCCCAGCTGAGCAGATTGATGCTCTAAAACCCCCAAACCACCCAGCTTTTTCCTGCCCAAGTGTGTTTACCCCCAAATCTTGCCCCTTTGGGGTCTCCGCCGCCAGCGCAGCCACCTCGCGTCCTCTCCAGTCCCAAACAGCTGTGCCAAGGTATTTTCCACAGCCCAAACCCTGCACTCCAGCACGCAGGGGAGGCTTCTCCCCACCTTCTCGCTGGGCTTGGGGCTTTGGCAGCTTCCCGCCTAGGAATCTTTCCCCAAGGTTTCTCCGATAGAAGTCCCAGAGTGGGAACAGCACGGCTTTTCAGCCTGCCCCGGTGCCGCCGGGCCAGGGCGACCTCCGGCTCCCCGTGCAGCTCCCGGAGGGTGCTGTGGTTACCCCCAGGGCACCGCCGCCCCGTACAGCCCTCACTCGAAGCCTCTGCGGGAAGAGCTCTGCTCTGTGAAGCCTTTGACGAGGGCACAGGGCGGGGAGGCAGAGCTGAAAGCGTTTTTTCATTCCCAGGAAAGGCGGGGGGCTGTGCAGCCCTGCAAGTTTTGCCCTCCCTCTATTCCCCGGCAAGGGAGGCGTCGGTTTTTGGGAGCTTTTTTTAACCACTTCCCAGCATCAAGCTGAGGGCTGTCCCCTGCATTTTGTCAGGGTTTTAGCCCAAGACGTGGCTCTGTCGCTGCCTTCAGCATCCAACGTTTCCAGCCACGTGGAAGATGAAACTGAAATAATCCAAGTGTTAAAGCCACACTTTTCTCCCAGATCTCCTTTCCCTCCCAGAAGCCATGGCCAGGAGGAAGGTGGCATAAAATCCATCTGTCAGCTCAGCCTTACACTGGATTTACATTAATGCTCTGACCAGACCCAGTCTGGTTCTCCCACGTGGTACCAAACCCTTTATTTTCTTTCCACCACCAATTCGTTTGCCAAGCTCTTTTGAATGGGAAAAATTAGCGAGAGGTTGGCTATGCAAAAAGAAAAAAAAGAACAAACCTAAAAACAAAACAAAACAAAAAAGAAACCACCAACCAACCAACCAAACCAAACCAAAAAAAGAACCAGGAGAAATAGCCCAGGTTTGACAGTTCTTTGACCGTCAGGCCGGGGTTTTTAGGGCCTGATGGTTCATCCTCCACAGAGAATCCTAAGAGTAGGAAAACCCCTATGAGATGGAGTCCAACCATTCCCCAGCGCTGCCAAGGGTACCCCTAAGCCACGTCCCCAGCTGCCACATCCACAGTTTTGGAACACTCCCAGGGCTGTGACTCCAGCCCTTTCCTGGGCAGCCCCTTCCAAGGCCTGAGCACCCTTCTGGTGCAGGAATTTTCCCTGATATCCCATCTAAACCCCCTCTGGAGCAATTTGAGGCCATTTCCTCATCCTGTCCCTGCTCCCTGGGAGCAGAGCCCGACCCCCCCTGGCTGCCCTCTCCTGTCAGGGAGCTGTGCAGAGCAATAAAATTCCACACAGGGTTTGATCTTACTGGGGAGATGCCAAAGCTCCAATTCACCATTCCTCACTTCAAAGCCTGATTTTTCCTCCAGTGCTCCTGAATGAGAAGCCCACCTAAAAAAAAGACAAATCCATGTTTAACCTCCTGGACGTTTTTATTGGTTGGAGATCAGTAAATTCTCATTTCTTGGAGCGCCCCAGGCCTGCTTTGTCACCCTGATAAACACAGTCACTACCCTGGACATGGCTGGGGATGTGTGTCAGCAGAAACCAGATTTGGGAAGGCAAAAGTGAGCGGCCACCTCGAGGTTTGAAAGATCAGCCAGTAATGGGATGACATTTCCCTTCTCCAGGAACATTTGTCTGCAATGAAAGCGATGCCTGAGCACATCAAATCGGGCTGCAATTATCCCATTATCCTTGTGTCGGGTCTGAAGGCGAAGCTGAGATAATGTCAGTGGAAAATGCTTCCCCCCCACTGGGAAATCATTCCCTCCATGGTTTCATGAGGGGAGTACCAGGCTCCAGCAGCTTTTGCTGTGAGCAGGAGGCGCCTGAAACAGCACCTCAGCTTTTCCCTCAAATCCCGCTCCTTAAATCTGCTCCTCAGGATGTGGACTGGGGAGAGAAGTGCTTGGGATGGGACCAGAGGAGGAAAAAGGGCAGAAGAAACCTCACCAAAACATCCTCGTGTCCTCAGCAAGAGACTCGTGGCAATCCTGATGTTCCCCAGGCCAAAACCACCCCTGCTTCCAGGGCCAGGCACCTCAGACTGAGAGGAAACGTGATAAAATAAAATAAAATAAAATAAAATAAAATAATAAAATAAAATAAAATAAAATAAAATATAAAATAAGGAGGAATTTTGTATAATTAAATGGGAATGTTAGCACAGCTTGGCCAAGGCAGCATGGGCTGGAAAGAAAAATCTCCAGCCTACCAACGTCACACTAAAATTGCCCAAATCCCACTTAATTCCCATTAATTGAAGGGGGTAGGAAGAGTCACATAATGGGGCAGTAAACTCAAGGTCACAGCTGCCTTAGGAAGGACAATATTGGGCAAGTCCCTGGATAAAAAATGATCTTATGGGTTCAGCACCTGAACAGATAGAGCAGGACATGAATTATGGCCAGCCAAAATACCAAAAACCAGAGTGGAGCAGGTCTTTATACACTGGGGTTTAAAATTTTCAATAAAAGGTGGTCAGAGAGTCACTGAGTTTGATCTGCTCTTGATCTTTGCTGAGTTCTGGAATACAAAAAAAGAAAAAAAACCCAACATTTTGGAGAGCCAGAGGAAAGCGAACACTCCACCGGGATTTTTAGCAGGTAAATGAAATCCCACAGGTGATTGTGTCAGCCTGACATCAAATCCTGCACCTCCTTTGGGATGTGCCAGCCTCCATTTAATTGCTGGAAAAATTAAGGCGAGACAACCAACGCCAATCCACAGGGCCCTTATGGAAAACAGATCCTGCGGAATGAGCTTAGCAAGTCTCATCAAAGCACCTGCAAATTGCGCTGGGAAAAAAAGCATCGGCAGCCATGTAATGCAATTAAAAGGCTGCTGTGAAGTGGCCGAGTCACAAACTGGAGCTCCTTGGGAGCATCTCCAGCTCCGGGGGTTTTTATCCCGGCGCAGGGGGGTGGTTAAAAGTGAGGGCCAAACGCTCGGGAGAAGCGTGGGAAGGACAGCAAACTACAGGATGAGCAGCTGGCCCGGGAAGCTGAGAAAGCTCCAGGCTGGAAACGTGGAACCAATGCTCGAGGCAGAGCAATTAGGGTAATTAATCTTCCCTGCAGCTCGCAGGGGCTGCCTCAGTCACCGGCAGGGCTCGGAGCCGGGATGGGAAGGGAGTGATTTTATTAATGCCAGCAATGCGCCAGTGAAAACAAAACCTCCACGGACGCCACGGGCTCATCTCACCCCACCGGCCTGTCGTTCATTCACTGCCGTGAGGCGGATGTTTTCACCCCATTTTACGCCTTAAAATGTCTCAAAACCAGGAATCGCCAAGAAAATCGCTGCCAAATCCACCTTTGCTGGATGAGCAAAGCCAGCCCTGCTGACCTCCTGAGATTTCCCCCTGATGGAGCTGAAGCCTTTCCCATTCCTTCTCTGGCACCCAGCATCTCCCAGCCCCGGAGTGGCCACAAAAGTCACTTTAAATCCCCTTCCCCAAGTCAGGGTCGCAGCGTGGATTTACAGAGCGCCAGCCCAACTTCCTGCAGGCTGGAACAGGGATGCGGGGATTGATTTATCAACTCCGTGTTCTCCCTCACCATGTGAACACCATGAGCGCAACACCCACGCGAGGAGCTGCTGCTTCCCGTTCCCAGGGAATCGCAGGCTCGGAGCAGGGTCAGGAAAGGAGGGGGAAAACAGCTCCAGGGGTTTTTCATGGGCTGCCCGGGCAGGAGCCACCGCAGAAACGCTGGCTGGGGACACTCATGACATCATTCCATGGGAAGCTGGGTTTTCCATTTGATTTAAAGCTTTTAAAGGAGAGTTGAATTTTAGCTACGGAATATTTGGCAACAAAATGAAGGAGAAGGGGAAGGGGAAGGAGGAGAAGGAGAAGGAGAAGGAGAAGGAGAAGGAGAAGGAGGAGGAGGAGGAGAAGGAGCCTCCCTGAAATAGAAATCAACCAACCCAACATAAAAGAAGATGGGGATCAGCTATACCTGCTTTTAATCTCCAAGTACAAACTACAATTTAGGGGTCAACCCAGCCAAAAAGGTGCAAGAGACCATGAGCAGCAGCAGCAGGAACTGGGTGTGTGAGACACAACTGTCCCAAAATCAAATGTTCTCTGCAGCTGATGCTTTAGGGTGGATTTGGCTGCGCAGACTCAGGAGAGAATAATCAGACCCCAAAATTTCCCTAAAACCGGCCTTCAATTGACCCATGACACCGTTTCCACTTCCTTTTTTGCTTTTCTGCCTCCAAACATACGGATTTATGGAGTAAAAAATTTAATATTCATTATACCCACACCAGCTCAACCCCTATTTTTCCATCATCTTCCCATAGAAGAACAAGTTTCTGGTTGAAGTTGCCATGAGCATTCTCATATCAAAAGATAAAACACTTTGAAATTCTTTTTTTTTTTTAAGTGATTATTTTCATGCCATGGAGGGGAGGGATAAATTTCAGTTTGGCTTCAACTCACTCTGCCCCAGCAGCGCTGAGAACTGTGGGGGAAGAAGATTTCAAATGTCAGGGTTTCTGCAGGGGAGACCAATTGCTCCAGTCTGTGCTTCCCAAAAGGCATTGCAGCCTTTTCCCTGGATGGGACGTGTGAGAATAAACCTGCAGATCAAAGTGAGAAACGTGCTCCTGGCAGGGAGAGCCCAGCCTTGCATGATGGGATGAAAGGGAAGGCAGAGATTTCACCCTTTACTTGACACAGATTTCATAAAGCAGCAGGAAAATCAATGAGGGGAGAGAAAAAAAAAAAACCCCACAGCCACCGCCTTTAATGCTGCATTCATTTTAGTATTCTATTTTTTTTTTTAAATATTGAACAGTTCTGTACTGCAGAGAAGACAGCAATAATGTAGCTGAGGAGGTGGCTGCTCCCTATTGATAAAACACACTCTCAGTGTCATTCCATGAAAATTTTCCCTCTAAGAGCTGATTTGGGGAGTTTTTTTTCCTGCCTCCATGCAGGCTGAAATGGCATCAGAAGTGCCCACAAGGCATTGTGAAAAGGGTGAACATCAAATGCAGAAAAAATGGAATCCCAGACTGGGCTGGCAGATGGGGAGCAAAACCTCTTTGGAGATGCAGCCCTGGTGCTGCTGAGTTTTCCTGTAATAAAGCAACTTCCTGGTGTTTTTCCCACCTTTCCAGAAAGCTCCTTCCCAACTTTCCTCCATTCTGCCTTTCCAAACCTTCAGAACTTTTTCCCTGTTTCCACAAGCACAGATGTATTTTCTTTTGAATGTCCAAAAAAAACCCATGCAGTGGAGCAAGAGGGGACATTGGATGTATTTATTCCTTCCAGCTTCCTGATTTTTTTAAAGACACAATTTATTAAGTGCAGCAGCTCCCCAGGTGTCTCTCCCTGCGTCTTTCCCTGCTCCACAGTCACTTCTGAGATTCCTTAAAAACAGCCCAGCTGGGAGCCACCTTTGGGATGCACTTTAAAGGGACTGCTTCCTGCTATTCCCACCAATCCCAGGCCTTAAAAGTTGAATTTTGACTTAATAATTGCAAGCAGCACAATTCTGTGTTGGGTGTACTTCTTTGGGGTCCTAAGGAATTATTCCCAGTTATCCTTCCCATTTCCACACACCACAGGAAAAATAATACAGAGCACAGCTCCTCAGAAGTGGAAGGATTAAAGAGTTCAAAAAAAAAGGTTAAATATTGGCAATACAGCGCAGATACGTAAACAGAAAGTGGAATTCTGAGATTCAGGAGCTGATCCCTTACTACAAACAGCTCAACAAAATTTTATATGTTTGGTTGTTTCTTCGGGTTTTTTTTTGAAGCAGAATTTTTATATTAATTGGTCACTTAAAATCCTGGTGGCGATTTTTACCTGGGGGAATTTTATAGAAACTCCCAAAAAGAGTGAAATGCAAATAAAAACAACTCACAATTTCCATCCTGCTGTGCCTGCTGCAATCAATCAATCAATCAACCGACCAACCACAGCCTCCTTTAGTACAAACTTTGTGCCAGAAACCCCCAATATTGAGATATTTCTCCTGAATCTGTTTCTCACCTGCACAGTTTCCTTCTGAGTATTTTATATTAAATAATTCTTTGTTTTCTCCCCCTGTGGCTGCTGTTTGAGATTTCCAGCACCCCACCGGCCTGTCATTAATTTACTGCCATGAGGTGAATGTTTTCACCCCATTTCACACCTTAACATGTCTCAAAACCAGGAATCACCAAGAAAATCACTGCAGAATCTATTTACACTCCTTTGAGTCAGAAGAGATTTGATCCCATTACTGGAGAGCTTTTCCCCCTCTCTTGTAGCAATTCCCACAACGCTGAGGCTCAGCCCCCACCACGAATTTATGCCAAAAACTGAATTTCAAACTGAAAATTATCTCCATCATTTCTCCTTGTGGATCCCCAGGATCATCCCAGCTCCTGCCACCACCCATGGGCCTGAGCTGAGCCTCGCTCCCTCCTTTCTTAGCACCTTCTTCCTCGTTTGTGACTACAGGGTTTTATTACTAATGGAACAAAACTGCTCCAAGAACAGCCATGAACAAGACACAGAAAAAAATCTATTTAAAAAAAAAAAAAAAAGCAATCCTCATCTTTTCCACTCAGGAGGTCACAGCGAAGGGGAAAGCTCCTCAGGAAGCTCTTGCCAAGCTCTGTCCGAGATTTTCCAGGACCTGCAGCAAACCCACAACCAAGTGGGTATCTTGGGAAGGCTTTTTCCTGAAGTTTCTCATTAGGAAAGAGGCACTCCAAGTTTTATTTTAGTCCTGTCCATCCCATTTCACTCTGATAAGACTTCACCAGCCGGGAGGGTTTTCACTGGAGAGTTACCTTTGCCAGGGGACGATGCTGATGGAAATGACGGAACAATTCTGACAAAAGTGGCACAAAAATTCTGACAAAAAGGACACAAATACTCTGACAAAAATGACTTTAAAAATCCGACAGAAATTATAAAACAGGCCAAATGAAGAGTGAGTGAGGCCAAGCAGTTTTACACCACCACACCCACCTGCCACTTTTAAAAGATCGCGGCGGCAAGAGGGACACAGGACCCTTTTTCTCCTCCAAACCAAGACCTGTCCACAAGCTGCTGCAGAAAAACAACTCAGTCCCAGCTCCCAGCTTTTTGTGTTTTTATAAATCCACTCACACCAAAGATCCAGGAGGGAACAGCAGATGCCGGTGGGAGCACAGCTGAGGTTTAGAGCCTGCACGTAAGCAGGTTTTCAGAGACTGGGAAGCGGAGCTGTGGGCAGATGGAAGGTGGGGGACACAGAGATCCGGCAGCTACCCTGAAATCTCTGGGTCTGTGGTTTGGTGCCCCAAGGGAGGCTCCAAAAACCTCCTGACTGGAGGCGTTTAAAAATAGGCCAAAGGAAGAATTTGGGATGACGCCGCTGGGACAGAGCCTGCGTCAGCCAGGGGTGGGCACTGCCTCATTCCCTGCCCAGTCCGGCCTTTCCCACTCCTGCTGAGGGCAGCCTGGGCATCTGCGTGTGCCCTTCCTCAGGGCAGAACTCAGAAACACGCAGCAAAGCCAAACATTCCAAGTTTTCATCCCAAAGCACCCAGAAAAGCGATCACCCTGCCATCCTGCCCTTCCTTTCTTCACCAGGATCACGTCAAATAATTGATGATTTTTTTTTTTAAATTTCACATGTTTATATATAAATTAATCCACTTTTTTTTTTTTTCCAATTTCAGATGTTTATATATAAATTAATACCTGTTTTGTACTGTTTCTGCAGGAGGTGGAAGGGCAAGCTGAGTTTAGGTGCTTTTGCTGTGCTGCCCTGGTGGTGATGCCATCAGGAAGCACCGAAGGGATACAGTGGGAAAGGTGGATTGGGTGACCAGGACTGCTGGTGACAGACAGACAGACAGACAGACGCCAGGCTGTACCCGGTGGAAAGGCACCATTTGATGCCCTTTGGGAGCCAAATTTCCCCCTGTCCTGGCTCGATTTTCAGGTCTCCTGCAAACCAAAGGGAAGCGATGCCCAGGGAAAGGGGGGAGCGGTGAGTTCAGCCCATTAAAAATTAAAGGACAGGAAATTATTTCCATTGATCAACCATAAACGTTTGCTTCTCTCCCTTTCTAAAACCCTTCTGTGCTCATTTGTCTGACCTTGCACTTCCAGAGGGGCTGATGTCACACCTCTCCCTACAGTGACAACCCCCTGATCACTCAAAACCCTCCACTGCTTCATGCCACAAGTTGCTCCAACCAAATGAGTGAAGAGGACCAAGCAAAGACTCCATCACTCTCTTTGGGATATTTTCCAGCTCTCCCCAAAGTCCAGCAACCCTGTCAAACTTCCCTCTGTATTTCCCTCCCATGGAGCAGCCACGCGCTCCCAACACAACGAGCATCGAGAGCAGCTTTAATTCCTCCTCTGCCAATCCAATCCCAGCTCATAAAATCCGTCTGATCTTTGGTGGGGATCACCCAGGGATGAAGCATCCAAGGAATTTGCTGTTGCAGCGCATCAGGAGCGGATGGGACCGGACTGGGGATGGGTAAATGAGGAAGAGAGGTGTTTTTAGAGTCGCAATTAATGGCAAAAAAATCACTGCTATCCTTTCTCTAAGCTTCGCAAAGCCGACCCTTGGAGAGAGATGGGATCCAGCCAAAGCTCCCTGCTTGAACTTTTTCAGACAGAGCTGCCAAACATTGCACGAGGGCAGTCCCAGACTGTCCTTCCTCAGCTTAAAGGCTGAAGTGTCACACACTGCTGTCCCAGCAGGAAAAAAAAAAAGCGAGGCAAAAGGCTCCTTTAGCAGGCTGCCCAGGCCCCGAGGGAGGGCGGTTCCAGGTAGCGGGGAAGCAGCTGGGTTGTTTTTCAGGGGCAGGCTGAGTGCAGGATCGATACTGCTTTAGTGGCTGGCAGCTGGTGAGATCATGGCTAAATGGACGCAGGCAGGCAGCTCAGTTCCCAGAAAGGGGCTGAGGGGGAGGAAGGGCACGGCTCCAGGGAGGGGGGCGAGAGCCCTCCTGCCACGCTCAGGGGGTTGGAGGCCATCACCGGAGCAGCTCCAGGGGTGGTGGAGACGGGAGACAAAAGTGTTACAGCGGGGGAAAAAGTGATGGAGAATTACAGGACATCTCTGCTTTAGCCCGGGGCAGCCCCAGTCCAGCTTTGAAGGTGACTTTGCCTTGAGTTTTGGTCTGGAGGCCTCCCAGGCTGCCCAGTTTTTACCTTGGGCATGGCTGCTCCTGGCCTGAGCAGGACCCAAACCCCAGAGATGGACTGCTCCTGCCACAGCCATCAGGAAACACCAGCTTATCCCAAGTTTTGCTGCATAAAGTTGAGGGCGTGCACTGCAATCCTCCATCCCCGGTACCACAGAGACCAGCCAAAGCCCTTAATCCTGAGTTTAAACAACTTGGGTGAACACACACCCTCAGCAAAGCATCCCCCAACACCTCAGGGAAGGTGGAAGCAGGAGAAACAAGGATTCGTGCCTGATTTTATCTGGAAAACCACAGGCAGGAGGACTGGTCCAGTGCAGGGAAACCACAACACACCCCAATACCTCGCCTCAAATGTTAGACCCCACTGCCATCTTGTGGCAAACGCTTCCTGAAACAAAGTTAAAAAGTGGGGAAAAACCCATTAAAAAGTTGCAGAGAAAGTTAGGGAGCCAAGAAAGGTGGGCAAATTAGCAGGAACAGGGTGGGGAAATCCCTCTGCCTTAAATGATGCCGAGGCTGAGCCTACTGAGCACTGTGCCAGCCTCAGACTGGCACGGACAAACCCAGGGATGGCACAGTCTGAGCTGGATTTGGGGAGCTGAGGATGTAACCACACACAAAAAGTGGAATTGCCCGCAGGGCCAGGGCTTCAGCCGAGATCCAGTCGCTATTCCAAAAACATTCCGGAGTTGCCGAAGTCGTTTCGCGCTGCCCCGGCTTGAAGGAGGCTTCTCGGCCCAAATAAGCAGGATTGAGCTGGAATTAGACACTGCACCTCAGAACGACGGCAGGCAGTGGCTGGAATTTCCTGGCAGGATGATTTGGAGGTGGGATCAGGGCTCAGGTCGATCATTCCCAGGGCAAAAAGCACCTCTGGGTGCTGGGGAGCCACCGATGAGCACCCCGGGGTGCAGGGACAGGCAAGGCTGATCCAGCTCTCAGCCCTGGCTTTGCCACACCTCAGCTTTTACTTTCTGCATCATTGATCATCTGCAGTGCCTTTGCTTAGCAACTGGGGATCACTTCAGCAAAGTGCCTGCCTTGCTGCATCATCCACGGACCCGCCAGGAAAAACAGGGACAAACTGGATTTCCTTCTTTGTGTTGCCACAAGGGCCTGGCAGGTGCTGGACGGGACGGCCCCCAGGCCTTGTGTGATCCAAAACACTCACTGGCTGGGGCTAAAAGTGAATCACAACTCACTGACCATAAATAAATTAAGGAATCATTTACAAGAAGTGTGGCTCTGCTCTCGACTCAAAGCTCTGCTGGCAGGAACGGATCAAGGAACAACAGGGAGGAATTATTTTGAAGACAGGCACCGAAAGTGGCTATTTTGAAAGAAAATCTAATTTACAGAGTGGGTTATAGATACATGGGTAGCTCTGGACACCTGGCCAGCTACACAGCAATGCTTTCTGCCATTAAAATGGATAGTTTTGTGTTATCAGAAAGAACAACAGCAGAAAAACACGCTTCCAGACCAGAGATAACACATCCTTCACCACCTTTCTGTTTACACATCCGCTTTCTCTGGATCTGTGCAAGGCTTTGCAACTCTGCCCTTGCTGCACATGACAGGGGTGCATTACAAGAGGCAGAACACACTTAAAACAAACTCCATTCTCTGCTTTCAGCTGGGATTTATCCCTGTTTGAGTTCCTGTCACCCCGTAGTTTGCTGCTTCCAACTCCTCGACAGTTTTACGTGTCGGAGTACATTACACACAATAAATAAATCCAATTGTACTGTCAGCCACTACATCTTTATCTTCAGAGGTGAGAAAGTGTTTGGAGGTTGATCCCAAGTAAAAAGGTTTCTGTTGGCATTCAGCTGAAAACAGTCTGGACATCTTCTTGGGGGTTTTATGGCCTGGAAGTTGTCTTTTGGGGAAGAGGTGTGCCCGGGGATGAGGGATGGAGAGCTGGGATGCTGCTGCTGTCGCTGGAGCACGGGCAGGAGGCTGCTGGAGGTGCGTGAGCTCCCCATAAATAAATCAGCCGATGCTGTCAGCCGTTCGGAGATGCCAGAGGCAGAGAAAGCCCCGGGGATGCTGAGGGGAGCTGGCACCAGCCAGAGCCATTCCTGCCTCCATTCCTGCCTCCATTCCTGCCTCTGGCCGGCACCAGGAGCAGGGAAAGCTGGTCATGTTCTTGGCACAGGCCTCTGCAGCACCGCCCTTCGCCCCCTGACCCTAGGACAGCACCCTGGAGCTGGATCAAGGACCCGGACACTGCTAAGGAAACACACCTTGATCTAACCCATGGTGGGGAGGGATTTGGGGGGAAAACAGGGTGAGGAGGGAGGTTGTGGGTGCACACCACGGAGCCACCTGCCGCCCCCCCAGCAACAAGACGGGAGAAGATTGAAGCGGAATTAAAGGAAGAATTAAGAATTAAAACCCAAAAGCAATCCCAGACTGGCTTGGTTACCATTGTCATGGCTACCACGAGCGAGGCTGAGGCACAGGGGGATGCCAGGGGATGGTGTTCCAGCCTGGAACTGCCCGCAGGCCACACCAGGAGTTTTTCCTGCCCGCTGAAGCATCATCTGTGCATGATGGGAATGATGCAGGTTGGGACAAACAACCTTCACAGCATCACCTGGACACAGCTTCTCCTGGAGCTGGCCTGCCACCCCAAACTGGGAACAGCACAGCAAAGCCTTTTTTAGGGCAGGACTAAACGTCATTAGAGCCATCAATAGGTTTAACAACTGCTTAATGAGTGATTACACGAGGTGGGGACACTGGGTCCCTGCCCTCACCACGGGTGCCAGGTCACTGTCACCTTCCCTGCGGTAGAGGAGGCTCGCGATGGTCACTGCCTCCAAAAAAACCGACCGCAAACGGAAAAGTAGGAAGTGGTTTCTTCTCCATCCACAACACCTGGCCTCTGCCTTGGGCAGGGGCTACAAAGGGATGTGGTGCCCGAGGGAAGGACGAGTGGACACACTCAGCTCACACTCACACACCTCCCTGGGCACGGCAGTCTGCTTTATTAAACCACCAAAGGCAGGGAAAAGAATAATAATGATTTAAAAAAGCCCAAAACCAAGTGCTCCTCCTTCGAGCAACAGTCTCGTTAATGAGGGGCAGGGGACAGGTGAGGAGGAAAGGGCTGGAGCGTGGGCTGGGCACGTTTGGAGAGCAGGCTGTGGATTCACCCACACGGATCCCGTCGGGAATGGCTCTCCTGAAATAAATCGCTCAGCAAAGAGGACACCAGACCGTGCCTCGCTCCAAAAGCAGCAGCCACAGCTTCTGCCCAAAGCAGGGTCACCACCGTGGTCACACACAACTTCTCCACTGCACTCAACGCCCTCTCAACTTCTCCATCACATCAGCCTCCCCAGCAGGCAGCCCGGCACCACGCTCGCCACTTTTCCCACGCCTATGGAAGCAGGAGAACCCCCGAGACCCCGGGTTGAGTGATGCAGACCCCATGCCCCCCCCACAGAAAACCCCTCTCTGGGTGCCTGACACAGGCACCGGGAAACAGAATCATGGAATCATCAGTGTGGCAAACGTCCTCCAGATCAGCCGGGATGCCAGCAGGCAAAGCACCGCTGCAAAGCCCGCGGGTGCAGTAGCGTGGGCTCGTTTTTGGGGAGAACGGAGCCGGGAAAAAGGGGGCCGGGGCGAGGGGTAGCACCTGCCCCGGGAACGGGGCTGCCGGCGGTGCCGGCGACTCTCGAGCAACCACCGAACAACTTCCCGGCCCCGCCGCCAACTTTTCCCAGCGCCGGGCAGGCACCGCCGCCCCCCCGCGCTCCGGCCGAGCATCCCCCGGGAGCCGCAGCGGGGAAGGGAAGAGCGAAGCGAGGGAGGGAGGGAGGCAGGTCCGGGCTGACCGATCCCCCCGCAGGGCTCCTTCCCGGCGGCTCCGAGCCCCAGGCGGAGGGACGCGGCGTCACGGCCACCCCGCTCGCGAACGGGGTTCGCGGGAGGGAGGAAAAAGGGGTGCCGTCCCTACCTCTCGGCCTTGGTGAACTTGCGGAAAGCCTGGCGGAGGTCGTGGAAGGAGCGGTAGGTCTGCGGCTCGGCCGAGATGCCCTGCGCCCGGGTGGTGCGGGGCCCGATGTGCGGGCTGGGGGCCGGCAGCACGGACTGGCATTTGTGCAGCCGCCGCCGCAGCTCCTGGATCTCCTCGTCCTTCTCCCCCAGGCGCCGCTCCAGCTCCTTGATCCGCTCCTCCTTCAGCAGCAGCAGCTTGGTGAAGTCCCCTTCCAGCTCGGTCATTTTGGGGCTGCCGGGCCGGTGCCGCTCTCGTGGAGCGGCTCCCGGGCAGGGGCAGGGGCGGGGGAGCGGCTGCGCCCGCCCCGGCTCAGGGCAGCGGCCTCGGCATCGCCCCGAGCCCGCCGGCCAGCGCCGAGCCGGCCGAGGGGCGAGCGGAAACAGCCCCGAAAACAGCGGCGAACAAGGGGAAAGGCGGGGGGGAAAAAAGGACAAGAAAAGGGGAAAGAGCTCTTGTGCCACTCTGCGAGCCTGGGATCCTGGAAATAGCAACAATTACCATGTGATCGCAGGGTGACGCAGCTCCTTGTAACTGGAGCCGAAGACTTGGGATTCAAACAAGAACACTTCATAAATATTAAATTGCCTCCGGCTAATGAGCCACGTGGAGCCGCCCCCCGGCCCGCCCGGTCCGGCCCCCGGCAGCTCAGCACCCCCGGCAGCTCAGCATCCCGGCCCGGCCCCCGCGGGAGCTCAGCATCCCATTCCTCCTCACCTGGGAGCTCTGCATCCCACCCCGAGGAGCTCAGCATCCCACCCCTCTCCTCACCCCGCGTTCCAGGCTGCGTTACCCTCAGCACTCCCCTGTTGGTCCCTCCTGGGTACCTGCCTTGGCAGCGCATGGGGGCACCTTGCACGCCTCCTTCCATCCTTCCCTGCCCAGATTATCCCGTGCACCTCATGGCTGGGGCACCGCGCTCCCCACCCAGCATCCTTCCCCACACCCCACCCCTCTCGGGTACTGCATCCCTCCCCATCCAGGACTCCACACCCCTTCCCACCAGGTTTCCCAGCTCCCTGCCCTCCAGTTCACCCCCCAGCACATGCCAGCCGGCCCCCTCCGTCCTGTGGGACACGCAGCTTGCCAGGCACCCGGTGTCCCTCATCCCAACATGCACGGACAGCCCGCACCCCACGCCCTGAGGGAGCAGAGCCCGTCCCCAGGCACAGACATCGAGGCCCTGCTGGCACCTGCGGGGGAGGCAGCCGGAGTGCTTTGCCAACACGTCCAGGGAGGGAGGCAGGGAGGAACTCACCCTTCCTGGACTTATTTGGAAGAGCCCATCGTGCACATGAGTTTTTAATGCCGGCCGGCAAAGGGCACCCTCAGCTCCCGTATCACATTTCCCTCTCAAACCGCTCTTGTTTCCAAGGAGGGCTTTCAGGATCCCCTTCCTGCAGGCAAAAAAGGGGAGGGGGGTTTTCCCCAGCCCCTACAGCCAGACCTTGGGCAGGCTCAGGGTGCCCGGGAACCGCTCAGTGTCCACATCCCAACCCATGGAATCTTGTGCCACGCCTTTAGGGACAGACTCCGTGCTCTGCTAGGGCAGGGCAAGGAAAGGGCAAAGCATCCGACAAGGCTGGAGGACAAGGCTGTACCGACGGAGTATTAAATTAAAGCGGACAAATCAATTAGCAGCGTCTCTGTCTTTTAAGGAGGTGAGGGTGGTGGGGTGTTTTTGCACTCTTGTGCCTGTGCCTCCAGCCTTTCACGTGTGGCTGGAAACCTCTGGGCTAGGAGCTGTCCCGTCCTCAGATTGGAAGCATCCCTGCGGTCAGGCAGTCCCGGGGGGTGGGAACTAATTAGCAATTATTAATGATAATTGCATGGGGCTCTATTGGCGGGCAAAGAGCGCCACCTCGTGGGCAGCGGTATCGAGCAGCGCAGGGCCGAGATTTCGGGACAAGCCCAGCCCTTCCAGGGAGCTCGGGAACGGAAAAGGAGTGTTCCGACAGCCGTGGGAACACCCCCGCTCCGCTGTCCGGGATGGGGATGTGGATCCCCACCTGCTCCCATCAGGACGCAGTCTCCGGGAGCGGAACGCAGGGGCTGCCCCTTGCCCGGTCCTGCCACTTCCAGCCACGGTGGCAAAGCCCGGGGCTCCGTCACAAAGGGGGCTGGCGGCGCTCGGGGCCCACTGTGACACCGGGGGCTCGCGGTGCCCGGGGCCATTGTGACACGGAGACGCCTCCCGCTGGCACCGCGGCCCGGGCGGCACTGCGGGTCCAGGGCGTGCTCCAGGAGCATGCCGGGCTGTGCCCTCCGGCAGCGCAGGGCACCGCGCTCTGGAGGCTGCAGCTCCCCGGGATAGCTGCCACAGGATGCCCACGGAGAAGGGAAACCTCGGCCCTCGGCCGTCCGAGAGGCACCTGCTGAAGGATGGGGCTGGAGGGAGAGACGGGGATGGGGCGGGCACCGGCCCGAGGCAGCCGCCTCCATCCCACACCTCCCGCGTCTCTTTCTCCTCTTGCCTCCAGGTGCAGCAGCCCCAGAGCCCGGCTCCATCCGTCCGTGGGGACAGCCCCTCACGGCATTCCCGCCTCCAGCAGGACGCCAAGAGCGCCGGGAGCCATCCCAGCTCGGCCAGGCTGGTGCGGGGACAGGGGCCGCGCTCCGGTGTGTCCAGTCCCGTCCCGCTGCCGCCGCCGGCCAACACCGCTGCCCGCGGGCAGTGCCGGCGCCTGAGGAGCTGCGTGGCTTGCTCGGGCAAGCCCACGCCGGAGAACACCCCGACAGTGCTCTCCACTTCCCCCACCCCTGCCTCGACTGAGACAGAATCGCTCTTGGTCCACCAGCTCACCCAGACAGAGCCCCCGACACCGGAGTCCTCGGGTGCCGCTGAACGCGTGGATCGGGACGCGCAGACCGAGAGCCTGGCCAAACAGCGGCGGAATTCGCGTGTCCGCCTCTTCATGGATCGGGAGATGCAGACAGAGCCCCCGGTGCCGGCCCCGAGCCGAGCCGCAGCCGCCCGCGGAGGTCCGAAGCCCCCGGGCCGCCGGCAGCGGCTCTCCGTGTTCCGCCGGCTGCTCCGGGCGTGCCGCTGCTCCTGCACCAGGGCACAGCCCGAGCAGCTCGGGGCCAGCTGCGGCCCCAAACGGGCACAGCCCGGGCAGCTCGGGGCCAGCTGCGGCCCCAAACGGGCACAGCAGCCCCCGGGAGCGGCACCGGGACGCGCGGCAGGGTTCGGGGTGCTGATGGTGCTCCAGGAATCCAACGAGAGCATCGAGTGGCCTCCGTACTCCTGGCCGTGGCTCGTCGAGACCAGTCTGTGATTCGTCACGGACCCCAAATAAAGGATTCCCCGTCCTGATGGTACTGCTCTGGGCCTGGTCCATGGGGAGAAAAACTCTTGTAGGAATGGTTGGCTGGCTCCAAACAAGCAGCTGGGGCGTGTGTGGGGGAACAGGGCGAGCTCTTAGGTGGGACTGACGCTGCTCCCCCCAAGCCTCCGAGCCTCAGTCAGCCTCGGGTCACACCAGGATGGTGGTGACCGACCCCCAACAGTCACAACTGGAGAGCACCAGAACCAAAATCATCGGCAAGACAGAGAAAATTCCACCCCAAAACGGGAGTAACATCTCCTTTCAGCCAAAGGAGGGAAAAAGTCATCAAGGAAGGAAAAAACGGTGTGGGGGGCGATTCCCTTGGGATCAAACACAGCTGGCTCCTGAGGAGGGCTCTCTGCCTGTCTCCTCTAAATTTGGCACCGTGGAACCTGTCCCAGGGACAGGAACTCAGCCTGAAAGGCAGTTCCTGGATTCATTTTGTCAAAGTACCTTGGATGAGTAGGAGAAAAGCATCAGTAGTGAGAATGAACGTCTGGCAAAGCAGCTGGATGGAAAGAGAAAGGACCAGGGTGGAAAACAGCTGGATGGGGCAGGTGTGGCCTCGGGTAGAGACAGGAAATGCAGGAACCACCCTGGATCCTCCACTGGGCCTTCTGGAGCTTCCCCTTGGCCTCAGGAGGAGGAAAACGAGGATCCCTCACACCTGGCTGTGAATAAAGCAGAGCGGATTCAGCGGGCTCTCAGGAAGATGAAGGTGGGCAAATCCCTCAGGGAAGGGAAACCTTCATCCCACAGAGATGTCCAGCACTGTTATTGCTCCTGGCATGTTTAGTAATTAAGGTTTTACTGAAGCTTTAAATTAATTTAAATAAATACTGATGGTCCAAGACAACCAGGTCTGGGAGTCACGGGACAGTTGGAGTTGTAGCTGCTTCCTCCGTGCTGGAGAGTTCGTGGCAGAGTGGCAACTCCCTAATCTCTATTTTCTTAAGGCAAATGAAGATTTTGGAGGTGAGATTTTTAATCTCTTTGGTAGGTAAGGAAGAAAAAGTCTCTTATCGATACAGTCCCTTATTTTCTGTTTGTGTACGTAGTTATGGACTCGAGAACCTTTTGCTCCGCAGAAAGGAGCAGCTTTAGGTAGTTTGTTCGTTTGAAAGGCAGAATGATAATTTCCTGGTGTGTCTTAATTACTTCTGAGATGCTTCAAAACTTCATTTTGGGATTTTTATTTTCATTGGGCAAATTCTTAGGGTTTTCTTGGTCCTTCGTGTGTGTGGCAGCGGGTTGGTTATTTTTCATCACTGATTTTACAGACTGTGTTTTTCCCAGGAGAATATTCATGTGTGCAGAAACAAAATTAGGGTGAAGAGTATCTTAATCTCGGGGTAAAAATACTCCCCTGGGAATGAGATAGAATGAGTTTGTATTATTTACTTAACCATTTCAGCTGCACAACCATCACTTCCATCCAAGTTTTTCATGTGACAGAGGAACCCTTTTTGTTAAAACGTGGTCACCTGAGGCAGTGAATGCCTTATCAATGAAATTCCTTATTTTCTGTTTATAAATGTAAGTATGGATGTGAGAATCCTCTGTCTATTTAAATATGAAGGCTTGTGGGCTTTCTGCCAGGGTACCCAGTCAGGAAAGGAGGATCCCCTTTTCTCAACACGTGAGGCAATTTCAAATCCCTAGGGATACTCATGTTGGCCAAGCTGCTGTCATTCCCAAACCTCTGTCCTTCCTGAATGAGGAAAGCAGAGGGATCTCCATCAAGCAGCAGCCACTTGACTGCTCCAAAATGCAGGTTTTGTCCTACAACAATCTGACGTGCAGCAGAACAAGGGTGCAACTTTCCCCAAAGAGGTTTTCAAAAACCAGCCAAACAGTCCTTTTATTTGGGACCGTGTTATTCCACAGCTTTATCCCAGGAACACCACTTTCAGCTGGAGTTGTTTCGCAGCCCCAGGGCTCGACAGCACAGAGAGGAAGTTAAGGATAATTATGTATTTTCTGTGAATTAAACCAACAGCTACGCCCTTGGCCTCAGCCCCACACTCTGACAGTCTCTTCAGCCCTCACCACGTTACTGGACCCCAAGTGGAGACACTGGCCTGTGACTCTCTTTGGAGAAGAGCTTTTACTTAAAGGAAATCCAGTCTCTGGAGCAGCGAGCAGCAGGAGTAGGTCCCAGGCTGCCTCCCCAGCATGGCACTCCGGGGTTGGAGCATGTGAGCAGTCCAGCATGGGGTCATTATTAATATCCCAGCTGCCTCGGGCTGCGTGGGAGGCACAGAAAGGAAGACACACTCGTTAAGCTCAGTCATTTACTTTGGGTCTAGATTAAAGGCTACCTCGATATATTTTTATATCTAATACGTAGATGGCACCAAGAACAGCCGGTGACTCGACTCCATGAGTCCACCGACAGCTCAGCGAGTCACCAAGGAGCATCACCACCTTTCACAACCAGCAACTGCTGCAGCTTCAAGGCCAAAATCGCAGAGCAAGAGGCTCTGGAAGCCTGTGGGGTCACAGCCTCCTCTGTGTCCCCACACCAAGCCAAAGCCACGCATCCATCGGCCCTTCCCGGAACGCTCCCGGCGCGGCGCCTGGGTTCGGCCCGAAGCAACGGCGATAAGCACAGAGATAAAACAACCGGCAAGGAAGCGCCAGCACGGCGCTGAGAAGCCTCTGCAAGGAGACCGGCAGAGCCAGGAGCGGCAGGGAACTGCGGGATGAGGCTCCCGCACCGCCGCAGCCCCACCGTGTCCCGCATCCCTGTCCCGGCTGGGAGCCTGCCCGTGTCCCGCTGTCCTCCCAGGCTGGCACAGCGGGCACGCAGGCAGAGCCCGAGGGATGCCCAGGGCCGGCAGGAGGAGCGGCTGGAAGCCCAGGGCCAGGTGGAGGAGCGGCTGGAAGCCCAGGGCCGGCAGGAGGAGCGGCTGGAAGCAGAGGGACAGGGACCCTGCGCACCCCCGAGGCACTGAAGCAGCGACATCCCGCTCCTCTCTGTGCCCACCAGGATGCCCGGAGAGTCCGGCCAGGAGCAGGGAAGCTCAGCAGCTCCTCAGGGCACGGAGCGGGAGATGCAGACTGAGCCCAGGACAGGAGAGCAGCGGAATTTATGTGTCCCGCGCCTCGTGGGTCAAGAGGCAGAGGGGGAGGTCCTGGAGCTCACCCAAGAAGCGACTCCGCCCCGCCCCAGCATCGCCCCCCCGGGCTGAGCTCTGGACGGTCCCGTTTTTCACGGATAAGCCCACCCTAACCCTCCCCGGCATTAACACCGCGCTGTTAATTTAGGGACGGACAGTCGCGGTTATTGATGAGAACGCGATGGTTGGAGCCCGGGCAGCTCCTACAAGTGCTGGAAAGCGCTTTACAACCCCCTCGTTACTGGTGCCTTTTATTAGCGCACGGTTTTAGCTTTAAAGCCTGAGACTCCGTGAGTTTATCCTGGAAAGGGCAGGATCCCATCCGTAAAGAAGGGGTCCCAGCATGTCCGGAAGGATTGAACCCCTCCCTTCCCACAACTCCCAGCGGAGGATGAACGGCCACAGCCACGTCCAGAGGAGGCAAAACACGAAGCGCTGCGGGAAATCGCCCCTCGGCTTCGGCCGGAGCTCGTTGCTCTGGCTCCCCGTGGTTTCTCTCTGTTACGAGGCACCGTAGAGAACCGTCTGCAGCCAGCAGATACGGAAAATATGCCAGCTGTTGAACCCAGGAAGGCTCGGCGCCTGCGCTTCTCGTGGCAGCTCGCTCTAAGGGAGGCAGCGCGCCCTGCCAGCCCGGAGCGCGCAGACATTACTCAGGCTGGGGCCGTAATTATCCCTCCGGAAGCCGTGCCAGCTCTGCCTTGGTGTAACTTTAACAGAGTATCAAAGGTGATGCTGGGTTTTTATAAAATCAATACCCTGCCTTTTACTCCACCTCTGCAACCCCCACCGTTCTCCCTTTCAAACTGGCTTTTGCAAGCGAAGAGCCTCTGCGGCAATGGCAGAGTGGGCTCGAGGTCACAGCCCTGTGTGAGCTGGAGGAGCTGGAGGAAGGCAGTAATCCCCACCATGTTAAAAGAGGAAATATTCAGTATTTATGACTTACTTCAATAGTGGCAAAAGCCTGAACCTATTCCCCCCCTCCCCCCTAGCACTCTCCTAACATCAGCTTAAGTTTCATGGCAGATTCCTAAGGGATGGAGCTGCCTTATGGACAGAGAAGATTTCAGTGGGAGGGCATTCTAAGGCCACAAAAAGCAAGGATTAATTCTGTGCTGTTTCCTTCTTCGGTGATCATTTCAGTCCCTATTTCACTGGGTAATTTAATAAACTGTGTCACCTCCTCAGTGTCTAATTTACTAACAGATATGAGCCTTTTCACCACGGAGTAATTCCCTAAATGGGAACAAAGATATTTATATTTAAAAAATCAGGGTTCCCAATCCCTTTGGAGATGATGCCATGGGGCAGCCGGTGTTCTGAGTTCCATCTGAGCTTGCCACAGGATTTCGTGCTGCCTGACACGTTCAAAAAGAGCCTCAGAGCTGGCTTGGGGCAGGAGCAGTGTGAGGATGTCGGTGCTGTGTGTCCTACACGCCCTGCAGCTGCTGAAGTGTGCGAGAACTTCCCCACTCCTTTGGATCACAGAAAGCTCCTGCTGATGCAGCTCAGGCATTTCCATAGAATCCCAGAACGGTTTGGGTTGGAAGGGAGACCTGAAAGATCATCCAGTTCTAACCCCACTGCCACTGGGGAAGCTGGGCTGAATTCACTCTCTGCTGTTGATTATAATCCATCAAACCTTCCAGCACAGTGACGCTCCACGTGCAGTAAGTCGGAGGAAATTATTCCAGTCACCCAAATCTAGGATATTTTGCTTGCGAAATTTCAAGATTTCACAGAGCCCCCCTGCTCTGGGAGAGCTGGGGGTGCTCACCTGGAGAAGAGAAGGCTCCAGGGAGACCCCAGAGCCCCTTCCAGTGCCTAGAGGGGCTCCAGGAGAGCTGGAGAGGGACTGGGGACAAGGGATGGAGGGACAGCACACAGGAAATGGATTCAGACTGACAGACAGCAGGAATAGATGGGATATTGGGAAGGAATTGTTCCCTGGGAGGGTGGGCAGGCCCTGGCACAGGGTGCCCAGAGAAGCTCTGGCTGCCCCTGGAGCCCTGGCAGTGCCCAAGGCCAGGCTGGACACTGGAGCTTGGAGTATCCTGGGCCAGTGGAAGGTGTCCCTGCCCATGGCAGGGGATGAGCTTTAAGGTTTCTTCCAACCCAAACCATTCTGGGATTATATAAAATACTGTGATATCCCACATCACATATTTTTCTTGCAGCAATGAGCTGGAAATATTTCCTTGTCTCGTTCTCCTTCTTTTTGGCGTTTTTTTCTCACTGCTGCTTATGACACTGCTCTGGAAATGGTCCCACAGCTTCAACTTCTTCCCCTATTAATATAAATTAAAATAATCCTCCGAATGTCACAAGCAGGATGTCATTTTCTTTAAGGAAAACGAGGAAGCTAAAAATATTCCTTTGGCTACAAGGGTATCATCACATCCATGCTCTCACCACAACTGCTCCACAGCAACAGAGGCTGGCGAGAAAAAAAAACAAACCTTCCAGTGACTCCCAGGATAGCAGGGATTTCATTCTGGTTTTATCCAGCCCAATCCCCCAGACTCCACATGGGCTCTGGCATGTTTTAGATAAATA
Organism: Picathartes gymnocephalus; assembly: GCA_013390045.1. Lineage (NCBI taxonomy): Eukaryota > Metazoa > Chordata > Aves > Passeriformes > Picathartidae > Picathartes > Picathartes gymnocephalus. The sequence continues at coordinate 175,401 of WEKY01035977.1, forward strand.
TTATTAACTCTCCCCTTTGGAGGCACTTCCACAACTGGACACTCCAACCAGGGACTGCAAAGAGTTTTCTTTTTAATAAAGAGGGAGGAAAAAAATAAACTGCACAAGTGGGATCTGTTGGGGCTGCAAAAATCCAGCATCCAAATTTAGATGCTCTCAACATCTACGCCTGAATTCCTGCTGGGGTTGTTTTTCCTCCCTCTCTGCTATCTCAGAAGAATTTCCCGCTCTGCGTTTGTGGTTCTTAAGGCTGTATCCTCCCTCCCACTCAGCACGGGGTGACTTTTGAAAAATGGTGAACGTGAACAAAAAGTGAGAGTTTTGTCACAACTCCTTTAAAAAAAAAGTCACTTTCTGCCAGACTTTTAAACAGATGATTGCCATGTAAAAACTTTCTTTTTTGTCACCTCCCATCACTTGATCTCATTACAAATCTAGGCAAAGACTTTTCTGAACGGTCTCTCTATATTTTTTAAAATATGCAATTACTACTATACATTTTTATACACGCATATATATTATCATACATTTCAAAAAATAGATATTAAAATTTTTAGGCAGTTGTACATCAATAATAAAAACGGTTCCACCTTTCAGGAAAACTCATCCCCCCCCCAGAGCATTTCCCCTGTGCAGCCAGTGGAACAAAGCCCTGATGGCAGGGGGTGACACCCAGCAGCACGGCACAGCTGTGGCAGCCACCTGGCCAGCCAAAAATCCATTCGGCCTCCCACTGGCTATTCCCAGACAGAAATGCTCCTGGGAAATGCTCAGCATCTCATCTGTGACCGATCTAAAAAGCTTCCTGCTCCTCGCAGCCGTGCCCGCTGCCAAAATTGGGTGACAACTGATGCTTATCTTGGGAAGGCGATGCCGCTAAAGGCTGCTCCTCCTCGACACCCTCCAAATTTGCTTGGGGTCAGCTCCCAGAGCAGCCTGGCTGTGCCTGGGGGTGTTTGGGGCAGCGGGATTTGAGGCAGAGCCCGTTTTTCCATCCTCACGCCTGCTCGTGTCCCGCCTTTGGATGCAGAGCTTGGAGGTGACGACGCAACCGTCAGGAAGAAAGCCTTGACACGTCAAAAGCGGCTCTGGAAAATCAGGGGAGTGACCAAGCAGCTGGAAAAGGACCATGGAGAAGGCCCCCATTCCTGTAAAGGGAACGTCGAGCAGCAGTGAGTCCGAGTGTGAGCTGGGCCCGGGCCAGGAGCAGCTCCATGGGATCCATGTGGGAACGCCAGCCCTGAGGGACGGCGGGGACAGCAGCGACCTCCCCGCACCGCCGGGAGCTCCAGGGAGAGTTTCCCACCAGTGGCTCTTGCCCTGTGCTGTTCTGACCCACAAACACCCCCTCGGGAGCTGCTTTCCTGAAGCGGCGGCACGTGCAGGCGCTCTGCTCCGCCATCTCCCAGCAATGCCAGCAGGCTCCCGCTGGAAGCACTGGGAAAGGGGCCCCGGCACGGTCTGGGGGCACCAGGGCTGTTCCCCAGGGTGGGGATCCCCCACTGCTCAGGGCTGCTCTTCCAGGGGCCTTTTCACCCCTCAGAGGGGCTGTTTTAAAACCCCGTTCCTCACCGTGCTGCTGCAGCCCAGCCGTTAACTCCGTTATTTCGGTTGTTATTCCTTTATTCCTTGGCTCACTTCCTGCTTTTCCAGGACACCACACGGACTCCAACTGCTTCACAGTTGGGACACTGAGAATATTTGACTTTCCAGTGCCCTGGGACATCCCCGTCACGTGCTGGTTTGTGAAACCTCCTCAACTTTTACATCTTTATATCAATATTGAGGTGTTGGAGCTGAACTGTTTATTTCATTTTCTTCCAGCAAAGCTTGCATCCTCCGAGAACATCCTGTAGCTTCCCAGGCTTTATTTGGATTTCCACAGCATTTTAACAACAATAATGTAATTTCCCAGCAGAGCCGTTACCGTTAGGCTCTGTGAGAAATGAATATACTGAATATCAGTGTTCTTTTAGTTTTCAATGTTGCCTTGTTTGGCCGCTATTTTTACCTCAATTCCCTCGAGGGCTCTCTGCTTTCTAAATGCATTTTCAGTTTAAAGTCCCAAGCAACGTTCAGCTTCCGTGACTTTTGCTTTTGGAAGCTACTGAGCAGAGAGACCATTCCAAGATGATCCTCAGCTCCTGCAAACTCTCACAACACAGGTGCTCACGTTTAGGTTCCTTAAAAATAGGATTTCCACGATTAAATCCTTTTTTACTGAGGAATGACACCCCGTTCTGCTCGCCACGTGTTCGTATTGTCTTGGGGGGAGGAGAAATAATGAAAACCTCGCAGAGCTGCAAAGACACCATGAAAGTTACAGCTTAAGAGTTCAGTCAACACTAATTGTGGCAGTAAAACCTGAAGTACTTCAGGTGAAAAATAATGAAATCCATCTCAGGAGCTACAAATCCATCAGGGATATACGCACAGTTGGGGAATTTGTTGGGTTTTTTTTTTAATCTAGGAAATATCACAGTGAAAAATGAGGAATTCTTCATGCTGCTGAACTGTTACTGAAACCTCTTGCATGTATAGAGTATGAAATTGCTGCAAGCTGAGTTTAGAAGCAGTTTTGCCTGTCTTTTGGAGGGAGTTTTATTACTTTTTACCTGAAGTCAAAGCTGTATTTATGACCTCTTTTATACCTTCTACCTTGATACAACTGGAAGCACCTGCTCCGTCAGAAATCCCTGACGCCAAGGGAGCATCTGCATAACCCAGTGAGCAAAACCAACAAAACCAGCTGCCTTTTGGAAAAATCTAAATGAATATTTCTCCTCTGCTTGGTTTGTTCTGCACTGGAGCATTTTCTGCATCACCTACTCCCCATATTGGAGCTTGGGAACAGCCAGGTAAGCACACTCTGCTCCCAGGAACCACCTTATCCATCAGCTAAGGGACAATTCTGACCACATTGGAAAGGGAAAGAAGGAAGAATTGCTCTTCAGAGCCCCTGTTTGTCACCCAGGTGAAGTGCTGATGAAGAGAGGAAACACCAAGGTGACAGAGCCACTTGGATTTTTTAGAGGCTTTGCTTTCCTGCCTTCCCAAGCTCATTCCCACAGGCAGAGCTGGTCTCAAAGCCTGGTGTTCCTGCAAAAGCTGGAGGGGTTTTACAGCCAGCCTTGCATGGCTGCTCAAGGGGACAAAACCTCTCCATGCCCCTCCCCACTGAAGTCAGGACCTGTGGAAAGCAATTTCCAAGATGCACAAAGCAGAGTCCAACCTGATTTCGGGTCTGTGGGACCCTGCGTTTTTCCTGTTCTGGTTGGATTCCTGCCATTTTAAATATATATTTCTATTTGCCTCCAGCATGAGAAGTTCTGTCACATCTACCTCAGTTTGAAGCCTGGGAAGCAACACCGGGTGCATCCACATTCCATCTTTTCAAAGAGTTATTTGAGCAATCCCACAGGAGCTCCCAGCCATCCTCCTTGGGAACACAGCATCCCTGTCCGAAGGCCCAAAGCTCGGGCAGCAGGAATTCTCTGGCAAGGCTGGAGAAGCAGCTCTGGTTCATCTGTGACCTTCTCACAACAGAATTGGCTCTTGCAGGCCATGAATGGGACAAAACCTTGAGTTTGCTCCATGCAACTTGGCTCCTCTTCCCTCCAGAGGTCCCTTTGGATTCTCTCAATTCTCAGTCTTCATGGACACCAACATTAGGAGAGGCCTGCCCAGCTCAGGGAACCCCATCCCACTCCAAAATCCCAGAGATACTCTGATTGCTTTCCAGTCCAGCTGAATGTATTCCTATTTAAACCTCACCGCTTGATAAACTGCCAAAAAAAAATAAATTCTGAGCTCCCAGGGAGGATATTCATTTACAATTCAGAATTTATACATGCGTTGCATGGCATCTGAAGGAGTTTTTTTTTTCTCCCAAACATACAAATCAGGAACTAAAATGTTTGGAATGTGCCATTTCTAGCCAGTGCCCAGGGCTGTGTGTTATCTCAAAGTTGTTATTTGTTGCTGGGTGCTGGAGAGGCTTCAGCAGTTTCCAGCTGCACGAAGCTTTGGGGGGAACTGTGGCTGCTTTCAAAGCAGGGGGGATAAAAGCAGAATATGACCTCAGTGGTGCCAGCAAGGTTTGCCAGGAAGGGTGGACATCTCCAGCAAAAAATGGGAAAATGACACCTTGCCAGAGCTGGAACTGTCTCGAAGAAATGACAGAATTTCAGGGCAAGTCGAGTCCAGGATGGTGGCACTGCTTGCAGCAAGAGGGGCCAGGAAATCTTGGAGGGTGGGCAGTGTTTTTATATATTCTAGGTTTTTTTCCAGCGAGACCATCCTAAGCCACCCCATCCACAGCAGGAATCTGCTGTGATGGGAAGAGCAAGGATCTCTCAGAAAGGAGAAGGTGCCTCCAACACCACCCACACCAGAGCTTATCTAAAAGATGGGGGAAGGAATCGTTCCCTGGGGGTGCCCAGAGAAGCTGTGGCTGCCCCTGGAGCCCTGGAAGTGTCCCAGGAGAGGGCTTGGAGCAGTCTGGGACAGTGGGAGGTGTCCCTGCCCATGGCAGGGGGTGGCACTGGGTGGGATTTAAGGTCCCTTCCCACCCAAACCCATCCGGGATTCTTCTCTGGAGTGGCGGTGTCAGCTTTTATTTAAAGAAACACCATTTTCACCAGGCATGGAAACATTGGAAGGTTCAAGTCTGGCCGTAGCTGAAAAGGGTTTGTTTAAAAACATTCACTGAAAAATGAGTGTGTTTCCCATCCCTCACTCTGCAGGGCAGCTCGGGGGAGGGTGCTGGCAGAGATCCTCTGGAGCAGCAAACTGCAACACCCCAAAGCTGCCAGGGTCCAAGATTAATTTAAAAAATAATAAAAATAAAATAAACACCTGAAAGGACAAAAGATACCCCTTACACCTATGTTGAAGTGACACAGGTCTGCTTAAACTACTATTTTTACTATTTTTCCATTCTTTTCTGTTAAATATTGACTCTGTTGGTGGTTAGGAGTCACACATCCCAAACTAAACACCACTGCCCTGCATCACAGACCCTTTTCTGTTCACATTTGGCCTCACGGGGGGAGATCCAGCTCCACCACCCACCTGAATTTAGGACGGCTTGGCAGCCCCACTGAACTGCAACAGCGGGATTTCGCTGGCTGCATCCAAACCTAAACCCTCAGGGAAATTCACATGTAGCCCAGGCGGAGGGGCCAAGCCTCATGATTCGAGGCTGAACTACTTTCTGCAGCCTCCTGAAGGAGGAACGAGCCTCTGAGCCGGGGTCCAGCAAGGCCCCCTACCCCAAAACGCAGCTCTGCACCAGCCCCTGGCACGACAACCCCGACCCAAGGGCACCCGTGAGCAAACCCAAACCCAGCACACAGACCACCCACCAACCCGCTGGGGAAAGGAGGCAGGCAAAAGAACAAGGCTGAGGGAAATGTTTGAAGAAGTCCAGCCTCTGGCCAGCACTGTTTTGGGTTCTGAGCACTTGGAGGCTGCTGGAGCAGAGGTGTGGCAGTCTCCACCGCGAGATGTCTGTTTTTAGGGGGGCACTGGGGCACTTCACACCCACTTTGGCACCTCTGCAGTTTGTGTAGGTGAGTAATTCTTCCTGTACCTAGGATCTGGAGAAGCTGGCCACCCATTCCCAGCTTGGGACTTTCCTTTCCCAGGTATGCTCAGCACCCACTTGTTGTTTCTCGGGTTCTTCAGGTCACAGGAGCCTTTTTAAATTCCTTTTGCAGCTTCCCATTCCTCCCCCCCCCTCCTCCCACACTTCATCCCTAAGGTGATTTGGGACAGGCCACACATTCCTGATCCTCCCCAAGGCACCTCTGCCTGAGCAAGAACAAAGTTAACCCTGACGTGCTTTTCCTGCCTCAGGGAAAGTCAGGGACTGGGACTTCTGACAAGGGCATGGAGTGACAACACAAGAAATGCCTTTAAAGTGCCAGGGGGCAGGTTTATATCAGATATTGGGGAGGAATTGTTCCCTGGGAGGGTGGGCAGGCCCTGGCACAGGGTGCCCAGAGAAGCTGTGGCTGCCCCTGGATCCCTGGCAGTGCCCAAGGCCAGGTTGGACACTGGGGCTTGGAGCAGCCTGGGACAGTGGGAGGTGTCCCTGCCCGTGGCAGGGGTGGCACTGGATGGGCTTTAAGGTCCCTTCTAACTCAACCCATTCTGTGATTCAATTTCTCAATGAATTCATAAACCAGGGACTTACAAAGCCCTCTCAGGATATCAAAGCCTTATCCCAGCCGTTCTTTCTTCCCTGAGTCCCTTTTAAAGGTTCTGGACCAGTTATATAAACTTCTGCCCTCGGTGCCCTAACAACAGCAGGATGTCCCAAGTGCTTTTCTGCCATCCCACAAGATGACAAACCCCCTGTGAATTCAGCGTGCTGCAGAACCACTCCTCAGAAGGAAGTTACTACAGATTAGAAAGGCTTGATTACAAAGATTACAAAGAGTTGTGGACACACAGCCACCCTGGAAGGGTGAACTGGGAAATATTCCACAAATGCTGCATCCGCCAGGCTGACACAGGAGGTATGAAATGGGCTTTGATGAAAAACACAAGTGGAAAAAAGCAAAGCCACGTGGAAGGAAAACAGCTCACAAACTATTTGCTCTTGCCTCTCCAGATGGCCAAAGCTCAGGAGAGGTAAAAGACTCAGCTTAGAGGTTAGGCCTGGCTTACAAGTGCCAGCATGCTGCTTGGAAAAATGTCATTTTCCTCCCTGGTCTCCCAGCAGACGAAAAATCTCCAAGGCCCAACACCACCTTTTTAATTTTGTTAAAAGCCCATTTATACACAAAAACGAAGCCTCATTCCTCCCCATCTCTCCTGCCCAGACTTGCCCAGTTCTTCATGCAAATTGTTCCCATTTCTCTTATCAGTGCCCTCATATCCCCAGATCAATATCACCTTTCCTACCTCCCCCATTTGCCCCCACCAACAAACTGGACCAGTGGCCTTGACCCCATTTTCTTTACACCTGCACCCAGCCAGTGGGGTATTTCCTTCTCCCCAGCAGCTCTCCCTTTCCAGGTAGGGCATATTAAATATATATATTAGGATATATTTGGATTTATGCTGTAGGCACCCAGGCAGACTGGGGTACACTGAGTTCATGGCACCCTCGTGCAGGGTGTCCTTCCAAAACAAAGACCTGTGCAAGCCCTGTCTTTCCCATCCCACTTATTTGTCCTGAAACAGAGAGAAAAAGGAAAAAAGCCCAAGGTTTTTCTCCTGCACACACAGAAGCCACAAAAAAGGTGCTGCAAAAGAACCACATCTGGCCTTTAAGTGTAATTATTTGCCTTGGGAGCTTTGGTTTCAGCTGGGAGAGAGGTTTAAGTCTATTATTTTAAGGAATCCTAACAGCATTAGAGGACTTACTGTCAGTAATTTGTACAGTAAATCCAATTACTGCTTTTCACTTCTGTTCAGTGTAAACTATTACTTGCAGAACATTCTGGGTTTTTGAATGCACTTAAAGGAGAAATAAGAGCTGGAAGTGCCCAAGGCCAGGTTGGATGGGGCTTGGAGCAGCCTGGGGCAGTGGAAGGTGTCCCTGCCCATGGAACAAGATGAGTTTTAGGGTCCTTTCCAATCCAAACCAGTCTGGGGCTCTGTAATGTTTTGCAGAAAGGATTTTCTTTTTTTCAGCTGCTTTTTTTTAACTACATAAATCTTAACACCTGTGACTTCAAGGTTTGCCTTCATACCTAATGGGAGGACTTTGTTCTATAAATTTACAGCTTATTCCTAAAGCCCCTGGTATTTTTTGGCCCACGATGCCCTGCCTTTTCCTAAGAGCAGCTGGAGGTCAGACTCTCCGTATCAAGAAACTGCCTGGACAGAAGTTGGGAAGCAGCTTGGGAAACTGTCAGCAGAACTAAAAATAGTGGAATTAATTAATTGAACTTCCCAAGCACTTGGGTCTGATGAGGCCTTTTGAAGAATTCTTTGCCAAAGGAGAGGAGGTGCCAGGCAGGGACAGGATTCAAACGCTTCTCGTGTCAAACACATTTGCAAGAGTGCTGCTGCCACCAGCTCCAGGTTGAAATCACTTCTTTGCAATTATTTTTGGACACGGATTTTAGGAGCCAATACTGAGCAGAGAAATGGGGAATGAGGGCATTTCCTGAGCATGCTGGCTCCCAGTTTCCCAGGTGCAGGACCCTGCTCCTGTGCGGGGATTATTCAGGCTGGCATTGCACTAGGGAATAAGGCTGGGATTGCACACCCACTGTTTATACTTTTGTTATCCAGAGGCATTGGAGAAACACCTGAGGCTGAAGGAGTTGTAACCACACGTTTACAAAAGTCACTGGGGTCACAGCAGAATGTTTATGGAGCAGCAGGGTGTCAATATTTGATCCATATCCCAACATCAGCCTTACACAAACACAGGTCATAGCCAACTGTCCTAAATCAGAGTACTTATGGCTCAGATTTATCTTGAAGCCACAGGCACACAAAACTTTTGTAATTAATTCTGTTTTCTTTGGCTGCAGCACGATCCAGCCCCCTATGGGCACAACTGCTGCTTCTCCATGGCACAAACAAACCCAAAATGTCTCAGCCACAACAAGGGAAAAGTGGCAACTCGAGAGTGTGGAGAGTCCCAGGCCTGAGGGAAAGGGGTGCAGAAAGCTCATTTGTGCCCGTTTTTTAAGATGATAATAATATTTTTTCACCTAATGTCAGTTTTGGAATTAGGACCAAGTGGTTTTCGTATCTCTAACCACAAATACACACAGGCTGTTTGCTCCACTATAAATTCCTTTTCGGCCTAGCAGCTGCTCTCTAGCAGGGTGTGAGTCAGGCTGCTGAAGCAAAGGATTGTTTTTGGAAATCATTAAGACTTAAATTGGATTGTTCCTAATTACAGAGCACAGTGGCATTGCAGCGTGCAGATTTATTCGGGGGGAAAGGGAGAATAGTGATGTTTAGAGAGCTATAATGAGCTGCAACTGTGTTTAATAATCTCTCTCTGTACACACAAAAAACCCTCTCCAATAACTGATACACATCCCTCTAAATCTGTAGTTGACTTGGGAAAATTCAAAGTTTTTTGGCAACATCCCGTTTCTTCCCCAATTTCCAGCAGTCCCTGCAGTGGGAATGTCACCAACCAGAGCATCCACACACCTGGGATCACAGCAGGGTCTGTCTGACCAGGGTGTCTCCACCAAGCACAGCAAACTCAGGAGATGCTCTCAACACCACCATTTTCATGTTTTCCCAAGGCTGGGCTCTGGTCCTGCTCCTCCTGACGCCAAGGATATTTTTATTGGCTTTATTAAAGGAGAGCTGCTGATCCCCAGCAGGGCTTGGCACAGCCAGAGGTTTGCCATAAAGCCCTTGCTGGGCATCCTGGAAAACTTGATGCAGCACTTCCACGGAAAGCTGGGAGGATCAGGCCCCTCTTAGGGGTTTTGGGGCAGTAAATAAATAACACAAAGGGGTGACATCCACTCAAGTGTCGTTTTTCCTGAGCTGGAAGTGCTTTTCCCTAATCCCACCTGGGGCTGAGGCAAACCCTGGAGGAGGCAGCCCACTGCTGCTGTGATTGTGGAGAAGGAAACAATTACGTTCTCCTGCTCTCGGGGCTGCTCCACTCTGCCTCTCGAGAGGCTTTCAAGGAAACGTGAGCACAAATCACATCTCCTCTCTTGATCCCTTCTCCTCTTCTGAGCAAAATCCGTGGCAGAGAGAGGAAGACGGGGAAGGAAAGCATCCCAGCTGCCCTTCCTGCACAACCTCAAAAAATGATGCTGAAATTCCAACCCCTCTGGCATCAGGACGGCTTTCCATGTCCATATATGTTGTCAGGCTTCCCTCACACCTGTGGATCAATCCACAGCTGGTTTCTACCCCAAAATGGGGCTTTCCATCCCAAAGTGCCCTATCCCCATGCCATGGCCACCTGCATTTCACCTGCCCTTGCTCACAGATCATCAGAGTCCCGTTACCCGCTCTCAGGTAACACCTCACCTTTCCCCCAGAGAAACTTCTTCACTGCTCTTTTTAGTGCCGGGCCCGTGAAGGTGTGTGACACTTGATTTGGTGGGGCTGGTTTGCTGCTGGCGCTGTCGCCATTCCAGGGCACAGGCATTGAATTGGTCACTGAAGGATTTCTGCTCAATTTCCTGTGCAGTCTGAAGGGCTCGGTGGCACACCAGGGCCTTCAGTCTGAAATCCAGTGTCCCAGCGATCAAATCCCACCAGAGTCCCTTAGGACAGGATAGGATGGCATGCTAAAAACAGAAAAACCTCTTTGGCAGGGAAAAAAACTCCGTTGTTCCATCTGCCTGTCACTTCCAAGCTCCGCCCTGGAGATCAGGAGAAGCAGCAGATCCCAGAGTGCGCTCAGTGAGAGGTGCTTATAACTGGTTGGGAAGGGCTTGTTTGGAGGTTTTATCTTCTTTGAATGTGCCCCAGAACTTGTGTTTGAACCCCTCAATACTGCAGAAAGGTGGATAGCAGAGGGTAGACGTTTCCTTGGGAGCAATCCCATGTTTGTGCCGGGAAATGGGAGCAGCATCCTGGTGAGAGAGAGGATGCAGGGAGGAAGGAGAGACATGCTGCTCTCCGTGAGGGATCCAGGCCCTGTCGTCTTGCCCCTCAGGGATACCTCATGCTTTTAAAGCTGAGCAAACACAAGGATGGCACTTTTCCAAACCTGAATCGTCAGCAACACCTAATTGTAAATGCTTCATTTAGCAGGGCTGCAAACGAAGCCCGAGACTGCATCGGCGTGGTGGGGGTCAGCTCTGGGATGGCAAACCATGCCCCAGCCTGGTCGTGCTCCAGCTCTGAGGTCAGAGACAGCCACAGCAGGATGCAATTCCAGGGATGGATCCCCACGACGGGATCCTAAACTTGCACATCATACGAGAAAAATGGTTTCGTGGTGAGCACGGCAGTGCTGCTGCTTTGACTTGATGATCATAAAGTTCTTTCCCAAACTTAACGATTCTCCAGTTCCACGAAATCACTCTGCTAAAGTCCTGCGGGGCCCATTTCATTCCTGTGAGGGTCCAGAAGGATTTTGGAAAGAGCCAAACATTCAATTCAGCTGTTGCACCACCAGATGCGGCACAAGGACCACAGGCTCAGGATGCCCACGTGCTGCCCCACCTGGAAGCCACCCCTTGCCGAGATTCGTGGCTGCTGGGTTTATTCAGAGCCTTTTCTGGCTGTCAGAAACCCTCCCCAGAACCTGCGCTGCCTTTTCCTGGCTGTGAGCCTTTGCTTGGGTAACGTTTTTGTAGCGACTTCTGCAAACCCACAGCTTTGCTTAGACCACCAAGAGGCGTTCCTCCACCAAGAGGAATTTCTCCACCAGCAGGGATTTCTCATTCCTGCCATCACCCTCCAGCAAACCCAAACCTCCTGTAAATCCCAGGAGTGTCCCAAGGCCGTGTCCCTTCTCCCAGCACCTCTGCACTGGGGATGGATCAGGCGGGAAAGGCCGCAGCGCGGAGCAAAGCGGTGTCAGGATGCTCCCAGCCCTTAAAGTGGGATCTGCCTTTGGTGCCCTGCATTTATTTCGGGCAAGCTGGGCCTGGTGGGTGCTGTGCGAGGCAGTATCTGGTCAAAGGCCTGCGGGGAGCCGGCAGATAGGGCGGGTTAACGTTTAACCTGCGGGACTGTAAAGCAGCCCGGGGCTGCTGAACCTTTGGAGTTTGATATGATGATTAGGGAATAACCGCAGTGACACGTCGCAAACTCCCCACAAGCGAGGAGACCTCATTCCCGGGGGGTGACCTCCCGGATTGCTCAGGTAGGCTCGGAGGTCTGGGCGTGTGGGAGCGGGTGAGCGCAGCGGGGCTGGCGGTGGCCTTGGGAAGGAGCAGCTCCATCGGGAGCCTCCTGCCCCAGCAGTGCCCCAACATCACACCCCAGAGCTGCCCCACACCAGCAGGGCTGGGCTGGGGGGCCGGGACCCCCAGGCTGGCCCCACACAGCCCCACACCGCTGGCGTGGAGTTCGGGATGAGCAGGCTGGGCACAGAAGGGCTCCTCGGGGCCCTCGGCGCGGTTTCTAGCTGGCAAAGCCATGGAAAAAGGGGGTTTTCTGCTTTTCCTCCTCGCCTGAAAAGCGAGGCCAGACGAGGCGGAGGGGGGGAGGAGGGATTTTGCCTGCCATAATTCGCTCCGGATTTGTTAAAGCGCAACTTTCAGGGGCTTAATCATTAGAGATCTTTCCAGCCAACCTGGTATCCCTCCTTCTCTTTGCTACAGATCAGTCTCCCTGGCAAAGGCAATCGCTGCTCCCAAAACCCCCTCAGCTTTCCCTAATCCCTTCCAACTAGCAGAGATAGTTTCTGCCCAGCACAGAAAGCTCCTCCCGAGCTCTTTCCCTCGGTGGAACAGGAGTTTTGGATGGGAGCAGGCAGGGGAAGGCAGGATGGTTTCAAAGTGTCCGGCAAATGGGGACGCAAATGAAACCCTAGGGAAGGAGGCTGGGCTCAGCATCACAGAGGGGCTTTTTTGGGGGCATTTCGTGTGCATTTGGAGACAGAGCTGCAAAAGCTGTGCCCAGGAGGAAAAGCATTCCAAAGGGAGAAGCTGATTCCCAAGCAAAAGTTTGCCGGATTAGGCACGAAATGTTTTTCTCCAGGCTCACGTGCTGCAGTGCTTTCACGCCGCTCTGCATTTTCCCTGTTTTCCTGCAAATGTCCGTGAGTTCCCACTCTGTGTGGAGCCACCTGAGCTGGAAAGCACACCCCCAAGCCAAGGGAAGCCAAGGGACGAAAGCCTTGTGCTGCGTTGCTCAATCGGACTCCGTCCCTCAGCGCGTCACCCCTGGGGCAGCTCACAAGCCTTCCAATTTTGGGGAAGAAAATGAAGAATGCTTGGTGTTTATGGATATATGGAAAGGAATGGATATTGCTTGGAGCCTGGAGGGAGGGGAAAAAAAAAATCCCCAAAACACTGATAACCTGGAGGAAAATATTTTCTCTAGTGACCTGTTTGGGGTTTTAGGGGAAAGAGTGAATATCATTATGCAGTCTTTCCAGAGGTTGTTATTCTTCAGGAGGAGCGGTTGATTTGACAGGGTACCAGACAAAATGGCCTTTATTAGATGTGTCCAAGTGGCTCAGCACAGTCGGGTGTGTATTGATCCTGTGGGATAAACACGGGTTCGTTATCTCCTTCGTGGAAACAGGAGCCAGCTTTCCCCGAAAAGGCTGCACAGGGGCGGGCTCTGCCCTCAAATACCCCCTCAGCAACAATCCTGGCATGGGAGACATCCCTTGGCTGAGGAAAGAGACTTCTCCTTTTCCAAATAACCCAAAAGTGAGGCAAAAAATTTACCACAATTTTTGGGGTAAAGGCTTCTGGATTCCTCTTGCTCCTGGATGGATAGAGCAAAGCCAGAGGATGTGCTGTAGTAGGTGTGAGGGAGCCACTTGTAGCAGTCGTGGAGAGGTGAAATGGTATCACAATAGGTTTGTTTCTTGTGGATGTGGGCTTGCAAGGCATAAACGGCCCTTCTATTGCCTTGGCACTTCAGAATTTCAGCAGAAACCTAAAATAAATGAGAGGGGAGAGAGGAAAACCAGACCCACTGATGCTCTGATTTAAGGTAAAAGCAGAACCTTCCTTTTCTTGGTGCTGTGACCATGATAAGTTGGTGGTATTGTCAAAATTTCATCACAAATAAGGATGGAATAGGAAATACGGGTAGTTTGCACTTCCAAAGGTGTTAATTCCAATTTAAACTTCTGAACAAAATGCAACTTCCCCCTCTCTTTTTTTTTTCCTTTTCTTTTTCACGTGGTGGCCCTTGTTAATGAGAACCCATTTTAAGGGCAAATCCCCGAAACTGGTTGAATTCCAGAAATATTATTTCTATTAAGTGTGGCTGGGTTGATTCTTTTTTTAAAGCAGTGCTGAAAACACTGCCTGAATTTGCTGCAGTCATTCCCATTTTCCATCAGCAGCCACGGAAGGGGGGGTTTCCCCTGCGAGGGAAGATTTGCTAATTGATTCCTGGCTCGAGGAACAAAGAAGGAGAGAAAGTAATCGTGTTTCCTCTGGGTGACAGGAATTGTCCTCCCTTAAGGTGAAAAAAAATATCCCAGCACACTGGCACTGCTGCAAGGACTGGGGCTGGTGCCTGCAATAAGGGGAAAGGGCTGGAATCCCACCAGTTTCAGGAATCAAACATCCCCCCATGATTTGTATCCTGGAAATCGTCTGGATGCACTGATGGACACATGGATGTGGCACCTGGGGACGTGGTTTGGTGGTGGGTTAATGGTTGGACTCAATGATCTGAGAGGGCCTTTCCAACCTAAATGATTCTGTGATTCCCTGGGATGGATGCTTGGGTGGCAGATGTGGAAAAATGCCCTGTCCACAAAAGTGTTCAGATGCCCTTGGATCAAGGGAGGCAGGAGGGAAGGAGGGAGAGAAGAAGTGCTTGGAAAATCCCAGCGTGGAAAGCCCGTTTTCCTGGGGCTTGGGATTTGTTGTGTTGGGATTGATACCTCCAAGAAGAGAGGGGTTTGCTGTTTCCACCCAGGAGAAACCCCACTGATGAGGGAAAGCTCTTTAGCTTATAAATTACCTGCCAATGACGTCGGGCTGGTAATTAGTAGGTGTGAATTGATTGCTCAGAGCGGAGCTACCAAACCATTCCCGGGCGCTGTCCATGTGTTTGTCCAGCCCTGGCTGTGCAGGGCTGTCCAGTCCAGGCCTCCTCTGGAGTCAGGAGTGGGGCCTTGCAGATTCCTTTGGGATCAGGAGTCGGGGCTTGCAGGGGCTGGAGCTGCCCTGGGCTGGGGGTCTCCAGCTGGAGCTGCCCACTTCCAGCTGGACCAGCTCCACGGCTCCAGGCGAGTCGGGGCATCCCTGAGGATGGGCATCCTGCACCTCTTCCATGGGGAAGGGCTGTTTCCCTGGGTCAGGCCGGGCTCTTTCCAAAAGCAGGAATGTGTGGAAGCACCAGGCACAGATTAAAGCCGAATCCTCGTTAACAACGCCCCCAAGACCCCGGGTTTTGCAGCAGGCTGTGATTAATACTTCACTGCAACCTTGGATGCTCTTGCTCCCTAATTCCAAGTGGATTGTTTCAGCATATCCTGGAGTGCACCAGTGTCTAGACGTGCTGGTCCAGAGCCTGAAATCTTTGCAGGATGCCTTACAAGAAGAGCCCAGAGGAGCTCGGCTGTCTTATCTAATAAGGCAGAAGGCAGAGAGGGCTATCGCTCCCGCTGGAAAGGCATCGGGCAGGGAGATGCTCTGTTCCCATCCACCCGCCAGCCCCGAGGCTTGCCCTCACCGCTCAGCGCGACACCATCCCCGCCAGGGAGGGAGACCTTCCTGGAAATCCCTCCTCCCTGCAGGAGAGGATGAGTGGCCTTAAAGGATCCACGTGCAAGCGCATCCAAAGCAGCAGCCCTGCGGGCATCCAGCCTGGCAGCGCTCAAGCCCAGCTCTAAGGGCCAAGAGAGAGCCACCCCCCCACCGAGAGCTGCAATTCCATCCTTCAATTCCCCGATGAAACCAGGATGCTCCAAAAGCAGAACGTAAAGGGCCGGATTTTCAGTGCCACCCTGTAGGTGCAGGGGAAGGTGCAAAACCAATTTGGATTTTAACTGGGGTTTGGTGGGGTTTTTTTTTTTGTTTTGTTTTGTTTTGGTTTTGTTTTTTTTTTTTTTTGAATGCTCAATTTCTCTTTCCGAAGCAGCCTGGGAAAGGCTCCAAGTGGTTTTTGCACAGCAGTGTGCTAATCCTGCCCCGTGCCTGCTGAACGCCAGCTCCGGAGGAGGCAGCAGGCACAGACACCACGGACACCGACAGGGTTTTGTTGCTGCCCTCAGAAGGGCAAAGCAAACCAATAACTGAGCTCCAGCTGCTGCAGGAAACGCTCCTTTGGGAATCAGAGACAGGAGAGAGCTGTTGCATTGGATAATCCGTGTCCCAGCCCCTGCGCGTTGGTAGTAATTAAAACACTGGAGAACCTGGGAGCACGGGGGGAAAAGAACAAAACACAAAAAACCAAAATAAAATCAGAAGAGCCTCACCAGTGTCTGCATTAAATAGCTCCAAAATCTGGCATTACAGAGGTGCCTCTATTCCCAGGTGTTTGAGTCTCTGGGTCTCGGTGTGGCAGAGCCCGAGTGCCACAAGGCTCCAAACCCCTGGCCTCGTGCTCCATTTTTGGTGCTGGGAATAATCCATTTTAAATTGAAAGCAGCTGTTTTCAGACTTCCAGGGCACGAAAGCATAGGAGCACAGGGCAGGTAATGTGCAAAGGCAAAGTGGGCTGCCCCGAGCCTTGGCTCCTCCCTCAGTGACCCGCAAGAGCAGCTGATAAAAAGGAGTTGGTGTTAAAAGCTGGGTAACCGGGAAAGGTTTTTTTCTGCTATTTCCACAGAATCGTGACACGCTCTGAAAATCGGCTGTAACCAGACAGACTGCGCTTCTTTCACCTGCATTTCTTTACATGCAGTGCTCACCTCACGTGCCCCAAGGGGGGGTTGTTTAAGGTCTCCTCCCCAAAATCTGGCAGTGGCTCAGGGTGCAGGGGCAGCAATCCACCTTCCTTCCACCTTCCTGCTGCTCTGGACTTCCCTTCTGCCCAGCACCACCCCCAGCCCCATCCCATCCCTGTGTGCTACCCCCCTCACCCCCAGTCTACCCCTCCCAGCCCCTTTGGGCCCCGTTTGCTCCCTGGGCAAGCCTGGGGGGTACCACCTTTCTACGATAAAATGCAATTTTAGGCAATAACGACCATGTTGGATGGCACAATTTAGCATTTTCATGCATGAAGTCCTTGGGCCCTCTGGCCCCCAGCTCTACAAGGACCTGAGGAGGGAACTGGCCTTGCTCTAGCTGCGGTTCAGCATCAGCCTGAGGCTTTGAGCCCAGCCTTGCACCTGCAGACCCTGTTTTTATGCCTGGAGAACACAAATGGATTTTGGACAAGCTCAAAGCTCAGCATTCAGAAAAAACAGGGAATCACCAGTAGTGGATCTATGTTATAAATGTCCTTTTCCCAGTGCATAGGCCAAGGTAGATTCACATTTCAGTTTTATGGTGCTTTCAGGCCAAACCCAAACCAAACCAAAGAATCTTGAATCAGCCATGACCTAAAAGTGCAGTTCTGATTCAAAATGCCTGAGCCCAAGGTTGCTCCAGCCCTGAGCTGAGCTAAGATCTGAAGTTCTCCCATGTTCTTTATTTTCAGAAATGAAAATGGGCCAATTTTGGAGCTAGGTCCTGCTCCTCACAGAGTGCTGGACATGGCTGGTACACGGTTCCCTTCCCAGTGTCAGCATCACACGAGGCCTGCAGGACTCTTTGTTGTGTACTCAGTGCAGGATTAGGCACTTACCTATTTTTTCCTCCTGAGACACCGCCAAAAGGCTGCAAATTCACTCTTCGTCTCCCCAGGATCTGCCTGTGGGTTTAAATGCTATTTATTTCCATTCAGCAAGGGGGATATTTCTGCTTTTCCCATGGTCTCTGCTGTTCTGTTTTGGTTTTACCTCCAAAATAACTGATTTAGGAAGAGCGACCCTGTAAACTTTCTCAGCAGGGTGGACTTTCTCCTCCCAGCCGTATTAATTGATTTAATTTATCTTAAATTTGATTGCAGTGAGCACCCCTAATTAACCTGATTTTTTGCTGATAATCACTCCCAATGGAATCAAATCACAAATCCGGGGATGGATTGACCGGCACACAGAAAGAAGCCGCCCTCCGTGCGTTAATTCAGCGAACGGGATATAATTTGATCCAGGTAGGAATTCACGGTCCCAACCTTTTGTGCAGTGCCCAGCTTCATCCTGAAGCTTCACTGGGGGCTTGAGCAGCAAATCCATGCTCCTGAATCACTCCTCGCTCGTTCCTTTGCCCTCTGTTTCCCTCTCACATCCCTGCTGGCCATCACTACAAACCGACCATCTTTCACAAAGCAGCGTCTTATCCCTCCAGGAATTCCTTGCTTGATGGCAAATTATGATAAAGTTGAGGGAAGAACAGCCCTGAGTGCTGGGAAATGTTGGGAAAGGTCGGGTTTGGTGTCTCAAAGCCAAAGGAAACGCAATGAGCAAAGTTTCAGAAGAGGTATGAGGTGGGAAGTCCAGCACGTCACCTTTTGTGCAGATCCTTGCACGGGTGCCTCACCTGCCCCAAGGTTTGCTCTCAGCTCAGGCTCCAAGGTCTCCAAGATCCAAACTTCCCGTGGCTAGGGCAGGTGGAAACTGGGCATGACCTTCAAACCCAGCTGAGAAAGCCTTTCTTGGCGAACACGACCAAAGCAAGCTCAGCCTTGGAAAGCGCTAGGAGCCGCCATGGCCGGCCTGGCATCCTGCAAGAAGGAATGGGAAACACTGGATTTTAGGCAGGTGCAGGCCATGAACTTTGCCTTGCTTTGCATAGCACTAGAGGGCACAACAGCCCCAAGCACAGCCTGCAGTTCCTGGGAAAAAGCACATTCCAGGAGCAGGCCAGCAGCTGCATTTGGTGCCTTTGAGGAGCCTTTCTGCTGTACCTGACCCATAAGATAAGGGACTTCTGTAGGTCTCAGATTTACTGTGCCTTTCTTAGAGTCGTAGGGGTTGGGAGGTTCCTTAAAGCCCATCTCATCCCAGCCCCATGCCATGGGCAGGGACACCTTCCACTGGCCCAGCTTAATCCAAGCCCTGTCCAACCTGGCTTTGGAATTACCCTGGTGTTCAGTTTTTCCTACTGTCACCTCTGGCTATAGCTCACCCTTGAACCACACATTTCATCCCCCAATCCTCCACACACTTCAACACCTTCTTACTCTTTTCTTTCTCTTTTTCTTTCATTTCTCTCTCTTCTTCTTTCCTTTTCCATTCCAACCTTGCTATTTTATCTTTTTCTCTTTCCTCCACCTCTCCTGATTTCCCTGTACCTTAGGGATTTTTCTTCCAACCTGTCTGTGGGTGCAGCCAAACATCTTCTTCCTCAGTGCACACCTGGGTCATTCATCTTTGGGAAAGTGGCCGATGTCCACTTTCCCTCCAGGTACCTTGTCAAGAGGGGTTTGTTGGGGTGCTGCCTTCAAGCCACAAACGAAGCCTCTGCAAATTGAGGGAAGGGTTTATAGGGTTTATTTCTTGCTGTTCCCACTTACACACCAGCTCAGACATAAATTCAAGCGTCCCCTGGACTCCATCACTGCTGAAAACATTGGAAAAACAGGAATGAGCATGGGTAATTCAGGGCCTGTTCTAGGTTTGAGAAAACTAAAAAGGTTTGTGGTATATTCCTCTTTTCCCATAAGGATCCCTGTTTGTTTACGTTCCTCTTAAATCAGCTGTACAAGGCATTCACTTGCCTGGAATAATCCCAGAGTGGGAAGTGAGTAAAGAAATGGTCAGGGAGCCAAAAATGGAAACATTACTGGAGCCCCAGCTCCTCTGGGAGCAGGGAATCACTGTAGGGAAAGAGAAGGAGGAAGGGAAGGAAGGGAAGGAAGGAAGGGAAGGAAGGGAAGGAAGGGAAGGAAGGGAAGGAAGGGAAGGAAGGAAGGAAATTTGATTAAAAAGAGGAGAGGAGAACAGAGGCACACTCGTCTANGAGGAAGGGAAGGAAGGGAAGGAAGGGAGGGAAAGAAGGAAGGAAGGAAGGAAGGAAGGAAGGAAGGAAATTTGATTAAAAATAGGGGAGGAGAACAGAGGCACACTCGTCTAGCAAAAACAGACCAAAAAGAAAATACTGACTGGCCTTCACATCTTTGAATATTATTTGGGGCCAAGATTTGCTCTCTGCCAGCAGGAACTCCTGGGTGGGCAGGTGTCATCCTCAGATTGGGTGAAAGTCAAGACAAGTTATAAATTTCACAAGCATTCCATTACCCAGCCCACAGCTAACACAGAGCCCACGGATATTCCCCTCCCAGAGCCAGGAGGATTTCTGTTTTCCAGTGCCTGTCACACTTGGACTTCAGAAGCATCCCAGCCTTGGCTATCCCTGATGAATCCATGAGGAGCTGAAGGGAAGGAGGGCGTCTGCCTCAAGGGTCATTCCCAGAGAAGGGGTTGGTTTGATCCACATTTAAAAACCGACAGCTGAACCTTTCCTTTCCTTTTCTCCATGGCAGGAAAATGGGCAGAGGAAATATGGGGGACCGCCACCGGGCTGGGATGGGCCTCCACCAGAGAGGGGCTGTGAGATCTTCATCGGGAAGCTGCCCCGAGACCTCTTTGAGGATGAGCTTATCCCCCTCTGTGAAAAGGTGAGGTTTGGTGGCAGCTGATCATGAGTGACGGTCAGAGCTGCATTTCAGGGCTGAACTGAGCTGATCCCAAGGCCAGGTTGGGCAGGGCTTGGAGCAGTCTGGTCAATGGAAGGTGTCCCTGCCCATGGCACTGGAACTGGGTGGGTTTTAAAATTCCAGTCTTCTTTAAGCACCCCCACCTTGCTGAAAAATCTCTCTCGCTTGGCAGATTGGCAAAATCTACGAGATGAGGATGATGATGGACTTCAATGGCAACAACAGGGGCTATGCCTTTGTGACCTTCTCCAATAAACAGGAGGCCAAGAATGCAATAAAGACACTCAATAATTATGAAATCAGGTAAGAGGGGCCAACACCTTCACAGCAACTGTAAATCACATTTGTCGGTCTATTTTGGCATGTAAGAGCTATTTTTCCTGGCAGCCCAGTGGGAGTTATTTAGATCCCTGTGTTTTGAGGGGAGGTCTCCTCCTGTCTCCTTGTGGAGTCACTGCTCATTAAAGTCAACATCTTTTGCAGGGAATTTCTTCCTCACAAAAAAAAAAAACCAACCAAAAAATCCGTCAGAACATTGGAAAAAACTATTCTGCTTTGGATCAAATTAACTTTCCCCTAACCAGTGCTGTTTATTATGTTCCCCTCAGGTTGTTTGTTGTTGATTTATTCTATTCAGAGTCTCCCTCGTGACAGATTGTGCAAATATGTTCTGGGAGATGGAGCAATTGCAAAAAATGGTGAAATAGGATGGAAACCAACTGGCAAAACAGTGACATTTCCTAATAGGAAGAAACAGAAAAAACCCTCATGTTTGTGGCTAAAAATTGGGAACAAACACCCAGAAATCAACAACAGATGGGCCCATCAATAGGTGTTGGTTGGATTTCAACCACACTAAATATTTTTTGCCAGTTCAAAGTGGGATGCGTTGATGCCTTTGCTTAAAAACCTTTTGGGATAAACCATTATGACAGTTGTATGGCTTTTTTAGTTGGGAAAAAAAAGGAAAAAAAGATGGGTTGTGAACTTCTTTGAGTGGATCAAGGCACACTGAGGGCTTGGAGATGTAGCAGAGGTTGGAAGGTCTGAGGAATCAGGCTCCATCCACTTCCACCTCCTCCACTTCCTTGCCTGGTTCCAAAGACTCCTCCGAAGAAGTTTTGCACTTCTCCACACCTGCAAGAGATACTTTGACCCCAAAGAGGTGAACAAAGGAAGTTTTTACTTTGGGGCCTGCACAACACTTGGCATTGGTGAGTGCTGAGATGGTGCCTCTCCATGACGAGGGGTTTTCTTTCCCCAAAACCTCAGTAATGAGGTGAGTGGGAGGCCACAAGCCACCGGTGGACACAGCAAACCCTGGCTTGTACTGGTGACAACACAGAGACCTGGGATGGGGAGTGCAGCTGCCTGGTGGCAGCAAAAGAGAGAATCCCGAGCAGGAAAAGCAAAATTTGGCTTTGGTTTCTCCCTCAAATCCTTCATTTCAGCGGTGCTGCCGGACTTTGATGCCACGTTTAGCAGAGTAGCAGCTTTTGCACCGAGTAAGGCTCCTGGAATATCCCAAAGAGCAGCTGACACCGAAGCCCTGTGTTCTGGGCAGAAGAGGGGCTTTGCTTTCCCCTTCCTCTCTGCCGACTCCTGACAAAGCAGCTCTGTTGTTCCAGGAACGGGAGGCTCCTGGGGGTGTGTGCCAGCGTGGACAACTGCCGCCTCTTCGTGGGGGGCATCCCCAAGACCAAGAAGAGGGAGGAAATCCTAGCGGAGATGAAGAAGGTCACGGACGGCGTCGTGGACGTCATTGTCTACCCCAGCGCAGCCGACAAAACCAAGAACAGGGGCTTTGCTTTCGTGGAGTACGAGAGCCACCGGGCAGCAGCCATGGCCAGGAGAAAGCTGCTCCCAGGTTAGCAGGGATGGGGAGGGGTGGCTTCAGCGTCAGTGGTGGCTGTCACCTCGTGCTGCGCTGACGAGATCTCCAGGGGACTCAGGAATCCAAGGAAGTGGACGTGGCTGGGTTGTCTGCCCTCAGAGAGAGCAGTTTTCTGCTAGAGACACCCAGGGCCATGAGGTTCCCAACACCCCGTGGGGTGCAGGCTGTGGGATTTGCTGCAGCACCGTGCTGATTCTCCGGGGTCATCGTTCAGGAGCTTGGACTTGTTAAAAATCCAGCCAGATGGATTTGGCTGCGTGTATCCATTCAGCTCTGCTGTGGGATGTGCTTGGTCCTGCGCTTGTCTTGGGTTAAACATAAAACAGATTCTCAGGGAGGATCACTCAGGGGAGCATCCGAGAGCAGATTCAGGCTGGAGCATGGACTGAAAATTGATATTTTGGCAAAACAACTTGGAATGAGGAATTGCTTTAGGGTAAACCTATGAAATTCGGCACTGGGAGGCAGTTGTGAAGGAGAGGTTTAGCAGGTATTCGGTGAAGAAGTCACTTAAGTGCATTTGCAGGGGTTTCACCAATTTTCTCTTGTTTTCTTATGCTCCTGCACTGCTTTGTCGAACACAGCTCACTGGCTGGTGAAAGCATCCAACAAACCTTGGAGTCTGAGATTTGCTCATAAACTGCCAGCCTTCTTTCACCTGTTTTATACAACAGCCTGTGAAACACCCTGCGTCACTTAAATTCTGTTTTTCCTCATCGTGTAAAAATGAGCATGATTTTGAGCACTGAACCTGCTTTGCTACTGGGAGATATCTCACACTGGCAATTTTTCCTTTTATTCTGCATTTTCTGCTTCGGTTTAGCATCTCCCTGAGGGTGGGAGCACATCCTGTGCTTCAGCATGACTTTCCTGTGGTTTTTATGTGGAAAAGGAAGGCAGGAGCAGGCAGAGCACTTGAAATCCTTAGCAAAGACAGCGAGACAGATGGAAGGAACTCAAAGCCCTGAGCAGACGTGCAGTGCATGAGGGATTTCCAATTTAGGGACATCTCAGTAAACAATTTAGGGAATTCCAAAGGACTGAGCAGGAGCCAGAGTCTTCTGATGTCTCAAGCACACGGCAGGAACTGGAAAAAAGTTTCAAGCCAGAGCTGAATGTGTCTCCAGCTGATGTGAGATTGAATATCGTTATCCAGATGCTTCCTTTAAACTGAACCTCACTGCCCTTAGTGGGAGCTCTGTAGAGGAAGTGCTCAAAAATGGAGTTTTTATAAAAAATTAAATTTTATCCTGTCTCTGGCTAAACAAGAGGGTGGAGATAGACTTTGCTGCAAGTCAACCAGTTCATTATTTCTAGCCTTGAACTGCAAACAGCAGCTCAGAAGGGGGCACAGAGCCGCAAGCAGCCCTGCCTTTATCCCTGGTCACAGCTGAGATCTGTGCAGTGCTGAAAGCTGAACAGCAGCTTTTTTTTTAAAATGGAATCCCAGCTCATTCCCGAGGGATTCCCAGGGAGCAGCACTTTTCCGTTTAGTTTGATCATTCACACTTCCAATAAGCCTCCAAATTCTATCCTCACCCTCTCATTTTGGAGCTCCCTCCCCTTCTTAAATGGGTTTTCCAAGCAGAGATGCCTTTTTTCGATCTGGCAAAGAGTGTTTTGCAGGATTTTCTTTGTCCCCTCAGCTGCAAATGAGTGGGTTAGGTCACTTAAAGAATGACCAGCAAGGTCTGGGCAAAAGCAGGTTTCGTATAAATTTTTGAGGGTTTGATGGTGAGGGTCACTCTATTACTTACTATACCGATAAAGCAGACAAAGAAAAACTAGATTAAAGCAATCTAGAATGATTCATGTAGAGACCAGGGAGGCAAAAGGATGAGAAGGAAAAAGTAAGGGATTCCAAGGGTTGAGTCCTGACAGAATAAACCCCCTTGCCAAACTCAGACTCAGACTGACTCAACAGTTTAGGTTTAAATGGTTTATTATTCATAAAAATATCTAAAAATGGTTTGTTATTCATAGCAATATCTAATCAACACTAGCATTTCTTAATAAATTGACTAATTTAACAGCTCCAAAGCGATTCAATAGAATTTTCTATAAGCACAACAGAACCATAAATCCTACTTAACCAAAATTTAACTTAATGGCAAACCTAAAATGGCAGCCTTGGTAATACACATGCAGGCAGGCAGACAGAAAGAAGTATGAAAATTCCCCTCAAGTTCGGGGAAGGTCTTACATCAGGTGCTTTTGAATCTGGAGCTGAGCCTTGAGGAGCATCAAGCATTCAGCAATGCAATTTATTTTCCCTTTTTCTTCCCTGCCCCTCAGCAGCTCAGTCCAGTGTACACGGAGCCCCTGGGTTTATCCTCCACGCCCATACCCTGTTTTATGCCTCGGGACTTTTTTTGTCCCTCCTTACTTCTGCTGCAGCCTCACTCAGATGAATTCAAACACACACACAGAGACATCCTTGATTCATTCCATCCCACGGAGACTTCAGGATCCCTCTTCTCGTACCAAGGGAATGAAGCTTTGCTGGCCAAAAGGGATTTTTATGAGTGCATTAAAATATTTCCCTATAGGGAGCACTCCAGGAAATGCAGGCTTAATGTGAATTATTCCGTATTTTCACTTCTTTCAGTTCTGGAGGCTCCAGAGGTATTTGCAGGAGGACATTTCCAAGCGTGGCCATCTGCTTTTGGAAGGGAGCTGATACAGCAGCAGTGCTTTGGTCTAGGAAGGCTTTTTTTTTGGGTGATGTTTGTAGACTTTGGCCTGTTCTGCTGTGAAATAGAGCGTGAGCAGGAGTGAGAGGAAGCAAAGCCCCCCCGCCCCAGCACTGACCATGCCCGTTCCCTTAAAGGAAGGATCCTGCTCTGGGGACACCCCATCGCTGTGGACTGGGCAGAGCCAGAGGTGGAGGTGGATGAGGACACCATGTCCTCGGTGAAAATCCTCTACGTGAGGAACCTCATGCTCTCCACCACCGAGGAGACCATAGAGAAGGAGTTCAACAGCATCAAACCAGGTAGGAACCCACTGGTGCCGTGCCTCCTGAACAAGCGCTGCAAATGGAAATATTTTTGCCTTCCTAAAATGCCACAAGAGATAAAAACAGCTGGTTTTCTGCTGGGAAATGTTCGTGTGAAATGCCACAGAAATTGTCGTGAGGCTGAAGGCTCCCACCTCAAATGCCACCCCATTAAGGGCTGCTTGGTTCTCAGCCACCATGAAGGAGGGTGATTGGCAACTGGAAGAGACCCAAAATGCTTCGTGGGGATGCCCTGTGTCATCAAAATGCTTTGGAATCATTTAGTCTTTCTTAAAAAGGGTTGGTGAAGCAGCTGGGTAACTTCAGCGTTCTTCTGTGGCAAGGGATGGTGATAAAAATAGAGTGATTTAGTACAAATGCTTTTTATCTGATCTATCTAAATTCTGAACTCATTTTCAAACATCCCCCCCAGTCCTCGTGTAAATTGGTGAGTAATTAGTGCTTTACATTTAATTCAATATTCCTTTGTGGCATATCTTACATGCACTTAGGGTGAGATTTTTCAAAAACCAGGGAGATTAGTTGGGAATAAAAATCCTGCTGGCTTTCAAAGGAGATTTTGCTTCTGAGTTTCTCCAGCTTCAGGAAATTCCACCCAAAACTAACAAAGTAAAAATAACCCGTTTCTGCAGCTCTGCAAGCCACACAGTCCATTAGGCATTAGGAACTGATGCTTGGCAATGTGAAATCTCCTTTCATCTCGTTCCTGTTAACTTTCTTCTATTAATTTTATAAAGTACACTGCAGAGCTTCGTTTCTCTGCCACTAACTTCTCATTTCTGCTCTGTGATGCCTTTTTCTGGACTAGGCTGCAATGCAAAGGTCTTCTCGAGGTTCCCTTGTGTCCTTCCAGCATTTCTGGCTCACACGTTTAGCCACCATCGAGCTGTTGCAGACCCCATTTTACCCCTGAGTTAAATTTGTGTTATCTCACTCTCTGAACTGTTTCCTTCTTTTATTTACCCAGTTTTGCTCCCAAGCTTTGAACAAGATCACACCCCCCAGAAACATGTTTGTGGCCTTTTGACCCTTTGGTTAACAGTGATCTGCTTTTCTCCTGAGAATTTTTCCACTATAACAACAGAAGTTCTGCACCATCTTTCATTTTCCCTCTATCGTTTCAGCATTTGTGTTGGAATTTTTTTTTTTTTTTTTTTTTAAAATGGACAGCCTTTATTTTGGTGGCTAAAATCAGGAATGGGTGCACTAGTGCAGCAAAACTTTCAGTTTTGGGAAGAGAAAATGCAGTCAAGGTTACCGTGAGCTCAAAAAAGGCATCAAGGATCTGAGATGATTCATTGCCTTGCCTTTGATTATCTGCCTCACTCATGGAGCCACATTTCAGCACCATTTACCTGAAATTACCTTGGATCCAGGGCATTAAGAAGCTGTTTTGACATCAGCAAGCCATCCAATAAAAAATGATCCAGAGGTCCCCATGACACAGCAATTGCTACATCCCTGAGGGCTCCACCAGGACCAGGAATGCTGCTTGAAGCTGTGACAGTCCAAGTATCACCCCTTGAATCTGTGCCAAATTCACAGCCTGATGACTTCTGTAGAGCTGTCTCACCGAAAAGCCCTGTCCTTGCTCCCTAGGGATCCCAACAAAATTCCTCCTGCCTGGTGGAGTTCCCAGCAGGAAGGTTTTGCTCTCCCAGTGTGCTGGAGGGACAATGCTCTGATGTCCCACGGATGGGCTCTCCATGGAGCTGACCCAAGGGTGGGTATCACATTGCTCGGCCCAGCAGAGGCAGAGGCAGGCAAGAGCAGAATTTTTGGTTCAGGACTGGTGTCCTGGAATGCTCTCCAGGAGGCAGGAGGGACATATTCAAAACACAGTGAGTCCATTAAAGCTTCCACTTGCAAACAAAGCGTCAGCATGTAACTCCCATAACTTCAGGCTTGGAAAATCACCCTCTGTCCCAGCAGGACACAAAGTGCTACTTTACCACCCCTGTGTCATTCCAAGACGTGCAGCCTGCTCGGGTTATGGGCTGGGACAGGCTCATTTAGCCCTCTGCAGCTCCTAATGACTCCCCCTGAACACCTAAGAAGTTCATTTTCTGCTGAATTTTTCTAAGTAAGTGCTTTTTGTGGCAATATGGCATTTCCCTGTGCACCTGTTCAGCTTTAGGAAATGAGAAGCCAACAGAAGAGTTGTTCAGCATCCCTTGGCCATGTTTCCAGAGGATGTTTTGGGGGTTTTACAGGAGGCTGGGCTGGCCGATGTAGTGCTTCCCAAGCCACAGGAAGAGAGAAGATGAGGAATTCAGGAAATGGCTGAAGGCTGTGGCCGTGGGGAACAGGACTGGTGGGGTTATTTTGGAGACAGACTCCTCAGTGCAGAGTACAAGCTCCTGGCAGCAGAGCAGCTGACAAAGGAAAGGGAAAACTGCGGAGGATGGACTTGGAAAAGAAGAACAAGAAGTTATTTACATTTTAACTACTTCGGGTAAATTGGGTGTAAGAAAGATTCAGGCTGGAAGAAAGAATCTCCGGCCCAAGCCCGATGCCAGGAGGGCCAACCCTCAGCTGCAGAGTCCGACTGGGGCTGTGCCCAGGTGAATTGGGGCACCCAGGGAAGCCCCACTGCCGTGGGAAAGGCTGTTTCCTAGGGAGAGGCTGTTTCCTTGGGGCAGACCTGCTTCCCTATCAGTCCCAGCCCATCCCAGTGCCCTGGGCTGCTCTGTCCTGGGCAGGGCTGGCTGTTCATTCTTCCCGAAATCCTGAGCTGGTTGTCAAGGAGAAAAGCTTCCTTGTTTTATGGCAAAAGCATGGAATTTCCTGAAGCTGCCTCCAGTGCACATACAAAAGCAGGGAGCTAGGGATCGCATGGGGGTGTTCCCACAGCTGGTGCGTGGTCTGTCACAGAAGGGAGACACAAGAACAAAGGTAGGGTCCAACAGAAGGGTTTGGACAGAAGAAAACCACTCCAATTTAATGGGAATCTCACTGGTGTCTGATCCCAAAACCTTCTCGTTTGCCTTGCAATGCTACAACCATGATATGTTGATTTTCCTCTGGAATATATGTCCAAAGAGGTAAGAGGACACTGATCTCTTGTTCTTCTACCCTTGCTCAACCTTTGCTCTCCAGGGGTTCATAACCTTCCAGAGTTGCTCTTTCAGATCAGTTTTCTGACTACTCCCCACTTCCCACTAATATTCCAATGTTTTCCACAGGTGCAGTGGAGAGAGTAAAGAAAATTAGGGACTACGCCTTTGTGCACTTTAATAAAAGAGAACACGCAGTGGAGGCCATGAAAGCCTTGAATGGGAAGGTAAAGCTGCTGTAAATGTTAATTCCTGGGGCTTGGGGTGCAGTATATTATACAAAGCCACCTGCTTTATTAGCTCCAAAACCCTCCCGGAGATGTTATCCCAATTTTTTCTTTGCTGGTAGCTTTTATACTCCTGAATTTGTTTTTCAGCAGCTCTGTTGTACACAAACGATTCATTTTGGCTCCTTGTATTTGTGCTAAGTGTTTGCCTGGCTCTAGCTCACTGCTCAGGCAAGGAAAAAAAAAAAAAAGCAGGAAAAGCTGAAAGAAGACGTAGGAAAGGAGGGGTTACGATCCCCCCTGGCTCACACTCACATCCTTTTTCCAGACTGCCAACAAAAACACTGCCAGGGCAGCGTGTGAATGGCAAACCGGGACAAACGAGGTCAGCCCAAACATCTGCTGCAAATTCAGACGCGGATTTGCGAGGAGGCTGCTGAATTTAGCCCTTCTTGCACTGCATGTAATTCAGTGTAAAGCCGGAGCTGTTCCCCGAGAGGTGTTAACCCCGCTCCTATTTTTAGTGCCGCTGCTGTTCTCCACGGGAGCACGTGGAGTCTCTCTGGCTGACGAGCTGCCTTGCAGGGAAGGGAGGCCTTCTGAAGGCTTTGCTGAAGGAGCCTCTCCCAGCTGGGGCCCGGGCTGGGCGCCCTCAGGTTAAACCTTCACCCAGCCACTGCTGTGAGCGAGATTTCGGGGCTTTTCTGGGCTGGTTTCCTCCATCTTCCCATCCCATTAGGCCATGGGGGAAGTGGCGAGATAGGTGGGATTCCCACCGGGCGCTTCGGACACTTACCCCGAGTGCTTGTCCCGTGCTCTCTCTCCCCACCGCCAAGGTTCTGGACGGGTCCCCCATCGAGGTGACGCTGGCCAAGCCGGTGGACAAGGACAGCTACGTGAGGTACACGCGCGGCACGGGCGGCAGGGCCCCGGTGCTGCAGGGGGACTACACCTACACCCTGGGCCACCTGTACGACCCTGCCGCCGCCTACCTGGGCGCCCCGGTCTTCTACGCACCGCAGGCCTACGCGGCCATCCCCAACCTGCACTTCCCCGCCGCCAAGGGGCTCGGCAACAGGAGCGTCCTCCGGCCCCCCTCCGTCCGAGGTAATTCCCCTCACGCCCACGCGCGGCCCCGGGGGTCGGGCAGCTGCTCCCCAGGAGCGTCTCGGTGACATTGGCTTCGCTCCAGCTCCCGGATCCCGCTCAGGAAGGGATGGAAAAAACACGGCTCTGTCTTTCCCAAAGGCAATCTTCCAACCATTTTTCTGGAAGGAGTTTCCAGGCTGCCCTCAGTCCAGTGGAAATAAGCCACAAATCCTCCTGGTTTTGCCCCAGCAGGGAAGACCAAAGGAAACACTTTTCCTTTCCCCCCTTCAGAGCTGACTCCCACAGCCAGCCACCACCGTCGCTGTGTTTCCTCTTGGCTCTGAAGGTTGCAGGGAAAATTTTACCAGTCCTGGTGTTTTCTGACCCAAAGCCATGGAGTTTTCCAAGGAAGTCACATTTCCCTGGTGCAGGGTAGGGAAGCAGCGCTGAAATCAAGCAAGCCATTGTGCGCTCTGGGAGGTGGAGCCCTGTTTTGGGGACTGTTAATAGTAACTAATTCAGTTAATTCAATCTATGAATAAAAGAGAGGATTTCTGAAAACTCTTGGGTGGCCATGCCTGAAGCCAGACCAAATCCCCACACTCAGGTACCCCCAAATTAAATATCAGTGCGGACATTGTTTGGTCAGTGCACGAGTAAGTTTGGGGCTAGCAAAGAAAGAACTCTATCATATGATCTTCCTTCCAAAGATGATGCCTTGTGTCCCCAAGCCAAGTCCCACAGCAGGCTGGGACCCTGTGTGGCACCCTGGTAGGCCTGGCAAGGATCATGATGCCCAGTTTTTCTCCCTTCGCCAGGAAGGGAACAGGGAAGCAG
The DNA here is from genome assembly GCA_013390045.1 of Picathartes gymnocephalus. Lineage (NCBI taxonomy): Eukaryota > Metazoa > Chordata > Aves > Passeriformes > Picathartidae > Picathartes > Picathartes gymnocephalus. The sequence continues at coordinate 205,776 of WEKY01035977.1, forward strand.
GAATACCCCTTGTTTCTCAAGCTTTTCCCCACACAGGTGAACCAGCTCCTCTGACGGTTGCATTAGGAAAGGAGCAGGGACTTGAGACTCCCAAGCAGGGCTCCCTGAGAAAAAAAATGGAAGTGTAATGAGGGAAAACCAAAAAGGATTTTTGTTCATGTAAGGGAGAAATTGTATAAGCTATGAATTCTTCAAGATGAAATTTTGCTGGTGGGTAACAAAAGATGCCAGCTGTCCCCTCTCTGCCTCACCACTGCAAAGCTGGGTAAAAAGCTGTTCTGAAATCAAAACTGACCAGAGAAGATGGAAAATGGGCAGAAAGAACCAGTTTTTCCCCAAACCCCCTCACCTATCCAAGAAAGGGTGTCAGTGTCGAGCCGGTGTTAACCCACCACCAGGCCATGGGATCTCCCGCCCGCCTGCTTCCCAACCCTCCCAGCAAGCGGGGCTAACTTTTCCATTTCAGCAAGAATCAGGGTCCTTTTTCCCGTGATTTGATTCGGTTTAATGCCTTCTTACATTCCTAGAAATTTACATGAATGTACCTGTAGGGGCTGCGGGCGTCCGAGGCGTGGGAGGCCGCGGCTACCTGGCGTTCCCAGGCCTGGGGCGCGGATACCACCTCAAGGGAGACAAGAGGGGCGAGGAAAAACTCTACGACCTCCTGCCAGGGATGGAGCTCACCCCCATGAACCACGTCACGCTAAAGCCCCAAGGGATCAAACTCGCCCCTCAGGTACGTGCCCCAAAAAGAGCCTCCATGTACCAAGGGTTGCGTTGGGAAAACGGGCCCCTCGTCAAATCTGCCCTGCGGCCTGGTAAATAAATCCATTCTTGTGTCTCAAAAGATATGTGAAAATGGGCAGTGCCAGTTGCATCTTGCAATATCCGCCTGCCTTGCCCGCTCTCGTGGGACCATGGAATGGTTGGGGTTGGAGAAGACCTTTAAGCTCACCGTGAGTGTCAGAGGAGAGTTGTCATAAATGCCTAGATCCAGTTCTGGATGTCGTGCAATAAAAGCACCACAGGTCAAGGAATTCCTACCCACGATGGGTTTGATACATAAAATGCGTCACCTGGGGCTTCACCAAGGAGCAATGCACATGTGTAGAAAAGTGATGCACATTTTCATATTATTTATAGGGAAAGAAGTGTTGACATAACCTGGTCTAGCACAGAAACTCTGCTGGCTCAGGGGGGCTTTTGATTTGGTTGTGTGTGTTGATGCAGATGGATGGATGAGGGCTGAGGAGAAATCCAGAATAAATTCCTTGTGTTTCTGAATGTCCAGCTCTGACAGTAACTCTTTTGCCCTCATATTGTGCAGAGCAACACGAGAAACCAACTTCACCCTGAATTTTGAAGCATGTCTTTGCCTTTTAACACTTCAATTGCCACAGCATCCAGTTTGCCAAAGTTTATGAAAGCATCCCTCTTTTCTCCCAGAAAACTGGAGAGTGGGATTTTTTTTCTCTCCTGCAAAAGTCCCCTTACTCTATTTTGTCAGCAAATCACAGAATCACAGAATGGTTTGGGTTGGAAGGGACCTTAAAGCTCACCTAGTTCCAGCTCGTGCCATGAGCAGGGGCACCTTCCACTAGAGGTATGAAATCCCTGGAATGGTTCTGCAGGGCCTTAGGGCAGGTGAGATTCATTTTTATAAAACCAATATATAAAGGAGTTGGGACAGCGGGGAACAAGTGTTGCCACAGTGAAAAAAACAAACTACTGGAATTGAGAACTGAACTATGTGATGAACATTTCACACTGCAAGACGCTAAACTTCAGCTGGAGCTGTGAAGGCAAACTTAAAAGCAGCACTGAGGTTTAAATTTTACATTTTGATTTTAAATCCGTTCAGGTGTAAGCTGTAAGTAAGGTAGACCACAGCAGGACTTCAGAGTGACCTAATTGTGGCCTTCCAGTGCCTGAAGGGGCTGCAAGAAAGACGGGGAGAGATTTTACAAGGACCTGGAGTGACAGGACACAGGGAGTGGCTTCCCACTGCCAGAGGGCAGGGATAGATGGGATATTGGGAGGAAATTCTCACCTGTGATGGGGGTGAGGCCCTCGCCCAGGTTTTTCAGAGAAGCTGTGGCTGCCCCATCCCTGGAAGTGCTCAAGGCCAGGTCGGAGCAACCTGGTATAATGGGATGTGTCCAAACCCAGCTGGGACAGCACACAGCTGGTGGGTTAAAAACCCAGGAACCCAAAGGCAAAGCAGGAGTGTTTCTGGACGGCAATTCCCAATTACCAGGGGATCAGCTCTGCCAAGGCTGAGGGCAGCGTGGTTCAGCATTTCAAAAGCCGCAATCGCCTGCCGAAGCCCATGGCATTAATTGCATGGAAACACAACCTTTTTTCTTTTTAAAAAGAAGCCCATTTGGACTTCTCATGCTCTGTAACCCACTGAGCCAGGGAGGCAGCAGAGCAGAGAAGATGAATGCAACCCGAGTTTCTTTAGTCCTCTGAAACAGAAGTCTGTGAGACAGAGCTTCTGAGGAGAATTCAGAGAAAACCACACTGAAATAATCTAATCAGCAAAAGGACTAAGATGCCCAATTGAACGGGGAATCATTTCAGGAATTAAACAGATCTTAAAGTATAAAGCATTTAGATGAATCTTACACTTCAAGGTCGGTGCAGTGTCCTGTCTGCCATTTATTTCGTATTTTTTGCTAAGCTTTGAGGAAGCTGCCAGGGCTCCCTAAAAGCCCTTTGAGGGAAGGCAGCGGCTCAGCACAGGGGCTGGAGTTGGGTGAGGAAGCTTCTGCACAGCAATTAACCCCAGCACAAATCCCTTTTTTTTTTTGTCCTTCTAGATCTTAGAAGAAATCTGCCAGAAAAACAACTGGGGACAGCCTGTGTACCAGCTCCACTCTGCCATTGGCCAGGATCAAAGACAGCTCTTCCTCTACAAAATCACCATCCCAGCCCTTGCCAGCCAGAACCCCACCATGTATGTCAATTTTGAAAGGTTTCTGAGGCTTAGGCTTTATTTTTTAAATTATATTTTAGCTAACAGCTGTCCTCAAAGTCACAGGCACACAGGTCTCCGTTACCTTTTATTTCTAAAATTATTTATTAAATATATTTTAGAATATCTATTAAATGTAGATTTATGTATTATACATGTTTATATAATTATATATATATAAATACTTTTAAAAAATACATAGGGAGAAAAACATCCAGAGTATAATTAACTGCTGTCTGCTGTGCTTGGTGCTCTCTCTGCTGGTGCAAACATTGCAGAAAACCAGACACAATCAGGCAAAAGGGTGCTTTTTTTGTACAAAGAGAAAGCAAACTACAGCCCCTGTGGGGAAGTGAAAGGAGTTTGAAGGAACATGCTGATATTTCACCTCCAAATAAGATTCTAAACACTTCTGACCTAAACCACTCTTTGCTGTGTATCGTGAACAAAACCCCAGACTGGGTGTTGTAAAGAAAAAATGCAGCAGGGTTTTTTGTCTTTTTTTTTTTTTTTTTTTGTCTCACAAACCTCAGTGTCCTCTGGGAGGAGTGGGAGGATCTTGGGGGCTGATCTGGGCTGNGGAAAAAGCACAACAAACTCTGCCAGGACATCGTGTCCAGCCAGGGTCCATAACCTCAGCGAGGAACCAGAGCACTCGGAGAGGAGCAGCTCTGTTAATGCACCGGCACAGGGAGGCAATGCTTCCATTTGCTGTGTGTGGGATGGTGCCGGCTCTGAGTGGATCGCAACACCTCGCAGGAAAGCCCAGGGGGAAGCAAACCCAGCTAACTTTGTGCTGTCCTCACAGACACCCCTTCACACCGCCCAAGCTCAGCGCCTACATCGATGAGGCCAAGACCTACGCGGCAGAGTACACCCTGCAGACCCTGGGCATCCCCGTGGAGGGGGCAGAGGTGCCTCCTGCAGCGCCAGCTTTTCCAGGTATGGGCATGGCTGTGTGGCAAAGGGCTCCAGGAATGTCATTTTTCCTGCTGGTGCCTTGTGGGTGTGAAGAGTGAAGCAAATCTTGGCCACCGAGGACTGGCCTGGTTGTGCTCCCCTGCAGTGGCTCCTGTTAGTTGTGTGTCTGGCGTCCTTATCAGAGAATTCTGGACTGCTTTGGGTGGGAAGGGACCCTAAAGATCATATAAATCCACTCCCTGCCATGGGCAGGGACAGCTTCCACTGTCCCAGGCTGCTCCAAGCCCTGTCCAGCCTGGCCTTGGACGTTTCCAGGGATCCAGGGGCAGTCACAGCTGCTCTGGGCACCCTGTGCCAGTTTATTGCCTATAGAGGATTTTATCTCTGTCCCAGGACTGCCCAAATTACTGTGTCCATACCCCAGAACAACTCAGGCTGGGGGCACTGGGGTGGGGGGCTCTTCTCCAACCCCGTCCCCTCAGGTCAATGCCACAGCTGGGGCTATTTCCAGGGGAGCTGGAGCAGTGTCCAAGGGCAGGGAATCCCAACATCCAGAGGCCCATCCTGGCTGCACACCTCTCCTCCTCCCAGTTTGTGAGTGCCTCCTTCAGCTGGGAGCCCCAGAAACGATGCAGGATGCAAAGCTGGCATCCTCAGTGCCACATCTGGGATGAGTCCCCTTCCTGGCCCTGATGTCACCAGGGTGGAGGGGATCCTCCTCCTGCAAGGACACGTGGCTGATGGATTCATGGGCCCTCCACCCTTCCCCAGCACCCCCAGCTCCTTCTGAACCAGCACTTAGGACTCCATCTGCCAAAGAAACGACACAGCCACGAAAGTTTGAATCCCATCCCAGTTCTCACACCCCCATGGAAGGCTTTTCTCCCAGTTTGAGAACTCATACTCAATAGCTCTTGCAACTGCCCAAAGCAGCTTAGGAAATCATGGAAAACACAGGAATTACATTTGCCTTGCTCTCCAGCGTGACAGTAGTTCTGATGGAGAGGCAGCACTGCGTGCCAAGCTGCACATGAGGAATGCATTAGTCAGTACTACCGAGCTGTTTGGAGTGTCTCAAGGACGGATTTAAAAAAAAAAATTAAAAAAAAATCTATCCGGCTTCCTGCCACAGGAGTCCGCAAAAGCCACAAAAAAATCAATTTGTCTGGGCTTGTGCAGCTTCCGCAGCATGGAAACCAAATGGGCTCTTTATTGAATTGAGCCCCCACTTACTGCTTAATTAGCATCTCTCCTTTTCTTTCATCCACCTGTATTTATTTGTCTTGGGAGCTTGGCAAATGGACGTGCACTGAAGTTGCTGCTTGCAGCATGCACCGGTCCTCGGTCAGGGCTTGCTAAACCTCAGCTCAGGCCGTGGCCAGCTCGCAGCTCGTTTCTCTCCCGATGGTGGCAGATGTGCCTGAAGTCCCAGATTTCTCAATTCCTGCTTGAGACGTTGCACCTGGCTTTGCTGGTGCACAGAAAATACTCTGGGGAGCCACAACGTTCAAATTGTAAGGAATTCCTCACGTTTTTCCCCAAAGTGACACCTCCAGTGATGCAACGTGCGCTCCCTGTTGCCCAATATTTCCATTCCCACGCCAAGAGGACCTTGGCTCTGGCTGACCTTGAGTTGATCCCAGTGCCCACCTGGTCAGACAGGATCCTGGGAGGATGTGTTTCGGCAGCAGAGCCTGGCCCAGCAGATCCGATGGACGCCCCAGCTGTTCTTCCCCAATTTAGGCTTTGTCTTAACTCCTGATCCTTTTACAACAAAACACTGTGGTCTGGCTGACAAGCTGCTATGCCCTGCCTTCAGAGGGACCAGCCCCAAATGATGCTGTTTTCCCAGTGATTCATTCTCAAGCAGCAATGCTTACATCTTCCCATGGAAAATTTGGAAGTGTTGAAACCACATTTTCCATTAGAAAACGATGGGAAAAAAAAAAAAATCCCATCCACTAAATATTTTCTCCCTGCTGTTGCATTGAGGGAGTTTCCCTACCATGGCTGTCCTGAAGTGTCTGTATTTTGGCTGTGCAAGGATCAGAGCTGTATTTTCTCCGTTAATCCTGCCAAAATTTCCCCTATTTTAGGTTGTTTTCTTTCCCTCCTCATGCCATACAGGGGGGGGGATCTGTCCAGACCACCATTAGCTCAGAAATAATAAAAGCCTGAGGAAAAAATATCCAACAGAGAGGGGCGTTTTGCCAGCACCCTGTTTAACAAGTCATGGGTGAGGAAATGCTTTAATTTTCCTACGAATTGCTCAATTTATTCACATTATTCCCACTAACAAACTCACTGCTGCCCGAGTCGTTCCCACTGAAAGTCGTCCCATCGAACAAAACCTACCAGGAGGTAGCGAGTTTGGAACGGACTTTCATTAATCCATGGGTTTTCCATCTCTTTTTCCTGCAGGATACACCATTGCTAACGCAGCTGCCACTGTCACAGCCACTCAGCTCAAGCAAGCAGTGACGATGGGCCAAGACTTGGCCACGTATGCGACCTACGAAGCCTATCCCGCCTTCGCTGTCGCCGCGCGGAGCGACGGCTACGGAGCCTTTTAACCCAGTTGCCTTAAAGCCAGCCCAGGCAGAAAGGAAAAGAAAAGCAATCTCAGCCTGGTAATTCAACACCCTCATGATTTTAAGCTAATCTCTGGCCTAAGGTTCATTCTAGTCAGAGTTTCAGTCTCGTAGGTCTTCGGTTTCGTAGTGGGATGTTAGGAGGGGAAAAGGAGAAGTTTTTAAAAACCGTGCAAAATCAGGTTTTTGCACTGGAAAGGAAAAGCTCAGCCCAGGGAATGAGAGGTTCTCAGGTGTATATATATATTTTTATATGTACATATATTTATACACCTACCGTGCGTGTGTTTACCTGTGCTGAAAACTGTTGGTCCCGTGGCTGTTGTCACCGGGACTGGGGAAGGATGGGGTAAGGCCCAGCAAACCCCTCTGTGCATCAAGAATTCTCCTGCATCCACCCCAAAATTTCCCAGGCCAGGCAGAGCAGAGGTGCCCCTTGGCCACGTGGGTTTGCCCCTCCCTGATCCCCCCCGTGCCACCATCTCAAGGCTCTTTGAAATTCTTCCCGGCACAGCCAACGCAAAAAAACCATTTATCCTAAACTTTTGTGCCCAGCCTAAGGGGCTATTTTTTAACAGGTTTCTGTCCCAATTTTATTTTTTAAGCAAGGCACAAGAATTCAGCAGAGTTTCCCCTCTTACTTTGCTCCCTCCCAGCCATATCCAAAACTCAGCAAATACCGGTGTATTTTTGTGCACTTCCCAACGGATGGCACATTCACTGAGAAACAGGGAAACTTTTAAGCCTGAGGAGCAGAAAAGTGCTATTCATTAAGGCCAATTCTCTGCTTAATTAGAGCACGAGAGCTCACAGCCATGGCCCACAAATAGCAGGCACCTCAACAGGAATAAAAGTATATCCAAAGATCATTTTCCCAGATTGGAAAGATCCCTGCCTGGCTTTAGACATTAAATCAAGGCTGCTGCCTGCTCTGATTCCAGCAACAATTAATTTACTGGAAGAGGGTTCACACCAACAGTAAAGGCACCTCTTATTTTGGAGAGCACCAGAGTTGGTGTTGTATTTGAACCCCTTTGGGATGCTGAGAGCATCCTTTGGTACAGCAGAGGCATTATCCATTTATTTTTGCCATGGGATTGGGGCAGGAGTAGTGATGCTATGGAGATACAGGAGGAATCCAGTGCTGGAGAACTACAGCAGACACATGAATCCTATATCATAAATCCTATACGGTGATGCCCACTAAGAAAACGGGAATTTCTTCAGTCCAGGACCTGAAAAGAACCCTTTTGGGAGGAAGCATTTACAGCTGGGTTGACGACACCCAGCAGATCTGGCCCCAGATTTTTCACCTGGTTTAGATGCTGCGAGGTGGCAGAGTAGAAACCATTCCAAGGGGGAGCTTTTCCTGTGCACCCCCCAAGCTGGGCAAAGCACAAAGGTCTGTGACAAGGTGGAGACTGCAGGAACCAAGAGTTTCTTTCCTCTTCTGACTCAATTTCCCCCAGGATGGAACAAAGCCCATAAGCTGTACAGTCTGAGGTCCCGTTAGACCCCTCCTATTTATAAAGTAGCTGGTTAGGGTGACCCTAGAGGTATTACAAGCCCTCTGTGGCTGCTGCTGGCCACGTTTGGCTTCGCAGCAAAGGACAAACCTGGTCACAGAGGGTCGAATAACCGAGAGTGTTACCGATTTTGTGGCTTTTTTTTTTTTTTTCTCTTCTGTCTCTAAGTGGTGTTTGCCAACAAGGAACGTAGGCCAGGAGAGTCTCTCAAACCGTTGGTAGGAAGTGTTTCTCACTTTCCGTGTTCAGTAAGTTTAGTCTGCTTTTTCAGCTATTTATATAAGTTCAGAAAGATGTCAAAGCAAAGGGCAAGAAGCAGTATTAAAAATGTGTGCATGAAGCACTTATTTTTGTACGAGTAGTACAAGGTTTGTATAGAGTTTTAACACTGTGAAGTGTAGCGAAAAATCACAATTTCCATTTACTGGAGGACAATCGTGTGTGTTTAAAGGGAATGAAGGGGAAAACGGCATCTCAATCATCCGTTACAAATTAGAACCGGGGCTAAATTCTGTGAAGCAGCTCTGTGATTTTAGAGTAATCCGAGGACATTCACTGGACTTTGAAATACCATTAAAACTTTTTAAACACAAGCCTCAGTCCTTTTATACATCCGTGGTAAACAGGAGCACGCTTTGCTCCGGAGGGATTTGATCCCAGGTCACACTGGCAGGGTCACAAGCGGTTCAGGAGTGTTTTCCACGTGCATTTGGGCGACCCTTGCCAAAAAATCAGCAGTTTTGTACTTCTGCACTTCTAAGTGAAAAATCCAGGGGTTCTTGGCCTCTTTTCCCTGCACCTCTTTGGTCAGCAATTATTTACCTGTCAGTGCTACAAGAACTGGGTTTGCTGTGAAATTATTACAGTGGTAATTGTTCCTTAACTGATCCCTGCGCAGGTTTTTTGGGTGTTATATCGATAGTGAGACAACACCATGCAAAAATAAGGGGTAAATGGGGAGATCCACAATTTAGGACTGTGAGGGATTGGCCACGCCTTGAGAAGAGCCTGTTGCCAGGTCACCAATAGGTAAATCTTTTTTAAGATGAGGCCCTGCTCCTTGGAAGATCATCACAGTTAAATGACTGAGAAACAGCCATTCCTGGGACGAGGGGCTCTGGGTTTGCACCTTTCCAGAGAGATCCTGGGCCCAAGAAATGGGAGGAAGCTCTGGTACCTTGCTGGTGATAACACAAGCCAAGGCCTCCCTGCCACTCCAAAAGAGATTTTGCCGAAATAGCTTGACATTGTTCTTCCAAAGAGGTCAGCTGTATTCCAGGCTCCAGCAGCTCTGCCAGCTCTATTATTTTCCCTCATTAGCTTTTCCCGACGTCCTGCTTTCATTTCCTCCGAAACCAGGGCAATGGAGAATTTGCTTTTGTGCTGCAACCTTCCTCCGCTGGCACAGCTGACATTCCCTCTTTGCTCAGCAGCAGCTGGCTGGTCAGTTTTGGAGAGCAAGGATGATTTTCCAAGGAATCTCCAACCCACAGCCCAGCTTAAAGAAAACATTTTTTCCCATTTGTAAAGATGTGGGTTCCCAGTGGAGAGCAAGACAAAGCCAAAAACCACATCCACCCTCCACCAACAAGTCTAAGACAAGTTCGAGGTGTAAGTGATGAGATCAATGCCCAGAAAAATCAGCAGATGGCCTCATCTTTGGCTGCTGGCAAGGCAGGAAGTACAAAAACTGCATTTTCCATCTCCCTTCTTCCAGCCAGCACTTTCCTGGAGGTCTCTGCGGCACAGGGCCTCTCATCGGAGGTGCAGAGTGAGAACAAAACATCTCTGAGGGTGGCGCAACTCCGTGTTTGGAGCTGGCCAGACCTTGGAACATCCCACAGGGAAACTCTCGTGTCCCACTGAAACCCCCTCAGTCCATGGGACAATGGGACTGTGCCCTTGAGCTTGCATGGCCGCCTTTTCCCAGATAAATCTCCCAGGGATCATCTCACCTCATATCTCATCTCATCTCATCTCATCTCATCTCATCTCATCTCATCTCCTCTCATCTCATCTCATCTCATCTTATCTCTCCATCACATGCTTACTGGATTTCCCCTTTTTGGGAAGAAAATACCCCAAACCAAACGACCTTTGAAGGTGACATCCCAGTCAGGGGTCACCAGTCCCTGACTGGGGGTCACTGACTGGGGGTCAGCCTGGCCCTGGTGCTACTCGTGGTGCTCTGATGGGATGTTCCTTTCTTCCAAGGGCTGGAAATGGTTGTGTCCCTCAAAATCTCAGTCTTGGATAAAATTCCAGTTCTCAGCTGTCCTTTTTTAAGTGCTGGTGGGGCTTTAGACAGGCCCTGCCCACCAGCCCCTTTCCTTTGGGGATGCTTGGGGTTGGCTGTTCTCTCCCTGGCTACCTCAAACTCCTCTCCATGCCCAGAGACTCATCCTGGCCTGGCTCCAGCTATCCACAGGATTGTGCCCATCCAGATTTGGATTGCCTAAGGAATAAACATTGTAAGAGTGACATTCCTTGGTCCCCAGCCCAACCTCGTGTATATCCGACCCTGGTTGTGGAGATGTCAAAAACCAGAGAGAGCTGCAGATATAGGCTGCACACAAATACCCTCTCTGGGATGCTGGAAAAAGCCCCAGACAACCACGGGATCCAACGAATCCCAAATCCTGCATCAAAGCCCGGAGACAGCGGAGGATTCTCCCCTCTCCCCCAGCGCCTCGGGTCAGATCCCAACTTAGCATCTCCTAATCCTGCTGGTAAATTGGGAAGGCACGGGACGTGCAGGAGGGAGGTTGTGGCGGGCTCGAGTCGTGCACAGGAGCTCAGCCTGTGGACACGAGCTTCCCGAGTTGGGGGGGACAACAAAAATAAAACAAAGGTGGAATTCTGCCCTTCTCCCGAGCACGTAGCAGGGCACAAATGGCTCCACGTCGAGGGACAGCAGGCCGGGAGAGGGACGAGCAACTGTGAGGAGTAGTGAGTGCTATATTTAACAGCTGGCGAGGTGCCCAAATTCCTGAAAAATTGGGTTTGTTTTTTTTTTTTCCTAGGCTTTGGCTCGAGCTTGTTCTCGTGTAAAACAGCACTGGCACCTAGTGGCTGCAGGATCCAGGCGCAGCATCCCAAAAATGCGTGCGGGGAGCAGGGAAGGGTTGCTGGTCACTCTGTCCCAACAGTCACAATGCCGTTACAGAGTAATTAAAACCAAAGGCTTCTCTCCCAGAGAAATCTCTACACACAAAATATTATGAAAATCCCCCAAAAAATGCTCCCTAAACTTCGAAATCCTGTTCCCACAGGTGACAGCTAAATAAACATGAGGTGTTTCACACGGGGACCTGCTCTGGGGCTCGGGGGACTCTCCGGATACCCTAATTCTGCCTTTCAACACTTCTTCTCCCATGGCAACCCCCAGCTTCCTAAAAACTCGCTTTTGGGCTCAGATGTTCGTGGTTTAGAGGGTAAATCCTTCCTTGTGCCATTCAACTTGGCTTGCTTCGACGTGTCCTTCACGTCCTAAACATGCCCTACTGAAAAAAAAACCCGCTGTCGGTGGGGTGGCTGGGGGAGTTATTAGGACAGGACATCAGGAGCATCTCCAGGGATTTGATTCCCAGTGATGTTCTTTCAAAGCTCTCTCTTTTTCCTGACTCAGTATTGCGACTGCTTTGAGCTCCTCCGAATGGGGATCTCTGAGACTGATTGCAGCTGCTTGGAAATGAATAATTCATCCTCCCCTACTGATTTTAAAGAGAGGCAAAATTATCTGATTGATGATTCTCTGAAGAATTAAGGAGATTGCATACAAAACTGCTACACGTTATTGGAGCTTATTAAACATTTACAGTTGTTTAGCTGTCAGGCCCTACAAGAATCCTAAATCCAGACCTGAAGTACGTTTTCTTCTCCCTGTGGCCCCCAGTTCTACCACTTACAGAGGGCAGAAGAGATTGAGGGACTCTGGAGCTGTCCCTACCTATGTCAGCCCGTGGCCGTGCTGGTGGGAGGCAGCTCAGGAGGGACCTGCCACCACCACTGGGTGAGGGTGGTCATGGCTTTGTCCTGGCAGCTCTGAAACCCTCCTGGGAAGATCCTCTACATTCCTGGGGACTTCTCTGGGGTGAAACCCTTGCAGCCAACAGGTTTGGGCACTGTCCTTGCACCCTGCAATGGTGTCTTCATTCTGCGCTTGGATGAACTCTTGTGTGTGTTGAACAGGGACTGCAAACCCTTCTGGTGACCCACCTGTAGGTGACTCTGGGTGGCCTTCCAGGCAGCCAGAGCCTGCTCTGGCCTTGGGTCCTTCCTGATGCTCCAACAGAGCAGCCTGGGGTCTGTTCAGAGCTGCCTCACCCACAGCTTTAACTCATAAATTCAATTCTTACTGGTTTCCATCTATTTCCCTCCAGGAGAACCTAATCGCCATCAATAGGCACAGCTTTAACGACTAAAGAAGAAGTTACATCTTTTATTACAACAGGAATCTGCTGAAACCAGGCCTGGCTGGGACAGGGACCACTTGACTGAGGACCCATGAGGAGACTCAACTGCAGAACTTCCCAGGAAGTCCAGCTTTGCACAGCAAAGGATGGCCAGCAGCCGTCAAGAGGCAGCAGTGATCTCCAGAGACACAGAAAAAACCCTCCCAGAACATCGTGGAATCACCTGGACTTGGAGGGGGCCCACAAGAACCATCCAAGCCCAACCCGTGCACAGCCCAGATACCAGACCTACCGCTCAAAGGAGACCATTCCTTTGGGGAATGGGATCACCTATGGAGCTGTGATTTGAAAGGCTGAGGATGAGCCTTCAAACGGGACTGTGATGGTTTGAAGGAGGAACACCCTCTTCTTGTAGTGCCCGAAGTAGCGGAACCGGTACCGGCCCGGCTCTGTGCCCACCGGGATGTGCCACTCAATGGTCACGTTGCTCTGGCCACCGGATCCTTTGCTCCAGTAGAACCTGGAAAACAGGCCCAAAACTGCAGTCAGCAGGGAAATCCACGTTTCATTGGAGCTCGGCATGTGCAATGAGGTGAAGGCACGCCAGGTAAGTGTGTTTTAAGTCCTCCCCGTGCAGGGTCGGAGCTAAACCAAGAGGGTGGATATTCACTAAAACCACAGAGTCTAAAGTTGTTGAGCTCAGGACTTCTGGCACCCATTTCCACATCAAAAGCCCGTTTTCTTTTACAGACTCCTTGTGCAAAAGCCTTTCTGCTCAAGCCCAAAAACTCTACAGAGAATGCTCAGCCTCAAAACCCCACACGTCATCTGGGCACGAGGGATTTTTCAGCTGGCTCCGAGGGAGCCCTTCTTGAGAAGCTGATGAAGATTAACCTACAGCTCCGAAGGGTGACACCAGCCTTGCTGCTTTGTGGATATTCTTCCTGAAGGCTGACATCCCTAACTTTTCTTTCCTCCAAACTTTTAAAAATTGTTCTCTGTTTATGCTGCACAACAAATCTGGCCAGTTTTTCCCTGTGAGTCTCTCCTGTTTTCTCTTTGGCATCCTATTCATCCCCACAGTGTGCCAGATGGAGGCATATAGGCTAGGAGCAAGTTGGACCACAAAGCTTCTGTAATTCCTGCCCTTCCCCTTCCCTTTCCCAAATTTACAAGACCCCATTCCAGATTCTGGAGCCAAGGGGAACACCAGTTTTGCCAAATTAACCCCCCAAATATGCACTGATCCTGCCCTAGAGAGCATCACCTGCAGGGCCAAGACCATCCTGGCCTTGGGAGCTCTGGAATGAAGCCCGTCAAGTTAGACTGGGATGACTCCCTGGAGTCTGAGGGAGGGTGGAATTGTTCAGGGCACCCACCTGGTGTCCCAGGAGGCATCGTTCAGCACCACACGCCAGCTGCTGGAAATGTTGGAGTATCTCTCCACCGCCAGGAAGTTGTGCTCAGTCTGGAGTGAAAATACCAGAGTTGGGCAGACACTGAAGGTACAGGCACGTCCCCACCTTCTGTGGCACCTTAAACTGGGGAGGGACTGTGCTTCCTCATGCTTTCCTGGCATATGTGGGAATTACTGGCTAAAACGTTATATTTTATTGCCAGTTTTAAGCTGATAAATGACACAAAGGACTTATCTGTAAGAAGAGAAGGGGTAGTGACAACGTCTGTGCAAGGTGAGTGACGGAATGAATTCAGTGCTTTTCTAATTTCCTTTGTTTTGTTAAAATAAAGCAGCAGGGTGATAGGATGGAAATTAGAGACCAGGTTTGCCCTGGACACCAACAAACAGTGCCTGGTCTATCACGCAACAATATAAAGAGATTGTAAACAGTCCAAATTCTCTTCTTTGCCCCAAAAGCTTTCTGGTGGTGTGAACTCCCAAAGCACACATCTCCTTCTTGGTCTCCCAGCAAAGAAGAAAACCCCACCCAAGTATCCATTAATCCCAAACACCCAATTCCAGCATCATCCCATCATATTTACCGCGTTCTCTGCAGAGTTCCTGGGGTTTGCGCCCACAAAAGTCACTGCAGCAACTTCTCTCTTGGGGGGAAATTGAGATTTGTATTAAAGGCTGAGCAGCACATTAAGAGCATCCTTTGAAGAGGCTGTTTTTAGGGGGTGGGTTGGTTTCGTGGTGTTTTACTGTGGTTAGTTGTTGTTGTTGTTTTAGATTATTTATAATTTCACTTGTTGCAGCAGCAGTGGACAATTTGTGCTTTGAACTGCTGTTCTGGGCCTTGCCATTCCATTTGTCCTGCTTGCTGGATAAACTCCACCACTGCCCATAAAACAGCGAGGAAATGAGGGAGATTTTTCAGAATGCCTCCCTGCCTTACTGCTGGAGGCATCAATGAGGTGAAAGTCCTTGCTCTGAACACCTTACCTAAAGACTGAGCATTGAAAACAGAACCATTTCTGACATTCTGATTTCATTTCATTTACATTCCACAGCAGAGGCATCAAAGGTGACCTGATTGCTGCTTGTACAAAATCACTGTACAATATTTGCCTACTTAATCAACCGCTATTTTCTTTTGAAGCAGAAGGGGAAATCTGCTTTGTGCTGAATGAAGGGCTTTTATTTTTCCCTTTATTCACCCATTTTATTCCCATTCCCTACAGTAGCATAGCCGTGGAAATGCTCTGTCCTCCCCAACCGTGCCCACCAGGTAGACGAGACCTGTTTGGTCTGAGGGCACCACAACCCACAGACTTGTGGGGTGAGGGGGAAGAATTGAAAGGCCATTTCCCAAACAGGTTTTTAGGGACTTCCTGAAGCTCTCACCTCTCGATACCCTTGTCTCACTTCTTCCAGCACATCCCCAAAAGTTTTATTGGCCGGCGCGTTCTCGGCGCTGAGAGAAGGCAGCAGGGTCAGAGAGGTGACGTTGAAAAGCGGGGGCTCTGGACCACGGGCCAGCTCCTGAGTGGCATTCTGGGAGAGGGAAGATGTGCTTGTTAAACATCCACATGGGTAGCCAGGATTCCCTGAGGAACCACCCATTCTGCCTCCCAGCCTCTGCTAGCACAGACTGTGGGAATAATAAAGTGAGCGTGAAACCAAAGCAGAGGATCTCCATCTGTGCTCTGCCTGCAGGAGCAATGCCTGCAGCACACCTGCTGCTCTGCTGCTGCTGGGGTCTCCTAAATCCAGCCCCACAACATCCCGGGATATTCCTGCCCACCGTTCACACGGTCACGGTGGTAACAGGCACTGCCAGGTACAGCAAAAACGTAGAAGATTTTTTTTCCTTTTGGTAGGAAAGCAGCAACTTCAGGCTATGCTGAAAGGTTGGAGGGATTGATTTCCTACACTTTGAGCTGCAAAACGCCCAGGATTTCTCAAGAGGTGTCAGACCCCCATTGCAGGAATTATTTTTATACCGTAAATATGGTGGATTTTCTCAAGGTGGATTCTGAAGAGAGAGGGCAGCAGTCGGGTGGCCTCAGTGGGGAACAGCCACCAGCACTGACAGGACTGAGAGGTCCCCAGCAGCCTGTGGCATGCAGGAAATGCTGCTTACCAGAGCAATAGCCTTGGCCAGGCCCCTGTACAGCTGGATGTAAGCAGAAAGGGTGTGTGGCCCATAAATAGTCGAGGCAGCCTCGTATCGTTGGACCTGGAAAGGAGGAATTTGGGAGAGGAGGGTTGGGAGGGCTCCTGAGTGGTTTGTGCATCCCATCCCAGCCAGCCCAAGATCAGCAGGGGGGTTACTTGCTCCCTTTCTGATAAGGA
Organism: Picathartes gymnocephalus; assembly: GCA_013390045.1. NCBI lineage: Eukaryota > Metazoa > Chordata > Aves > Passeriformes > Picathartidae > Picathartes > Picathartes gymnocephalus. Next base: position 221,963 of record WEKY01035977.1, read on the forward strand.
GGCAGCCCCAACCACTCGCCAAAGTGTTTCTGCTGCAATTTCAGGTTACTCCTCGTTCTCCGACCCGTTGTAAACAGGGAGGGCCTGTTTGCTCTTCTGCTTGTCACAGTTTTTACCTTCTTTGCTCTTTCAGTTATCACAGTTTTTACCCTCTTTTAAAGGCCTATGATGTAACTTGCCTCCCCCTCCAACTTTTTTGGGGTGGGATTCTTCCAACCCCAGTTCTTCCAACCTTCCCTTCCAGTTCTTCCTGCCCGTTTTTGTGGTAATGGAAAAGAACTCTAAACACACATAATTTCACATGAATTATTGCCCATGGAGCCAAAAAAAATCCTAATTCAGACAGATTCAATTGACAATTTTAACATTTACCTGGTACTCCTCATAGGTGGTGATGTAGTGGGTGTAGACATTGCACAGACCTGCAATCACAACGTTCATCCCTGGTGTCCCATGGGAATCAAATTCCTAAGGAAGGAAATAAAACCCTTACCTCAAAACAACTACTTAATGCAGGACTATACTGTTGTTATTATTATTGATGTTGCTATTAGTATTATATCGATATTGTTATTATTGTTATGGTCATTAGTACTATTATTATTATTATTATTGTTATTGTTATTGTTATTGTTACTATTATAATTATTAACCAAGACAGAATACAAAGTTATGGTGGGAAGAGGGCTGGATGCTCAGGAATGCAAACCCACATGTGCAATTTGTATTTTTAATGTCTCATATGCACTCTCCAAAGAAAAGGAGGACATATGACCTCACATACCAGCAAATCTAGGGGTTTTTTGGAAGCTGATGTCTGTATACTCCTAAAAAACCACGGATAGAAGTGTGAGAAAGGCCCAGTGAATTGTGAGGACGGCATCTGGGATTGGGATTTTATTCAGGCTGCAGCCAGGATGTGTCAATCAAATGGAAAAAATACTTTAGCGGTTTTTTTTTTTTTTTTTTTTTTTTTTTTTTTTTTTGCAGTTGTTCTCATGTTGCAAAATCCTGGTTGGGATTAAGCTGAACCCCTGAACCCCCTCCATCTCAGAGCCAAACTCCTGCTGGCATCAGTTGTGCCTGGATCCCTGTGGAATTGGCTTAATGGATTGAAACCCGATCAGTTGGTGTTTTGGGGAGGATATTCATTTCTCCTGCCTGTCAGGAGGCACATGGAAAATCTGTCTGAAGAAAATGGGAGAAGGAAACATCTGTGGGACACGAGCCCTGCGAGCCCAGCTGGGAGGAGAGGAGGCGAAAACCAGGAGGCTGAAGAAAGGAGAAATTCCAGACGTGCTGCACGCGGGCGAAACCTCAGCAACTCACATTTTTAACAGCTTCCCGCAGCCTGCGTCCAGACATGGTCCTAGGGCACGGAGGGGACAAAGTCAGCCTCCAGAATCATGGAATCCCAAGGTCCCTGAGGCTGGAAAAGCCCTCCCAGCCCATGGAGTCCCAGCTGTGCCCGATGCCCACCTTGTCACCAGCCCAGAGCACTCAGTGCCACCTCCAGCCCTTCCTTGGGCACCTCCAGGCATGGGCACTCCAAAGCTCCCTGGGCAGCCCCTGCCAAGGCCTGAGCACCCTTTCCATGCAGAAATTCCTGCTGCTGTCCAAGCTGAGCCTCCCCTGGCCCAGCCTGAGGCCGTTTCCCCTTGTCCTGTCCCTGTTCCCTGCGAGCAGAGCCCGACCCCCTCAGAGCTGTGGAGAGCAGGGATCTAAAGCAGGAATTGCTGGCTGGGCTTGAAGCACCCCCCAGAAATTCCCACAGCACGTCCAGCCCTGCCCAGCATCCCTTAAAGCATTCATGCACGAATTCAACCAAAACACCTCGAAACATCTCACACGCATTACCACAGCCAGGGCAGGGCTGGAGGCAGCCTAGGGCAGGGTAGAAATAAAGGAGATAAATCATTATCCTATTGAAATTTGCATCACTGCACCACCAGCAGTCAGTGCGATCCGTCATTACGGCGTTTGTGGTGCCAAAAACAGAATCAAAGTTTACAAATCCCTTTGGTTGCCTTGAAACTGAATTTTGTTCCAACCAAAATGATTCGGGAAGCCTGTGTGCATCTCAGTCCTTGCCAGGGTGAGTTTGAGGACCATTTTGAGCCTACTCCTGCTTTCCAGCTGCAGGCAGAGCTGGTCCAGGAGGTTTGAATGAAATTTGGCGGCAATAAATAGAACAAGACCCAAGGAATACACACGTGAACTCCCCGGGAACAGCAAGGATTGCCAGGGATCCGATGGCAGCGATCTGCACGTCCACAATATCTGGGTGCCAGGGGTGGGGCCTAGTCATCTGAGGCGGAGGAAAAAGTGCAGATAAATACCCTGGTTTAGTAGGAAAAAAAATAGCTGAGGTGTTTTCCTTCCTGCAGCCATCAGCCAGGCAGATAAATTTGTTTTGTGAATTTATTTGCAAATTAAATTAAATTTATTTGTGAAACACGTGACGATGATGCCTGACCGTATGGGTCACGTAAGGCACAGGTAAATACTATGGATAAGGCAAAAAAAAACCCTAAATAAGGTGTTGCCAGAGGGACAGCTTTAGGCAAAGTGGGTAAAGAAGTTCGGGGTAGAACCTAGAAACCCCTTAGCTGCATGGAAAAGGGATAGAATTGGGATTGATAAGGAGATGAAAAATCCCACTCCAGCAAGCCAAAAAAGGGGGGTTTTTTTCTGATGAGCAGTTTGCTGGGGGCAAATCGTGCATGACAAAAGCTTGTGAGGGACATCAGAAGCAGGAGGCCTGCCAGAGCATCCCTAAAATATGCTAAAGCCGTGAGAATAAAGAGTAATTTACGCTCAGTAACACCATCCTGCAGGGAGGAGGGGGAGGCTGGGAGGAGCTCTTTTGGGGAGAGCTGAGGTGAGGAGCTGATCGAACACAAAGCGACAGCAGGGAAGCTCTTAAGGAGGCTGCTGAAAGGATTAACAATGAATTTCCTTATCCAGATGGCCTCGTCTGAGCGCTCTAAAGAACCCGGGACATGATCCCTGTGCATTTACCTCGGTGCCAAGGGAGCATCAGGTGGGAAAAGGGGCAGCAATTTCCGTTCAGAATTGAAAAGCAGGATTTGGGGAGAGCTCAGGCAGTGCAAACGCCGAGCCGTGCCCTGAGCATGGGGATGGGCTGGGATCGATGGAGCAGCAGCCCTGCAGAGCCCGTGCAGCCTGTGCTCCCTCCCCGTTCTTCACCAGATACCACAGACGCTGCCTGGAGCTCCCTAACCAACCCGTGAGGGACTGGGATCTGTGGTCCCAGCCCAGAGCAGGCACCCCCGCACTCCCCAGGGCCCGCACGGGTGCGTCCTTACCTCTCCCGTGCTGAAGAGGATGGGCTTGGGTTTGTGGCAGGCTTTGGTTTCGTTCGATGGCTCTCCCAGCAGCTGGTCCCGGATCTGATCCCAAAACGGGTCCCCTTCTACTGAGCCTTGAGGGGGAAAGCCCTTCAAACACTGCTCCTCAGCTGCCCCAGCAGCTCCCAGACAGACACCCCCTGCTCCCAGCTCATTTCTCAGTGGGCTTTGACCACCTCCCTTTTCTGCGGTGGTTCGAAGAGCTGAGCTTCAGCCCCATCCTGGCAGCCTCCAGGTAATGAGAACAAACGAGCAGGAGAGTCCCAAACCAGCCCTTCCTTCTCCCTATTCCCCATCCATCCCCCTGGTCTCCTTTCTCCAGGGCATGGCCATAGCCCTTTCCCAAAGCTTTCTGATGGGGCAGACAAACCTGCCAGGGGGTTTCCTCCACCTTCCTAAAAACCATCCCTTTGGATGCTGTGAAGCGGCTCCAGGGCTTTCAGCCTGTCTGGGATGTGCCCCATGCCCTCCCTGTTCGTACAAACCCACGCTGGGATCCGCCCCCACATTACCTTGGGTGAAGTTGAGAGCCCCGACTCCGTCGATAGTCCCTGCAGCAAAGCTGTGCCCCAGGGCTGGCTTACAGGTTTTAACCTAAACCAGAAGGGCAGAAGAGGAGGAGAAAGAGAGGAACGCCAGCTCCCCTCGCCGTGGCAGGCGCTGCTGCGGAAACGGGGCGCTTCCTCCTGCTCTCACCGTGTGTGTGGCGTTCAGCTCCACGGACACGTCGCTCATGTTCACCCACTGGTGCGCTGAGCTCAGGGGCCCCGTCACCTCCTGGGAGGCTTTCTCATACAGCTCCTGAGGAACACAGCACGTGGGGAAAAAAATCCTTCAGGGACGAGCTGGATCAGGAGCCCAGCTGTGCTGAGGAGCAGCCCTTCGGATTGTTTCCTCGTTCCACCTTCCTGGGCCCTCTTCCAGGTGCTGAAGCAAACCTCTATTTCCCAAGTCTCTTTGTTTCTGTCACCCTGTCTCTACACCCCGCATGCCCTGAGCCCTGCGAGTTCTCCCTGTCTCAGGGAGCTTCTTTTACAGCTGAAACATGCCCCCTACTTCAGCAGGATGGCAACTTCCTTCTCCTGGTGGCCTCCTCTTGGCATCTCTCACATCTTAGACCAAGCAGAAAAAATGTTTTCTGTGATAAAGGTTCGCTTTGCTCTACTCACTGCCTGAGAGTGCTGGGACTCCACCATGTATTCTGAGACTCCACCATGTATTCTGGGACTCCAACATGTATTCTGGGACTCCACCATGTATTCTGAGACTCCACCATGTATTCTGGGCCTCCACCATGTATTCTGAGACTCCAACATGTATTTCCCACACCCCTGACAGCTGAGGGTATTCACCACACACCACTCAGCCCTTCAGGGAATGGCTTGCCAGCCTCAGGTTGGCACTTGGGAAGGGTTGCCAGAAGTTATTCAGGCTTAATGACACTCCTGGAAGGAACTGAGGGCACAGCCTTTGAAGGCCAGGAGTCTGAGGCGTTAGAGACACCAGCAGTGTTTGATGCACACACCGGGACTCTTGGGCTGGGGACAGAGTGGGGACAGACAATGGGCCTGGAGAGGCTTCAGGGCACAGCCTCTGAAACGGTGATTAAAGGAAATGCCAGCACCAAGCCTCCTGCTCTTCCTCCTCTGCTGGACACGCTCCAGTTCCTACAAGCTGCTGTCCCTGAAACGCGGCCAAAAGCTCTCCTGGCACTCACTGCTCCCACATCACACAGGAGGGGAAGCAGCAAATTCAGTCCAGGGTGCCTTTAGAGCCCACAGGTGACAAAAGGGAGCCCTTCGGGCTGAGGAAGCGCAGGGCCAAGCAGAGCAAGGGGAGCATCCTCTGCGGGGGTTTAAGCCACGCATTTTACCTCACACCTGTGTCACTTTGGGAACGTGATGCCAAACTGGCCCACAAGTGGTGTGTGGTGGTGTCTCTGAGTTCCAGGAGGATTTTTCCCATCATGATGCCTTTGAGATGAGTGGGAGGGAGGGGGAGAGGATAAGGGGGGACATCCTCGTTATGTTGAGGATGACTGAGATCGAAACTCCAAACCAACATTTTCAAATTACAACACCTGCAATGCTGAATCTAAATAAAAGCATGTGTTGTCCAGTCTAAATTCAGGTTTCTAATCAGATGTCTTGCACCAGAGGAAATTTTTCACTACCCTTAAGATTTCCTACACTGTCCTAAGCCTAACAAATCCCAGGCTCTGAGGTCCTCTTGATTCCAGTAGGTAGAGACATCACCAGACGAGCGGAGCTCGCTTACCCATGAGAAAAAAAATCAAGAAACTCTAGAGTCATTTAACTCCACAAACATTCATCAAAACAGGTGCAAGATAGCCAGAATATAGAATATAGGATATAGAATATAGAATATGTAATATGGAATGTAGAATGTAGAATGTAAAATATAGAATATAGAATGTAGAATGTAGAATATAGAATATATATAGAATATAGGATGTAGAATGTAAAATATAGAATATAGAATGTAGAATGTAGAATATAGAATATATATAGAATACAGAATATAGAATGTAGAATATGTAATATAGAATATAGAATGCAGAATATAGAATATAGAATATAGAATATGGAATATGGAATATAGAATATGGAATATCCACAGGGAAGGGATCCACAAGGCTCATCAAGCTCCTTAAATGAGCATGAATTCCTGTGATGGCGGCACTCACACGCACCCAGAAAGCAGAATATCCCTTACCTTTGCTTTCAAGTAGATATTTTGCCCTATAATCCTGGTGCTCTCAAACATATCATTCCCGGGCCCCTTGGCCATGCACATGGCTGCCTGTTGGGAAATACGTCTGGTGAGTATGGAGAGCGTCTGGCACTGCCAGGTGGTTGTCAAACTGTAGGAACTGAGGGCTTCTTGCAGGCCACATCGAAATTAGGCACGGGCTTTCTACACTCGAGAAAAATCTGGGGCGAATGACCAGAAAATCGGGGGAGGGGTGAGGGACAAAGCGCAGTGAATTCCTGAAAGTGGCACCCGGGACCATCCAAAAGGAGGTGATTTTTTAAGTGTAACGCCCTCCCCATGCACAGGGGGGGTCAGGCACAGGGCCCTGCAGAGTGTCACACTCACCCCTCCGACGGGACAGGAGCTCTGGGGGTTGTCACACGACTCGCCCGTGTTGGCGCAGAAGGGGCCCCGCGTGTTGGGGGACACATCTCCCAGGTTGGACGAGGCGAAGGCGGCCACGAAGGAGCCCTGCCAAGGCCACAGGAGCACTGCAGCGCCCTGCAGGGAAGGCTGCCAAGCCCTCCCTGCAGCTGCTCTGACCACCAAGCATAACCCTGGTTTATTCCCAGGGTCGCTGGGAGCACTGGAATGGGCGCTCAGGCACATCCCAAGGGGTCGGGCAGGGAGAGCAGGGGAGAATTGGATGCACACGACGCCATTTCAGGGAGAACTTCACACCACCTTGGTGTGCAGACGGTGTTTCCTCCTCCCCCTCTCCCACCTCAGCTCTTCCCAGCGTGTCCCCAGGTTCTCATGTTGCTGATCAGATGTTTATGGGTCATTGGAGCACCTTGCACAGGATTTTTTTTCCTTCCAGGTGTTCACCATGACTGATTTACAGGGTGAGAACTATTGGAGCAACTTTCCAGGTGGTTCAAGGCTTGGATACTTCCAGGGATGGGGCAATCACAACCTCCCCAGCTTTTAATCAAAATAAACTTGAGTTATTCCTAAAGTCTGAACAACTCCCACTAGTTTGGAATGCCAAGAATGCACCTTCCACCTTCCCTCTTGTAGAGGAAGAAAGGAAATAAATCAAAGCCTTCGCCTCAGTCCTTGCATTTCTGTGTCTGCCCTGCTGTCCCACCTCTGCCCCTCCGTGCCCCAGCCCTGCTCCAGCCATTCCTTTGGGCACTCCCACCTCTCCGGGCAGCATTCCCTTGTTCTTCTCCTGCTCGAAGAGGTAGGAGGCGTAGCCCACGTTGTCACTGTTCACCAGGTGGTTGGAGTTGTTCATGCTCACCGGGTGCACGGCAAACCAGCTGAGGAGGGGTCACACAGAGAAAGGGCTCTGCTCACTCCGTGCAGTGGCAATTCACCTGGCCAGTCTCACGTATTTGCGGGAATTTTCTCTGGGAGAACGCACACGGAGACTCGTGACGCTTAGGGATGGATTAACAAGGGCAGAGGGTTCCCATCCTCTCCCTTCCTAACCAGGAGGGTTCATGGCTGTAACCATCCAGGCCTTGAGGCCACAAGAATTTGTCACTGTCATTATCAGGGCCACCAAGAGCTCCTTCAGGCCTGAAGTGACTCTTGCAGCAGCCCAGAGAATTCTATTTTGCAGGGATTTTTATATTCAAAGGAACAAGTGGGAGTCAGTGATGTAAAAAAAAGGGGGGGGGGGAATGGAACACCTTCGTTCTTACAAAAAAATAATGAGGCTATGGAGAAAAACCTGCTGCTCTGGTGCTCAGTACCTGATAAGGCCTAGCTCGTGTCCATCCTCACCTACCATCTTCAGCACCACCATTTCTTTATCCGTGTTGGATGAATACCTGGATGGGAAGAGAGCAGGGAAATCCCATCAGAGTCAGGGCCGTGGTCATGCTCTGCCTCGCTCTGACAGGTTAAATCGCCACTAGGCTGAACAAGGATATGGAAAGGTCATTCCAGGTACTACCAGAGCACAGCAGGGCCTTAGACAAGAACCCGAAACCAGCTGGGAAGGTGAGGGAAGAGCTATGGCTGTCGAAGTCCTCAGGCACTGCTCCTCCAGGGGATGGAGGTAACAGAAATTCATACACCAAGGACAGCACTTTAATACCCTCTGACTCTTTATTTGTTAAATAAAGCAGAAGGTCACAACCCTTGACCAAGGTCACAATTCTCGACCAGTTCCTCATGCTTGGAGAGCACTCAAGCCCTCACATTGCAGTTAATTTTGTCTCCTGCCTGGGGAGTTTTTACCTGCTCCGCTCGGACGCCGGGTTCTCGAGGTAGGAGAAAGGGCTCCGGTTGATCTGGCTGTTCTCCACTGTGCCTCTGTTTATAAAGAGCCTTCCTCTCTTCATGTTCTCATGGGCAATATCTATGCTCTGCAAAGCAGCGAGGCAGGGAGTATCAGTCTGTAGGGCATATGGGAGGCTATCTGGAAAAACTCTTTCTTTCCCTCCCCGTCCATCCCCAACCTTTTCTTGGAATTTGGGGGTGCTGGTTTGTTTGGGATTTTTGCTTAACTCACCTAAAATTCTGAAAAATTATGCTAACATTTTTTAAACTACCCACAGCTGTCTCTGAGGAAAGCATTCAAAGCCTCTGCTTTTTGAGCTGCTTCCACTGGCAAACACAAGCCCACCCCAAAGCGTGTTTCAGGCCGTGCCGCGCGGAGGTGCCACCCCGGACGGGGCGACACCGACCTTCACAATGCCATTCACGATGGAGCTGAGGGCTGGCCTGATGAGGCCCTTGCTGGTGATCCAGAAGAGGGTGTACTGGAAGTACCCTCCGGGCCCCGAGTGCGTGTGGGTGCCGCTGAGGATGACGTTGTCCTGCCTGTACAGCCCGCCGTACTTGCTCTGCAGCTGCTTCAGCACCTGAGGGGAAGGAGGTGCTCCTAAAAACCCCTTCTCGTGCCCAAGGGCTACGGAGGTTTCCGCCCAGCCCTTGTAAAAACCCCAGCCATCCATCTCCCTCCTCACTCTTTCTGCCCGGCACAACAGGGAGGTTGTAGCCGTTGGCTTGGCAAGAGCCTCAGAATAGGAATATCTGGTAAAAGACCTCTGTATCCAACTTTAAGTGAACCCCAGATCATCCCAGGAGTCTCCAGCATGTCCCTCCCTCCTCTGCTGCATTACAGGCACCATGATAATGTATTAGTGGTTCCAGTGAAGTCCTGGTAATTTTCCCACTAGGAGGAGCGTGAGCAAAGTCCAGCCTCGTTTGCTGAGGGGTCAAAATCTCTTCTCCAGCAGAGCATCTCCCCAAGAAACTCCCCAAGGAAGCAGCCAGCGTGCTGCCCTGCCCCACAGGGATGGCTGCAAGCACCCAGCCCCTCCTTTGCAGCCCCTACCTCCAGCCTGACTCTCTGGGACACCATTCCGATGTCGGCGCTGACAAACACCACCCGCTTGGAGTCCTCGGGGTCTGCCACGATGAAGGCCCGGCTGTAGAGGCGTGAGAGGAGCCCCCCGCCCACCTGCTCGGGTTTGGCGTATCCCATCTGCGGGAGAGGAGCTCCTTCATTAATGCTGAGCCGTTAATTGCTCGGCGTGCATTTTCCTCAGCAGGTTTGCCCGGGGCTCCGAGGAGTCCTTGCCCTGCGATTCCAACAACCATGGAGCGCTTGGGCTTGGAAGGGGCCTTAAAGCCCATCTGCTTCCAACCCCCTTGCACAGGCAGGGACGCCCCCCCCCCCACCAGCCCACGTTGCTCCAAACCTCGAAGAAACTTCGCCTAACATTTGAAGGCGACACGCTTTTGGCAAGGCAGAGGCTCTGAGACAGAAATCCTGGGAAAAGAATGACTCGCAAAGGGTGAGAAACCAGTATTTGGCCAACACCGTGAGGAATTCCCCCAACTCACCAGAGGGACTTGTGCCACAGGGCCCGTGCAGTCAGCTCTGCCAGCACCCACCAAGTATTTTGCTGCTTCTGCCGTGTCGTTGTTGGAATCTGCGAGAACAGCAAGCGGCGGATCAGTGGACGCAGGAGGGAGCAGAGTCGGGGACCAAAGAGGCCAAAGAGCTCTGGCTGAGCGCTCTGAGTGCATTTCCAGTGGGCTGGCACTGTGCTGAGGCTGTGCAGGGGTGGCAAAGGCTGGAGCAGGCATGAAGAACCACCCAGCGAGGTCTCCAGAGGGGTGACTGGGCTGTGCCCAATGGGTGGTGAGGCACAGCGAGGGGGAACCAGCCCAGCATTCCCAGTTAAGCTCTCCAAGCCCACCAGTAGCACGCAGGAACCAGATCCAAGGGCTGTTTCACACATTCAGCTCAGCCGTGGTGAGGAAAAGGGGATGGCGTGTCAGGAGATACTGGGAAAGGACTAGGGAAGGGAGAAGGGCACATCCAACACATCCTGTGTCCAGTGCTGGTGCCCTGTCCTCCCCCCAGAAAATCACAGCAGAGCCAGCTGAAGCTCAGAGAAGGGACAAGCAGCTCTGGGCAGTGATTTCCAGGCAAATGGTGAGGAAAAGTTCTCCCAAAGGAGATCACATCTCACCCCAGGAAGGTGCAGAAATCCTTCCAGGATGGGCAAACCCGTGGAAGAAAAGCCACGGAGGGCTATCCAATCATAATAAATCAGAAAGGTTAGCTGCACCTCAGGAAATCCCAGAGCCATAAATCACTGGAGGCCGAGATAACACTGTGGGAAAATATTAATTTCTGTGTGCTCGCTGTGTTCCCACAGCCCTCCCCAGGCAGCTGCTGCTGCCCAAGGCAGGGCTTTGGGATCCAGGGATGCTCAGTCTTCCCAGCCTGGCCTTTCCTGGGCTGTCACTTGAAACAGTGGAGAAGGGAAACATTCACACTGGCCACAGACTGATGCCATTTCAGCCATTTAAAATGACACCAGCCAACTGGGCCATCCCTTAGAACTACCCTTCCTCCTCCTCCTCCTCCTCCTCCTCCTCCTCCGCCAAGAGCTCTGACACAGAGGAGAATCACTTGTGCAAAACTCTGACATGTTATACGCTGAAAACACGAAGTTTTTAGTCCCAAATGTGAACTACATCCAATCTGAGACCAAAATCTAGAAGCTGGGAGGTCCCACTGGTGGAGACGTTGAGCCCAGCTCCCGACACCCCCGTGCCCTGTGCCTGGAGGCACCAGTGGGATGTGACGGCGTTGTAGAACCCTTTGGTCAAATGCCGGGAGTGAGGGGTTCTGAGGAGGCAGAGAGAGGGAAGGGAGGGTGGAAGGAAGGGATGGATTCCTGCAGCCAACCTCACCCCATCCCCGGGGCTGTGCATCCGTGCCCAGAGAGCTCTGCTGTGACCCCCCTGCTGCCGCCGCCGCGGTTGGGTGACAGCACCACGAGCAGGGGTGGTGGTGACGGCTCGGCAGCGACCTGGGGACCTCCACCTGTGCCCCTGGAATTGGGATTTAAATCCCTGGGCACCCCGTGGAGCAGAGGGCTCTGAGTGGGGCTGGGGTAGCTGCACTTGCCGTCGGTGTCTCTGGCGAGGAAGAGCAGGAGCAGCAGCACCACGGTCAGGGCGATCATCAGCACCAGGAACACGATCAGGATCACCTCCAGCCGGGAGAAGGAGCACCTGGAGCTCTTTCCGCGCATGGTGGGGCCACTGTGGGGGCAGAAAGGAGCCCGTGGGACATCCCAGTGCGGGGCAAATCCCACCCAGAGCTCACACCCCACCCTCAGGGAGCTGTTTGTGTCCCCCGCCCCACCGTCACAGACGGCGGCAGCAGCGCAGATAAGGTTGGGGAGTGGAGATTTATTTTTCAGATTGAGACAGCAAAAATGTATCTCCTGTTGGCAGCAACCACTCCCTGACACCAGGCCTGGCAGGACAGGGAGAGCACCCGAATTCCCGACCCTGTGCTTCCCAGGACACTTTGCTCACCCTTCTGAAGGGATCTGGGAATAAAGCCCACGATGTTCCACCAGGTCCTGTGTCCTCTGAGTGGCTGAAGGAGATGCTCAAGCTCAGAGCACGTCAGAAGAGAATACTGTCACCATAATAAACATCAATTTAGGAAATTCAGCTTCAAGATCTCTCCCAACCCACACCAGTCTGTGATTATTGTGTGGTTAGAACGGGAAGAATGAGGCAGAGCCTCTGATTGTCCTGGCGGTAACATTTGCCAGCTCTGGTAAAGCTCCTGCCTCCAGGCTATTCCTCACAGGGAATGTGCCCTGGAAACAACAAACTGCTGAAAGGAGCACTTATGGTCCTGAAAAGGTTGCAGTGAGAAACGACATCAGCAGAGAGCCAAGTGGTCACTCAGACTTGCTCTGGGTGACCTCTCTTATCAGCTTCTTTTGCTACAGCATTCACAGTCAGGGCTGAACTTCACAGAGAAAATACCTTAGTGACAACAAATCTAACCTTACAGGTTTCTTTCCTGCCCTCTTTATTCCCTGAGCGTGGCATTCCTGCCAGAGCTGTCCAGAACTATCCCAGCACCAGCCTGAAACACATCGGCACCACTCACACCCCCACACTTCTCATCCCCCTGCTGGTTAAACTGCCCTAAAAGCACCGGGAGACACGAACACCGATCCTATGGGACCCCAGGGGAATCTCCAGCGGGCTTACCTGAGTTCCCTCTCCTGTCCCAGCAGCTCCCAGCTCGAGACCTGCTCCAAGCTGGAAAGGTCAGCTGGAAAATTCTTGCTGAACAACCCCGTGAGTCAAGCGTGGCACGAGATAAGGAGAAACCAATCGATAATTTTAATCCCACGAGGAGGTGATGGAAGGTTTTTCCCCAGTGTGTTTACATTAAGCTGCTGGCAGCATCTCCCTCTCCCAAAATAACCTTTCCAGGACTGCACTGCTCAGCTCTGGTGCTCGAGGAATTCAGGAATGGGACGTTTTTCCTGCTCTTTGCCTCATCACGACTTGACCAACCTGTGGAATGGTGGCTGCCTCCAGTCTGGATGTGACTTGGCTGCCTCCAGTCTGGATGTGACTCGTGATTCTCATGGGAGTTCAGTGCTCAGGGTTTCCACGCTCTACTTGAAAACAGGATTGTATTTTAAGTGTAAATTAATGTTTATGAATGCATTTCTGTTTAGCAAAAACTTTATTTGTCAAAACCCAGCTTTTTGCCACCTGTCTCAAGTCCCAGACAGGCCTGGATAAATTCTCCAGCCGCTCAAACACGCTTTATCCAAAGGGTTTTGCCACTTTGCTCCTCCCCAAAATGACAGGACCCATCACACCTTCAGATGTGGCTGCAGCGGGGAGGGAAGATCCAACCAGCCATAACCCTTTCTCCCTCGAAGGTTTCAGTGGGAATTACAAGCTGGGAGCACCTCTGGCGCTTTCCCTCCCCTCTCTGGAGGCTCAGTCTCTCATCCCCTTTCCCGTGGCGCATCCCTGATCCAAGGGTTAACATTCCAGGCAATGGCTGCGTCAGCGCCTCAAGGTCGCGCTCGGCGTCGCCCTTTGGCTCCGTGATTTTTGGACTGGCTGGTGGGGAGAAACAAGATTTACTGATACCTTATCTCCTGGCTGTAATTCCCAAGGAACCTGCTGGCCCCTGGGAGCAGCCTGCTCTGCTGTGTGGGCTGGCAGGTATCCCTGGACACCGCTGTGCTCCTGGGAATGTTGGGGTCCCAAAGCGTGCGCTGGCCTTGGAGGGGACTGAAGAGGACACACAAAACCACGGGGCAGTTGTGCTGCTGGCACGGCGGAGCTGCTGGGACAGGGCTGAGCCAGGAACAGGCTGTGCAAGAGCAAGAGCTCTTCCTGCAGGTGACACATCTGCTGGAGGACCAGGAAAAGTTAATGTAGCGGGTTGAGTTCGAAACCGGGCAGAAAGACCATTTTATGGAGTGGGTTTACGTACGTTGGCCTTTTGTGATGAGATAAGGGTTAAGAGAAATGTAAAGCAGGCCTAAACCTTGAAAGATAAAAGATAGTTTATTAACAGAACTAAAGACAAAGGAAAAAAAAACCCAAAATCAACCCCCAGATGTTTTTCTCCCCACTCTATTTATCTTTCTGTACCAACATTTTTTTTTCCATCAACAACCTAAGAAACTAAAACGTAGAGGTTTTTGGTTAGTTTACCATCTTTGAAACAAACTTTCATCAGTTTAGTTGGAAAGAGGAGTCTCTCCTGTTTTACCAGGTTGATCTTTTCACAAGAGACACAGTTCCTTTGTGGGGTTTAATATTACAGTGAACTTTACTGTGACCGGAAACGAAAGAGAGCAAGATTTTGGCTTCCTGCTCTTAAAATGTGGTTTCACAAAGGCGGGTTTAGTATTCAAGTGGCCACACAGAGTGCCCATTGCAGAGCCAGCCAATCCGTGGGCTTCCCACATCTATCAGAAGCTGTGCTTGGAGGAAGTTGTAAGAGCCTTTCCAGGTGTAAAAAAGTTGGCTTTTTTTCAAACCATGACAGTTAAGCAACGGAGTTTTCAGGAATTGTTACGGTGACGGAGTGTCCCGCCAGCCTCACCCCAAAAAATGACAACAGCTGAGGAAAAGTGGCTTTCTGTAACTCCAGAAAGGACAAACAACCTGTGGCTGGGGGTGGAGGAGGAAAAGGAACACTGATGACAGCTCAGAACATGCTTTTGGGAATATTTCAAATGGTTTTCCTGTTGATGTTCTGGGGACCCACAGCTCCCCATCTCCCCCAGGTGATGTGACCGTGTCCAGGCCCAGGACTGCAGAAGCAAGGAGCTTTTTGGTGCAGAAAAGGCACTTTCTGGGTACAAAGACCTCAGCTGAAGTGCTAAGGGCTTGGTAAATCCCTTTGAATGCCTCCCTGCCTGTGGAAATGTGAGGAAGGTGAAAAGCTCCCCCAGACCATCCTCCTTCCCAAGACCAGGAGTCCTCCAGCTTCTTCCCGGTGCCATTTTGTGCCAAATGAGTCTAAAGAAAAGTGATGTTTCCTTTACAATCTTTATCCTCCTGGAAAAAGGTTCCCCCCCCATCACTGCTACCACGGGACTGCACTCTGTGACCTCCCCAGGCACATCCAGTGGCTGCAAACAGCACAGGGATCACAGCCTCAGCAGGAAAAGTTCTTAAACTCACTCGGGATTAACGGATCCACTGAAGGAATCGGGCAAAGCTGATGGAAGGGAAGCCACTCAACACAGATGGCCAAATGTGCATTTCTTTAGCCAGTGAACTTTGTGCTTCCAAAACATTAAGAAAGAGGATTCAAACTACCTCTACACAAGAAAAAAATAAATTAAGAAAATTGGCTTTGAAGTATAAACCCATAAAGCGTTTGCTTCCCTTTCCTCTCCTCATTTTTCAGTTCCTCATCCCAGGTCATTTCAGAGAAGTGCCCCTTTCCTACAGCACCCAAATGTCACTTTAAAACCAGCATTTCCTGGTCTCTTGGAGAGTTCCCTTTCTGCAAACCATCCAAGCTGGGGCTGGGTAAAACTAAACTCTTAAAAATGCTCAGGCCACAATCTTCTCTGTAAACCTTCTGAAACAAAAACTCTTCTGACGGGCAATGAGGAGACCAAAAACTCCTGGGTTTTTTTTTTTGGTTTTTTTTTGTTTTGGTTTGTTTTGTTTTGTGGTTTTTTTTGGTTTTTGGTTTTTGGGTTGTTTTTTTGGGGGTTTTTTTGGGGTTTTTTTGGGGGTTTTTTTGGTTTTCTGGGGTTTTGTTTGTTTGTTTGTTTGTTTGTTTGTTTTGTTTTGTTTTTTGGGGTTTTTTTTGGTTTGGTTTTGTTTTGTTTGGTTTTTTTTTGGTTGTTGTTTTTTTGGTTTTTTTTAATTAGAAGGCCTGGCAGGATTCCTGAAACTGACTGCATCAAGCCTTACGTGTTCTAAATCCCTTTTTTCCTGAGAAGCCCCTGCGGATCACCTGCAATGATGGGCAATTCCTCAGTGTCACGGCCTCACTCAGCCTCACTCGGCCTCGCAGGACAGAAACCTTGATTCCAGCCTGTTTGCTAAGCCCTGGCCAGGCTCTGAGCAGAAAATTGGAACAACCAGCATGAGCAGGTGGCTTGTACAGAGCTGAGATGTTCCCCAAAGCCTGAGATCCTGCATGTGAGGACCCTCAGAGCTCTCACAGCCCCCAGAGCCCTCACAGCAATGAAGAGGCCACTTACATGACGTTGTTTACTTAACAAAGGATGGCCAAAGTCCTTTTTGCTCGGGCTCAGGATGGCAGGAGATAAAGCATTTGCACAGAGCAAGAACTCTGCCAGGCTTTGGCAAGGGCACGCCAGGGTTGATTTAGGCAGCATCACGGGGATTTTCTTCCCCACCTTCCCTGGTCAAAACACACAGCCCTGCTCCAAGCAGCAGCTGGAAGTGGGATCACTTATTTGTGGTGGCAAACGGTGACTTTCCTGCTGGAAAACACAGCTGGGAGCACGCATGGAGAGTTTAGGAAGGGCAGGTTGAATGGAAAGGTAGGAAAATTGGAGCAATTGCAGTTCCTGAACTCAAAAGTCCTGCACAGATCACTGAGTGATGGCTGAACTGAAGGGATACCTAGCAAATATCATTACAATGTTGTCCTTGCCTTTCCTTCCCCACCCTCCCTTGCCTCGCCTCAAGAGCAAGAACCCTCCTGCCCTTCTGGACAACCAAGTCATGGTGACTTTTTGCTGCTAATAATTTATGTCCAGACATGTGAACACCCCAAAATTCCCCAGGTGATGTGCCTTAAATCTATCCAGAGGTTAAAGTTTAAATCCTTCCAGGGGTTAAAGTTTCACCACAAATAGAGAATATTTTGCCATCCCTCATCAGAAGCAGCAGCAGCAGCAGCAGCCCCAGGGCACTTCCCTGGGATGTGGGAGAGCCCAGGGAAGCATCACTCCCAGGAAGAGCCAAGCAGCATGTCCCAAGCTGAAAAGCTCTGGCACAAATCTGGGTAAACCACAAGACCCAAAACCAGCAGTGCAGAGTTGGGCAGATCCAAATTAAATCCCACTGGGGTTGTTTTTTTTTTTTTTTGGGGGGTGGGGGCAATGGTCAGAAAATGAACAAGGTGGGCTGCTCTGTGCCCAGCCAGGCCAGCAGGGGCCAGGCTGCTGCTGCTGAGAACCAAGATAGGGGAGCCCTGTCTGTTCCCAAACCTTGCAACACCTGCTCCTTCCATCATCTTGGAAGGGACGCCTAGGGACCATCAAAATCCAACTCCTGGTCCTGCAGAGTCCCAGTAATCCCATCATGTGCCTGAGAGTGGTGTCCAAACATTTATTTGAACAAGGGAAGTGCAAAGGGTGTCATGCCCAAATCCTGGTGCTCACCAGCATTCCCTGCCCAGCACACAGGGACAGCCAGGGGCAGGAGAGGCATTGAGAGGATGCAAAAAGAAACCACAGATCCTTCTGGCAAATATTTGTGGCCAATACCTGCTCAGTTGGATGGGAAAAGTTGCCAAAACTGGAACTTGTGGCCCCTCTTCGGGCAGGGCTGTGATCTGCTGGCACCAGGAAGAGCAGGAGGCTGAGCACTGAGCTGTGTCCTGAGGAAAAGCAGGAGGGGGAAGTTGATGGGATTGCTCTTCCCAGAGTCCAGGAAAGCAAAGGGATGGCTGCCCTTGCTTGGCTCTTGCTCCTCCAACACCTCCCATCCCTGTATTTCATGGGTTTCAAACCTCCCCCATGTGCCAGTGCCGAAGGCTAAATCCAGATGGACCTCAGCAACATCAGTGCCCACCGTCCTGGCAAAGATCTTGGTTTGCCCAGGTCTTTCTCCACCTTCAACCGTCCTTTTCCAGCCTTTTCTGGTGCAGACCCCTCTTCCCAATTTCACCCTCCTGGCACCTGCACTGGACTGTCCAGGTTTGCCTGTCCACACCCAAACCAGGCTCCTGCCTGTCCTCTAAGGACACCCTCAATGCCCAGCTGGAGATGACAGAGGATGGTTTCACTGGCACAGCATGAAATCCACGAGTTCTGCTGGACTGGGGCAGCACAACTCTGGATTCCAACTTTGACAGATCTGTACTTTGCTGTGCTCACCTCCTCTGATGGGCACCAAGCACAGCAGGAGCAGCAGGAGCTGCTCTGCCCAAGGGAGAGGCAACAACACACCAGCGCCCAGGGCAAGGGAATCACTCAGGTGGTGCTTCAGCCTCTAACTGGGACAGGATTGTCCCGGGAAGCCACCCAAGGATCTCAGCCCAGGAACATAAAGCTCACAGGCCAAGTGTGGTGCCCAGTGATGGCACAAGGAGCGCCACCACCCCCTGGCTGTGCTGTCCAGGAAGCAGAGGCTGAGGGATGGCTGTAGGTGGATCTTACCTGGGCTGGGGGATCACTGTAGAGGGATCTTACCTGAGGTTTGGGGGGAGTGCAGAGAGAAATCTGGGATTCTGGCCACCGGCACATTGACCCCGAGCCACGTCCCATCCCAGCCAGCCGGAGCTGCCGGGCAGATGCTCCCCAGGAAGGAGGAGAACAAGACAGCACAAGCTCCACAGCCTGGACTGAGCCAATGCACAGCAGTTTTGTCCCAAATCCATCCCCGGGCCCCCTCCTCCAGAGCCAGCAGCCCCCTGTCCCCCACTCCTAGGCTCCCTTCCCGAGGCAGCAGCAGGCCCTGGCCGAGCACAGCCCCGCTGTGGCACAGATGGGACCGTGTGGAGCCAGAGCCATGCAGTAAGTCAGACACCACAAGGCAGGGTTCAGCAGATTCCATTTAATGTCATGTGCATATATATCCATACATTTACTTATGTCAATGGTTCGGATGTGCGTGATGCCAGGTCTTGAAAAATCTACTCCTCGGGTTACGTCTGGGAGCATGAACTCTCTCAAAAATCAGCTCAAGAATCAGCTGGGGTGGGGTTGGGCTGTTTAAAAACCGACTTTTAGCCCCAGAGTTGCCAAGGTAAAGCCGTGAATTGAAGGCAGAGCGGGCAGAGCTGAGCCCTAAATTCCCACCCAGCTCTGCAAATGCTGTTGCAAAGGGTTTGGCCAAGGAACCCCCTCCCTCCTTCCGTCCCTCCCGCCCTCCCCGGGAGGCAGAGAGCTGATAAGGAATGGGCTGCCCTCCTTCAGCATCCCAAGCAGCAGCCAGGCAGAGCAGCAGAAGCAATGCCCCACCAGTTCCCCGGGGCAGGTTTTGGCCAAGGCTGAGGAACAGGGCAGAGCAGTGGAGATAAAGCATCCCCAAATAAAAAAAGAGAAGAAGGAAGAAACGACACTTTCACCAGCACGGACGCACAGAAATTGGCTTCTCTTCTCTTTTTGCTCTGGTGTCCGGGGGCCAGGACTGGCAGCTCCTGGGGGAAGGGATGCTCGCCCTGCCCTGTGCTGCATCCCAGCAGTTGCGGGGTAGATTTTTCAAGGCCTGGAGATGGCTCCCAGGGAGGCTCCTCCCGCCCGCTCGGCATCGATTGCATAGCATTTTTATTTCAGATAAGGCACTGTTTTGCCCAACAGCAATTCCACATCAGTGCAGTTTCCGTACAGTCCGCATCGGATGGCCTACAGTGCAATAACATCAACTTAAAGGCAAGGTTTGGAAGAATAAACCCAGCCTTAAATTGCAACTGAATATTAAAAAGATAAAGGAAACTACATTTTTCAAAAGCCTTTTTTATTTTCCTTCACCATTGTTGTTTTACAATACAAATATCACCTTGTGAATACACAAAAAACCTACAGAAGATAACTCTGCTTCACGTAAAATACAGAATGGATATATATATATATATATATTTATATATATATTTTTCTCTTCTTCATTCTTTTTTAAAAAAAACTATTTTTGTTCTGCACATTGGCAAGTTTAGGATAGGAGACTTCCCCAAACATACAGTATGTATGGTAGGAGTGAAAACTTAGAATTACATGCAGTTTCTGCACAAATATTTTAAAGAAATAGATTATCTTTGTTGTTTTTCAACAACACTTCGATAAGGGGACGGAGAAACCATTCGTAGTTCACTCAGTGATCATTTGTAAAATTCTTAAAAAACAGGAATTCATGGCTGTTTTGCTTTTTAAAATCCAGCTACCAAGTAGACAATAAAGTGATACTTTTTTAGCTTGACCTGCCCACAATGTGTGAGCAAGGTCGGACCCTTTTTATTTGGTGGGGTGGGAAGTTTTTCCCTACACGTGGCAATTTCAACATTATAAGCAAATTTCCAGTTTAATTTAGCTATAAATGCAAAAATTAGTAATTATACAGTATATATAATTCTGCTTTCATGGAATACTCTATTTTAAATAAAAACATTTAAGACTGCCTACTGACCATACAATCAAGACAAGAAAGGCACTAGAAACATAGACAAATCTCTCTCTCTCCCAAGAAGCATTTTCTTTAAATTTTTTAACTCTCTATTCTCTGACAAGTAAAAATCTTTTTAAATTTAATTTTTTTTTCATACACGTTTTGAAAAATAAAGTTAGGAAATACTTAGAAAATCACTTTACATTTTTCCTCTCTTTTTTTTTTTTTTTTTTTTTTTTTGGGTTTTTTTTTTTTTTTTTTTTTTTTTTTTTTGGGTTTTTTTTTGGTTTTTTTTTTCACTTTTTTGACACAGTCAGTCACTGCAGAGTCTACAAAATCAGGATTTACCAAACCTTTCTGTGTCTATCATCTTACTCGTAGCGCGGTGCAACAGGTAGAAAGATTTCTTGATTTCACCCAAGGCAGGTATTTAGAAACCTTCATATAGTCATTTGCTAGAAAATGGCTTACAGCCCAATCTTTGGGGCAAGAGATATGAAAAGTATGTTTTCCCAAGAAAATAATATGCTTTGTTCCCAGACGTGACTGGAAAGACCAGAACTTATGATATAAAAGCTTTTCATCTATGTTGTCGCATCATATACAAAGTAACATGGTGATGGGCAAATGCAAATCCCAACTCTATTGACCAGAAATGTGTAACAGTGCGTGATCAGTTAAATTCATCTTTATTGTTGTCCAACGCAGATCCTTTGGAGAGAAAAAAAGATCACAGTGCTTACCAGGTAACTGAATAGGTCAGGTCCAGGGAGCTGCTAAAGAAAGGGTTAGGGAGCGGTGGGTTTTCGTTTATGGCATCTTCTCTTGCAGTTGTGAGCACTTGGGACAGGTCCTTGCGGGGCTGCGGCGACGCCGTTACGTGTCACTCACCAGGCGGCTGTACTTGACCCGCCGGCCCCGCGCCAGCACCGGACACCGCAGGGGCCAGTGGTAGGAGCGAGGTACAATTCCTTGGACATTCTTCTCGAAGTACTGGAAGGGCTTGTACCACCAGACCCTTGCAAGGAGGTTAGTTTGGGAAGCTTCTTTTAGCACCTGCAGGGAGAGAAGGACAAAAAAGAGGATTATTAAGGGCGGGTCCTTTACTGGTGCGACTTCGCTCGCAACCGCTCGTCGGTGGTGTCCTGCTTCCTGCTGCTCCCCAAAATCTCAGCTCCCAAGCAGATCCCAGAATCCCTGCACACACCAAACGTTGCTCAGCCCTGTCTGCAGGACCTCAGTTGTTTGGTGGGCCCGCAGGAACGGAGTGAGCGACCCGTGTCTGCTCTCCCTGGGGAATGAAAACGCCATCCCAAAGCACAGTTGTTCCCTAAGTGCCTCTGAAATCCCAAGCAGCTCAGGAATCACTTTGGAGCCTGGCTGGGTGCCTGTGGAGCCATGAGCAGGGCACTGTCCCAAGCCATCTGGAGGAAGTCAGAACCTTGCCCTGCCCTCCACACACTCCCAGACTGCTCCCACCCACCTTTTGCTTCTCTTGGCCACGAGCAAGCCCCAGCTCACAGACACAGGGAGTGGGCAGGCCCCGAGGGAATTATCCAACCACCCCCCCTCCCCCCCGCTGCCTCTTTTCCATGCCAGAGCCAGGGATCGCTGTATCCACCCACCCAAAGGGAATATACAAGCTTGTACACTGAGCTCAATCTCCATGTCAAGCTCACATGTCAAATAAATCTACTGTTGCCTTTAATTTTAAGGCCAGGCACAAGGCCCAGCACAAGGAAGGAGAGAGCAGCACACCAATGCCTGCTCAGGGAAGGATCCAGGGACTGGCATTTCCCAACACACTGGTAGCTCAGGGCAGCAGTGTTGAGCCACCTCCTGAGTCACATCAGGCAACAGAACAGAAACATTTCCACACCAAGGGCTCTGCTGAAGCAAGTCCTCAGCAGGACTCAGGGCACTCCTGACTCCAGCAGCACTCCCAGCTTGGAAGCACCACTGTTCTGAGAGCCCAGGAGCAGAGTCAAAGCGTGGAATCCTCTGGGGCTGTGTGCCAAGAGCTGCAGAGTGTGGGCACGGACTCCTGGTGAACACAGTGCCTCCCACATTTGCAATTAGGCATTTGGGGTAGAAATGTACCACAGGGCTTGGCTGTGGTGTATTGCTTCAGGCAGCACCAAACCAGTGGAGTAACGAGCTGGGAGCTACAGGGCCTTCAGGGGGCTGGAGCCAGATGATCTTTAAGGCCCCTTCCAGCCCAGGCTATTTCATGATTTTTCTGTGATAGGATCTAAAAATCTGCACTGTCGCAATATAAACCCATCTCCTACTATTGTAGGAGGTCTTTATTAAACATAATTAACAGCATATGCCACACATGAGCAAAATATCTTTGACCACGAGCACAGAAAATATTTGGATGCCAATATGCTGCTACGGACCTAAAAAGGTCTCTTAACTCCCTTGTCTGCTGTGCATGGGAAAGACTTGTGCATTTTCTCTCAGAGAAGCACAGAACATCCAGAGTTGGAAGGGACCCACAGGGATCATGGATCCAGCTCCAGTCCCTGCACAGACACCCCAACAACCCCACCCTGAGCATCCCTGGGAGCGCTGTCCAAACAGCCGTGGAGCTCTGGCAGCCTCGGGGCCATGCCCATTCCCTGGGGAGCCTGGGCAGTGCCCAGCACCCTCTAGTGGAAGAACCTTTCCCTGAGATCCAGCCCGACCCTCACCTGGCACAGCAGGGAGGAATTTTCTCTTTCCTCAGCATTGTCAGCTCCTCTCTGATTGCTCCAGTTCACCAGCCAGGAGAACCTGCCACGCCTTGGAAACATTTTCAAAATCCAGCTCATTTTTAGCGAGGCTCCTCCTATCCCTCGAGAGACTTGTGGCACAAGCCACAGAACACAAGAAAACCCCAGCTGGCCTCAACAACCAAACGAAACAAAACCAAGGCAAAAGAATCTAAATGGTTTGTTGTTCTATCACAAACAAGGCCACCTGGCCCAAATTCCGAAGGACTTCAAAGACTCAGGTTACCCAGGGGCAGGAGAGCCCTGCCTGCCTTTGGAAAGACCTTCCCCTATTTTTGTGGTCAAGACACAAGAAGAACCCAATTAGTGATGCCTCTTTCTCCCCTGCAAACCCAACAGCAGGGTAAAAAGAGAGGGACTCTCCACAGGACACGGGTAAGCCTGGATATTCCCCCCTCAGGCTACAGCAGGAGCATCCAAGGAGTGGGAGAACTCACTTGCTGGTTGGCCATTGTGTGGTACCACCAGAATAGCCTTGTAGTGATGTAGTAAGCCACCACCACGTCCACAGTGTAGTGGTCATGAGCAAGGAGGATGCAGAACATCCCCACCATGCTGAGAGCCCAGCAGAGCCAGTGGTACCACCAGAGTCGCCGTGGGGAATCTGCAAAGAAGCACGAGCAGGGGTTACTTCAAAGTGGAACCTTATCGGGACTGCTGCTGTGATTAGCAGGGGTCATGGACTGCAATCCTGGCTGACACAGAGACGCCTGTGCCGAGATTAAGAGCGGGAATGCTGAGATCACAAAATAAGTATCGCTCTCTTAAGGTGTAACTTAAAGTTGTACTCTGGGTAATGAGATCCTTGGAAGTTAGAAAGGTTATGAAATCTTTGAGAAAGATATAATATAGCCTGGCCAGTCAAACTAACCTGTTTGTGTTTAGATTGGGATATTGGGAAGGAATTGTTCCCTGGGAGGGTGGGCAGGCCCAGAGAAGCTGTGGGTGCCCCTGGATGTCTGGAAGTGTCCAAGGCCAGGTTGGACTTTGGGGCTTGAAGCAGCCTGGGACAGTGGAAGGTGTCCCTGCCCATGGATGGGCTTTAAAGTCCCTTCCAACCTAAACCATTACAACCCCTCTGGTGAAGAATTTTCCCCTCTTATCCAGCTTGAGGCCGTTTCCTGTCATGGTGGAAAACACAGGTATTTTAACTGGAGTTGTGTTTACCAGCGAGCACAACAGAAATTGCTCAGCCAGGAGGGAATCACGCAAGAGGAGAGCAGCAGGGCACTCACACTCTTTGATGAACAGGTAGGTGAGGGTTAGGATGACGGTGTGGCCGCTGTACAGGTAGTCCCCACACATGTTGTGGGAGCCCGTGATGGACAAGCCTCCGCCAGCAATCAGCTTCATTATCCTTCGCAGGTGAGACTCCCAGTCCCCAAAGAGCTGGTGGAACAGCAAAACACAAAAGCACAGTAAAATATCACAGCTCACAGCAATAGTTTTAACCAGCAATTTGGCCTTTCCGTTCTTCTCCCTTTCTGCTTTGATCCACAAGATCAATCAGCAGATAAATAAATCCTCAGCCCTTCCCAAAAGCTGGCAGCACGTTTCTAGCAGGAAAAAGACTGAAAATGAGACATGAATGTTTTGATGCTTGGCACCTCTTGTAGCTGGTGCTCAGGTGAGAATTTCCTTCTGTTCAAGAGGCACCACATTCTAAAATAAATGAGGTTTAATTTAGTTGATGTTGTTGGTAACAGTGCAGACCCTTCATCCAACAGAAACAAGGAGGAACTGCCCAGGCTGTACAGCCAGCTGCCAAAACCAGGATCAGATGAACAGAAGAGCATCTCACTCCAAACCCTAAGGCTTTGGAAAAGTCTGCAGGATTATTTCTTTCCACTTCCCATTCCAAGGGAAACATCTGTGGTGTCTGTCAGTGCACGGTGCCAGACTTGTGCTTTGAATCCACAGCGGCCCAAACAGGGATCTCCCTCCACACCCAGTGGATTGGCTCTGACCCACCCCCAGTCATGGCACAGGCTCATGGAGCATTCCTGAAAAAACTTCAGTTTGCCCAAGGAAAGCCAAATCCAAGCAAACCAAGTCCTTCCCAAGAGGACACTCTGCTCCCTCTCCCGAGTGACCGAGGGCAGCTGGCACTGCCCAAGACTTCTGCTGCTCCCAGCTCGAAGCCAAGCCCAAATATTGAACAAATCCACAAAACATGCATGCCATGGGACAGCCAGGATGTGTGGAGAACTTCTGGGACCCATCAGGAAGCAGGGACTAATGGATCAGTGCACACGTGTGCTGCAGCCTCACCTCATTTTATGGTGTTTGAAAATCCATGGAAACCACTGAACTGTCAGAAGGAAATACAGATCCCCCAGGCTGGCCATTATGCTTTTCTTTTAAAGCTTGGCCTTGCTTTAAGAAGTGGAAATTAATAATTTCTGACAGACTTGAGCATGTTCTTTGCATTTCCTGCTAACAGTTGCTCACAAACACTAAATTGCTCCCCAAAGCCCGCTTTTCACAATAACACAGAACTCAATAAGGTGTTGAGAGGTTATTCTTTTCCCACCAGTACATTTAGAGCTTTCAAGAAAACCCAGCTTTATCCTTAATCTTATCAGGGCCCTCAGCTTGTCTCTACTTGAGTAATGAGAAGGATTTGCCAATGCTGTAAATTCCCCAAACTGGCAGATTTATTCACTTCAACCTGTGTTCTCTCTTTTTTTAATTTTCTAGCAGTAGGCTGTTCAAACACAGTGCTGACTCTTCTCCCACTCACTTCTCTTTCCCAAATCTCTCCAAAAGCCACAAAGGTTCTGCCTTGGCAAACACTGGCTGGACTTCCCCAAGGAACCAAAGCACTTTGGCTTTGTTTGGATGTGCCAATCCCCACCAAAACAACAACAGCACGTGGATCAAGTCCAATCAGGATTTTACTACCTGTACCTTAGTGATTTTACAACCTGCCACCTGATTTATGGCTGTGCTTCTGCCCTTTCTCCTGCTTCAACTGAGTCATAGCATAAGCAGCCCCAGGAATTGCAGCAAGAACCAGGATTCCAGCAATGCTGGAGTGACCAGAGATGGCTGCAACACCACCAGCCCTGTCCCATCTCCACCCTGAGCACGTGAATTACTGTTTCAGGCTGACCACAAGAATCAAGTACCTCTGTCCCAGTAGCCTCATTTCAGCTTTCACAAGCCAAATTTATCCTTCCGAGTCAGTGCTGGACTGGGGAGGAGGTGAGAAGTCCTTGTGCTAACAGAATTGCAAAAATATGTGCAGCAGACAGCCTTAGGAAAATCTCTTTGGGCCACTTCCAACCACAAATCGTATTTGGGTTTGACACACTGAGGTGTGTGTTTATTTAGAAATCAGTGACTCACACATGGCAAATGTTGCACACCTTTAGCAGGGACAGTAACATGCTGAGCATGCAAATTAGTTGAAAATGCCACAGAAATTGGGTAGCTCAGTGCTTTGAAAAGGGTGGGAATTCCTTCCCTGTGCCACAGCACCTGTCACAGCTCCACCGAGAGGGCAGCCAGTCACCTGCAGAAGGATGTCACACCAAACCACAACTCTCAAATTAAAATCATAAAATGGTTTGGGCTGGTTTGGGCTTAAAGCTTATCCCATTCCCCCCCTGCCACGGGCAGGGACACCTTCCACTCTCTCAGGCTGCTCCAAGCCCCAATGTCCAGCCTGGCCTTGGGCACTGCCAGGGCTCCAGGGGCAGCCACAGCTTCTCTGGGCACCCTGTGCCAGGGCCTGCCCACCCTCTCAGGGAACAATTCCTTCCCAAAATCCCATCCATCCCTGCCCTCTGCCAGTCTGAAGCAATTCCCCCTTGTCCTGTCCCTCCAGTTCCTGCTGCAGGGTCCCTCTCCAGCTTCCCTGTATCCCTTCAGACCCTGGAAAGGGCTGTAAGGTCTCCACAGAACCTTCTCACAGCCCCAGCTCTCCCAGCCACAGGGGAGGTGCTCCAGCCCCACCAGCACCTTCATGGCCTCCTCTGGACCTGCTCCAACAGTTCCATGCCCTCCTTATATTCAGGGCACCAGCACTGCACACAGAATCCTGGGGGGGGGCTCTCATGAGAGCAGGGCAGAGGGGCAGAATCTCCTCCTTTAGAAACATTTCTTGAGAAAGCAGTTTTGGCAACAGCAGGATGAGGGGGAAACACAGATTAGAGCATGGCAATGCAGCCAGAAGGAATTTACCTTTGGAGAACACTTGAAATGCATTCCAGGTACTGGGAGGGTAGTCACATACATGGTAATGCACCGGTACAGGTATAGTGTGCCAACTATACAGAAAAATCTTCTGCTAATTATAGACCTAGCAGGGAGAAAAAACAGGCAAAAATAAGGAGGTCACTCAAGGCAAACGAAATCCACAAAAGTAAATAAAACAAACCACCAGCTGTTTTTTCCTGATGCTTTGGAAACTCGTGACACTGTCGGCTTACACCTGGGAATGCTGAACTACTCCACAAATGTTCCCACACCTTCCAGGCCAGGAACACAGCAGCAACTCAACTCACACTGCCCTTGAAGGTGATTACAGGGAATCTACGGATTAGGACACAAAAGCCTCTGCAGATTGGGTGCTGAAGACAGTAAAGGGGATTTCATGCCCCACACCCCTCCGTTAGCTGTGGCCGTCACTAGGGTCACTAATTTCCTATTTCAGGCAGAGGACAAAGTTACAGTATTTTCATTCTAAGATGAAAAGGAGTAAGTTTATTTCGGCTGACGCACAATTTGGTGATTACAAAGGGTCTCCTGTATCACCCAGAGGAGTGAGAGAACACATCTTTCCTGGGCAGCGTTATAAAGGAAGCAATTCACATCAGCAAGGAGAGGTCCCAAATACAAATGCAGAGCTGCTCTGGCTGCAGGACAGGGTGTTCACAGGGAAGGCACTCAGCAGCCACAGCTGCAGAGATATTTATTAGTGAGGGCTGATGCTCACAGAGAGGGCAGATGCACATTTAGGGTACTGTGAGATGCTTCTGCAAAACCAGCACGAGCACCCAGGGTAAAGGATGGGCTCAGGAGGGACAGCCAGCCCCAAAACCACCCCACTGGGTAACAGCTAAAAACACCTCAAAGAAAGACAATTAAACCTCTCCTGGCACATCCACCAGGACAGCAGCAACCTCTGGAGAGATCCTAAGGAGAGATGACTGCCAGGGTTACAGAAATCAGGGGTGAATCCAGTTACAGCAGTCGACCACTCTTTGTGTGCCACTGGCTACAAACCCTGTGGGTTTTGGTTAATTTTAAAACACTGTTGTTTGCACTTAGGGCCATTTCAACCTGCAGGTTCTGGCATTCACAGACTCCAAGAACAGTCTGGACTGGAAGGGACCTTCAAGCCCATCCAGTGCCACCCCTGCCATGGGCCGGGACACCTCCCACTGTCCCAGGCTGCTCCAAGCCCCAGTGTCCAACCGGGCCTTGGGCACTGCCAGGGATCCAGGGGCAGCCACAGCTTCTCTGGGCACCCTGTGCCAGGGCCTGCCCACCCTCCCAGGGAACAATTCCTTCCCAATATCCCATCTATCCCTGCCCTCTGGCAGTGGGGAGCCATTCCCTGTGTCCTGACACTCCAGGCTCTTCTAAAGAGTCTCTCTCCTTCTTTCCTGGAGGTTCCCTTCAGACACTGGAATTCAGTTGTTGCTATTTTGCTCACTTTTAAAAGAATAATACTCCTATCAAGCTGAGCTCTTTTGAAACACAAAACTGGCCATCTTTTAAATTTTTCAGTGCTTTTGGCAGGGTTATTAAACTGGACTGCTCCACTCTCAGAGGAGTATGAGTTTGCAGTGCCAGATCAGTAACACTTTGAGGGCTTTGATTTATCAGGAAAGCTTCAACTCTTGCAGGGTAAACACATTTTGCACTGGAGTGCTCACTGCTGTTACACAGTATTCCAGATCTTTTTTCTTCCCTCTCCTGGTATAAACACGGGCAAAGCTGAGAGTTAAGAATTATAATTATTAATGTTGCTCCATGGACTGAAATTTAAGTGTGGAGAGCACCATTCCAGCAGGGCAGGGGTTCTCCTCTACAGAGTTTTCCTCTCAGAGGAGTGATCCAATGAAGGTCTCACTCTTATGCCTGGCTTTTAGAACCAGACACGAACCTGCTTTTTTCTTTGTAACATAAAGGCAGACAGGGGGTTGGGAAACAAAGACTGAGCAACACCATAATCTGAGAGACCAAAGAATTGGCAGCATTTTACCGAGCACTGAATTTCTTTTTTTAATTAAAACTACCACTCGATTTAGCTGGATTTGGCATATTTTTGGGGAAGTCTGAGAGAGCTCTGCACTGTAATATAAAGGAAATATAAATGTAAGAAGGCTCCTATTTCCCTTTCTCCAGAGGATTTGTGTGCATGTGAGACTCAGAGCCAGCCAGTAAGTACAACCTCCACACTTATTCCTGGCCCAGAGAACTCCATTCCAGCTCTGCAGACCTCAGCAGGGAGCACGCTGCTCCTGCAGCCCCACGAGCCAACCTCACGGCCAATCCTGGCATTGAGCTACTCCCACGGCATCTGGGAATGCTTCCCAGAGAAATTCGTCTGCCTCAGCAGCTTCCTTGAGCTCCCTGTGGAAACTGCAGAGTGCCCAGCCAGACCTGCTCCTGCCTTCTGGAGAGACACCAGCCCAATCCCATGCCATGGACAGCATGAGAATCATGGAATCACAGAATGTTTGCATTGGAAGGGACCGTAAAGCCCATCCAGTGCCACCCCTGCCATGGGCAGGGACACCTTCCACCATCCCAGGCTGCTCCAAGCCCCAGTGTCCAACCTGGCCTGGGACACTGCCAGGGATGAGGAAGCAGACGTGAGGAAGGTCCACGTGGCCCAATGCCCTCCCTTTATTCTTGAATTAAGTTTCAAAGGCAGGGGATTACCCACACCACAAAAGGGACTCAGCTCTTTCTGTAGCACTGAGTCACCACCCCTTTGGTTTGGTGTGCACCACCCAAAGGCACGAGAAGGAGGTTCTCCAGATAAAGCCACCTCGCTGGGCCCCTGTTCCTGTTCCTCCATTTCTCCAGCTCTTCTCTTTCTGCTGCTCAGCCACAGCTTGGGCCTCTCGGACTTCAATCCCTCTGCTCACTGATAGAAAAGAGGGATTTTGGTCCTCAAAGTGTCCATGATCAGTGCATGCACTGACCAAGCTCTGGGACTCCCTGGCATCTTCCCCTAACACAAGAAAAGGCCCTTCTAAAGGAGACTTCCCATGGCAAGGGGCTGGAATGGGATATCATTAGGGTCCCTTCCAACCCCAAACATTCTGTGATTCTGTAACATAAAGACCGCAAAGCAAATGGGGACAGGGTACAGAGGGACCTTCACATCTGCCAGTGACACCAACATTTGTATGTTACCATCAACTCAACCCACATCTCACTGCTTCAAAATCTCCAAGGATTCTGCTGTCCCTCACCTACAGGCTCTGCTCAGCTCCACCACAGGGTGTTTGACCCCTAATATGGGCCTATTAACCCAACACCTCCTTCTTGAGGGCAATCCCACACCACCTCCTCTAGCTGTTTCCCTTGGGTTTAAAATCATGGAATATCCTGAGCTGGAAGGAACCCACGAGGATCACTGATCCATCTCCAGTCCCTGCACAGACACCCCAACAATCCCACCCTGGGCATCCCTGGGAGTGGTGTCCAAACACCCCTGGAGCTCTGGCAGTCTCGGGGCCGGGCCCATCCCCTGGGGAGCCTGGGCAGTGCCCAGCACCCTCTGGGGGAAGAACCTTGCCCTGATCTCCAACCTAACCCTCTCCTGCCACAGCTCCAGCATTCCCTGGGTCCTGGTTCACAGCTGTCCTCACAAGAGCGTGAGCTGTGCTCCCTCTGAACAAACAGTGAGTTCAGAACATCATTTCACCCAATCCATGGCTTTTCATCCGTGAAAAAGGTTCGAGTAAATTGTGCAGGCAAACATGAGCAGGGGTGTTGCTCAGTTTCTTAGGGAACATTTGGACCTCTGCCTTCTGCACGAGCAGCTCACACTGTGTGATATCTATTTCAGCTTTGAAAACTGAGATAAGAAGATGAAAAGAGGCTTCATTTTGTTTGGCTGCAAACCAGCATCTGCCCTCCAAAAGCTGTCAGAAGCACTTAAGCTTTGAAAAGGTTTTACTTACTTGTACTTTAAGAGCAGCCACTGGACAAACCACAGTCCTACAAGGATCATGCCGTTGATTTCACAAATAGAAAAAGCCCATTGCACCCGATCAAAGCGATCAAAAAATGCATCTGGGAGGGGAGGCTGCACCTCCTTGGGAGGCACTCGTTCATGAACCACCGAGATAGTCACCGTGGTGAAGACAAAACAAAAAAGTGCATAAATAAAAGCCAGGAAAGTCTTGCCCCACTCCATGGGATACTGCGAGCGCTCCGGCTCGGGCATGGGGATCCTGATCATCTCCTTCTTGAACCCGTTGGGGACCCCGTTGAGCTTGAGCACGGCGCCGAAGCCGTTCTGGCGCGGGGCGTCCCCGGCACGCACGTGCCCGTTGGCGTGGCCGTTCTTGTGAGCCTCCATGTGGTGAGCCATCTTCAGCCCCTCGATCATGTTCAACAGCCGCTGCCCGCTGTCGGAAGACACCCGGGACAGAGGGG
The DNA here is from genome assembly GCA_013390045.1 of Picathartes gymnocephalus. NCBI lineage: Eukaryota > Metazoa > Chordata > Aves > Passeriformes > Picathartidae > Picathartes > Picathartes gymnocephalus. The sequence goes on from WEKY01035977.1 coordinate 253,608, forward strand.
ATTCCTTGAAATCCTCCTCCGTCAGGTTGATGAGGTCCCGCCCGGTGAAGCTCTTCAGGGGCTCACAGTACTCCGGCACAGCATTGTCCGTCAGCCAGCTGGTCACCTCCTCGGGTGACCACAGCACCACTTCTTTCATCTCGCCAGATACAGTGGCACATGGGCTTTAAAGGGGGCAACAGTCACTGCGGCTCCAGCGTGGTGGGAAGCTCCTCCTTGGCTTCATCTTGTCCCGGGAATGGGTTTGGCCAGAGGGGAGAACCCGTCCCTACCCAGCCCACACCAGCGCGCAGGCGCCGCGGCCAGCATAGGAAACGCTCTACTTCATCTTCGTGTCGGCATTCTTCTTCCTGGGGAGGGGGAGAAAAACCCAAGACCAGGCATTAGGAGGGCGTTCAGCCTGCGGTTCATGGCCAAAGCCAGAACTGCTGCACAAAACCAGCTGTGCTCGGGATGGACAACAGGCAAGAGCAGCAGATTTGAGCTCCAGCCTTGTATACACAGTGCTGTCCTTCCCGAGCTCGCTGCTGATTTCTTAAAAGATTTAACACCACTTTGCAGCTGTGGGAAGCCTCCTTCCTGCTCTGTACTTGGTACATTTTCCATTTCTATGCTCTAGTCCATGTGCAGCATCCAAACTCCCCTTACAATCATCATACTCATGGATTTGAGGAGCTACAGAGCAAATCTTTGGTATTATTTGTGGTAGAAACCTTTTCTGCCCCTTACAGATTGGTACCTTAATGCAATGTGTGCCACCAGTGACTGAATACCAAACCTGTTTTACATTCTGCAAGGCAAAAATCGTAAAATCCCAGACTGGTTTGGGTTGGAAAGGCCCTTAAAGCTCATCCCATTCCACCCCCTCCCATAGGCAGGGACACCTTCCACTAGACTGGGTTGCTCCAAGCCCCATCCAATCCACTCTAGAACTCCTTCAGGTGCCATATTTAGTCATCAACACCAAAATACTGATGTAGATAAGCAAGGATCTACTCTCTGGGCCAAAACAGCAGGAGGAAAACCAATAATCAAGAAGATTAGCATGAAAATAAACCGAAGCATTTAGGTTTGCAGGTATTTAGCACCTCTGTGAGGTAAATTTGACTGTTTCCAGGGCATACTGTTACAATTCAAAGAAATGTTTTCTACCAGCTAAAAAAAAGGAACCAGAAGGAAAATGAATTTGGGTGTTTTTTTTTAAAAAAAAGAGGAACTAGGTAAGAAACTTCTATACTCAATGAATTGCAGAAATAGCTTAAAAAAGCTGATCGCGTCCAGTACAAATGTTAGAAGAACACGGAAGTTACTTGCTTGGAATCTCTTCCCGAATTTTTGAGACACGAGCAGCAAACAAGGCAGCAATGGCAGTGACCACCACCAGCAAATCCTGAGGTCTGAGGTGTTTATTCAACCAAGCAACCAACACTGCTCCTCCCCAGAGCAAGGAGAGGAGAGCAGTGGAAGCCACCCCATCCCACGGACCACGTGCTCTGCTGCAGCATCGTAAACATGAAGTGAGAAGGTAACAGCACAGGGGAAAAAAACACTTCATATTTTCAAAAGTCAGACCAAGCCTTTATCAGCTGTAAGAATATTTTTAGCCTCTTAAAGGCTCCCAAGTGTTTGTGTTTCATTTAAGGGAGCAAACTTGTGACTTAGGGAAACCAAAATAATTTACCCTACTGGCACGATTTGAGTTGAAGTGGCTCAGAACAGATACAGAGCTTTACTCCTATGCACACATGACCACACTGCATATCAATTCATTTTTTTAACCTGTTCCCTCTAAGCACAGCAAGAAACACAAGGTGCAGTTTTTAATCTGTTTCTCCATGGAATGAACCATGATGGTTGACAAAAGCAAAAGCTTTGGGTAGAAGGACTGGCAATACTTTGGACAGGCCACCTCCCACTTACTGGGCACACCAGGAATGTGCACATATTTAAATCCATGGAGCAAGCAGGGATGAAGATGACTCCTGCACTTTGTGCATATCTGTGTTGTTTTAAAGCAGAAGTGAGGATACAGCTCTATTTCCTTCCTTTTCTTTCAACACTAAGGAAAGTTTTCAAGCCACAGATTGCTTCATTATTCAAGTTGTGTTTAGCAAATCAGTATTTAGTTACAGAGCTCTGAACATGGAAAAAGGATGGCCTGAATTATGCATGGTAACCCACATTAGAGGCTCCTACAAGGCCAGCACTGAGTTGCAGCTCAGCTCCTCCCGCCCGTCTCCCTATGCTCATCTCAAATCCCAGCTCTGGCAGCAGAGATTCCCTAACAGACAATCCTAACAGACTTCTTGCTTCCCAGGATGGTGCCTCCCAATGTTGATAAAGCCCAAGTTATTTATTTTTAATGCTGTTCCCCCACCTGAGCTCTGGGCCTGAAGCAGGGCCCGGCTCCCTGTGCTGTTCCACAGCCACAGCGCTGCCTCTCTGAGTTTTGTGTTAAGATCCAGCCTGGCTTTGCGGCTGTCCGAGCACTCTGTGGGCACCACGATGTAGGGCAAGATTAAACCTGTTCAGTTTTCAAAACTGGAGTGCCTGAATCCCAGTTTCCCAAATCCCTGAACCTGACAGGGCAGCTTCCTGTCCACCCCAACGACATTTTTAAGGATTCAGAATCTCAAAGACACAGTTCAGGAGCCTGTAGCCAACCTTCAAATTACATCTCCACTGCCAGGGAACGTCTAGATCGGATACTGGGAAAAATTTCTGCATGGAAAAGGTTGTCCAGACCTGCAATAGGCTGCCCAGGGCAGTGGTAGAGTCACTATCCCTGCCTGGTGGGATTTAAGACATTTGTAGACGTGGCACTCGGGGACATGGTGGCCTCGGGAGTGCTGGGGGAATGATTGGACTCGATGAGCTTAGAGGGCTTTTCCAGCTTAAACCATTCCCTGATTACATTCCATGCAAAGCTGCCAGCAGGTTCTGAGACGAGCTCCAGATGGAAAGATCTGCTGCCAGCTGCAAATAGCACTCGGATACTGGCACAAGAGTCCCAAAATGCTGGTGTGACCCCAGGATACCTGGTCTGGCAGCCTGATAAAAACCAACCAATGTGTGTCTTGCAGTAAAACTGCAGGTTTGGGCAATACTGCTGAAAACTACAATCAGTTCCAAAATGCGCAATCCCAGCCTGCTGCTCTCACACCACCAGTGTAAATCACTATCAAGCACCTTTTATAAAAGCAGAGTAAATGATACAGCAGGAAAGGTAAACCTCTGCCAAGGACACAAGCCATGGAGATGAGTTGTTTTCACTGAGAGTTAAAATGAGGAAAACCAACTAAAATTTTTAACACCACTTAACATTCAAGCCTGTTTTTCACAGCCTGTCTAATGGGGGAGGAATAGGCAAAAAAGCTTCTTTACCCACACCTTCCAGCTTGTCACATTAAAAATTCCTCATTCCCTACGGTGTATCCATGAAAGCTTGGTGGGGTGAGGTTTGCAGAAACTATGGGGGATGAACAGCTCTCACTGACCCCACCCTGACCCATCCACAAAAGGTCTTCTCTCCACACAAGCTGAAGACAGAAGGTGGGGACAAGTGTGAGCTGCAGCCAGGCCACATGCCCAGGCTCCCACGAGGATGGGACACACACAAACCTCCCCAGCTCCGACACAGGTTCTTTAGGCTGGGTGGCTAAAAATTCCCTCCATCCGCACCACAGCTGCCTCATTAAGGAGCCTGAACCCGACAAGGAATTGTAAATAACAATGTGATTACCATAATAATACCAACTTCACCATGATAATGATGCTGTGGAAAACCAGTACCTCAAAATACCCACACAAGAACAGAGCAGGATGAAACAACCTCATCAAGGGCTCCAGGTCACAGCTCCTCGTGTTCACAGGACCTTTTTTCCCTGTTCCCAGCAAGCACTGAAGTGGTAATTCAAAACATGAGGTGTAATTCCCACCACCACTTCCATCTACACCTTGGCCATGGCCACCCTAGAGGGTTAAACAAGTATTTGGGGGTGCACTGTTACAACCCTGCCTATCAAGACCCGTTCTCTTCTCCTGAGATGCAGCTGGGCCCAAGGAGCAAAGGTGGGAGCATCGACCTTTTTGGTAAAAGGACAAGATAATCAGCCATGATATCATCAGCTCCTCCATGCTTAGAATCACGGAATGCTCTGGTTTGGGAGGGACCTCAAAACCCACCCAGTGCCCCCCCCTGCCATGAGCAGGGACACCTCCCACTGTCCCAGGCTGCTCCAAGCCCCAGAGTCCAGCCTGGCCTTTGGCACTGCCAGGGATCCAGGGGCAGCCACAGCTTCTCTGGGCACCCTGTGCCAGGGCCTGCCCACCCTCCCAGGGAACAATTCCTTCCCAATATCCCATCCATCCCTACCCTCTGGCAGTGGGAAGCCATTCCCTGTGTGCTGGCCCTCCATCCCTTGTCCCCAGTCCCTCTCCAGCTCTCCTAGAGCCCCTTTAGGCCCTGGAAAGGGGCTCTGAGCTCTCCCTGGAGCCTTCTCTTCTCCAGGTGAGCACCCCCAGCTCTCCCAGCCTGGCTCCAGAGCAGAGGGGCTCCAGCCCTGGGAGCAGCTCCATGACCTCCTCTGGACCTGCTCTAGCAGCTCCACATCTTTCCTGTGCTGAGGACAAGGCACAGGTCTGGGGTATCCTTGCAAGCAGAAACTGTTAAGAGTTTCACAATTAACACTGATGAGACAAAACCACATCCACCTAAACCAGCAAAAAACCACCACCCAAATCAGTTTGCTCATCTCGAAACTCCTCCTAAAGCCCTTTGAAACTCAACCAAAGCAAAGAAAACTTAAGCCTTCCGAAATCAAATTGTCTCCTCCTCATGTTTGTGCTTTTACTCTTCTAAGCTTTGCTGCCAAGGCAACAGTCGCTATAGAAATCAGTCAAATAATCAGCCATTTCAGCAACTCCTCACCAGGAGCCAGGAAATCCTTTCAGAGGCAGTGGGTGTGTGCCACTTGCACCCCTCACCATCCTTCCCAAACAGCCCAGGAAAGTTGAGATGATCTGGCCCTCAATGAAAAATAAAGAGTTTAAATGAGTGAGGTTCGTAAGCACAGCTGGAAAAGACAATAATGGTATTTTGGCCCTTGGAAAACAAACTCTGAGATCCACACTGATAATGTGTGCACACAAATAAGCAGGAGAAACCCAGGTGCTGCAAGGATTGGAGATTTAATGCTTTACAACCCAGCCCACCAGAGAATTCCCCAACCCCACTGATGAGCAGAGGTTACAGAGAGACCGAGTGTTCTGGATAGAAGTTGGGAGCTCTTGTCCTGTGTTTTTAGAGCACAAAACAGTTCACAGCAGCAGGGCCTGAGTCACTGCTACAGTCACCTCCTCTCCAAGCATTTCATCATGGCTAACAGTAACGCTCTGACACCTCAATAACTAGACATCCTGTACTTGACAAGCACCTCTGAACACCAATTTGCAAGGAAAGGGCACTGCCTGCCACAAATTAAGTGCTGGGCAGCCCTAACAAGCTCTCCAGCAGTGTTTCCCTTCCTCCAGGACAGCCTTGCCTCCAAACCAGCATCACCCCTTCTGCAGCACTAGCAAGCAAGAAACTGCTGGCAGTGTAAAACAGGCCAGTAAAGCAGGGTTTGTGCTGGAAATACAAATACATGCAAATATAAAATAGCTGTAAGTGTAACACTGTGGCACAGGTGGGCTCACAAGTTGCACAGAGCTCCAAGACAGGTCTCCAAGGTTAGCCCCAGATGGAAAACATCGGCCTCTGGACAGGAAATCAGAGCAAGTGGAGCTACTACTACGAAAAGAGAGGTTGGGATGAAAATGCAAAGCAACGCCCACATCCCCTGAACAGCTACTTACACAGCTTCAGAGGGAGAAAAAGCCCTGTCTGAATACTACATAAATCCCTGAGCAGCCTGGTTTTTTCTAAATTACTCGACACCAAGGAAAAAAAAAAAAACCAAACCCTCACCATGTATTTCCTATCCTAATTTAATTTAAAAAACAACAATAACAACAACAACAACAACAACAACAAAACCCACACACAAACAAACAACAACAACAAAAATCCATTCACGGGCTTAGATCTGGGTGTAACAGGTCAGAACAGAAGCCCAGAGTTGAGAATGGAGGATTTAAAACCCAAAGGACTTGCAGCACATTTGGATAACCAAACAGGTCCCACCTCCAGGTGGGAACACCACCAGAGAGTATTTCCCTCCATGAGACTCCACCAGAGCTTGGAGCACCCTGGTCTAGTGGAAGGTGTCCCTGACCATGGCAGAAGCTGAAACTGGATGGTCTTTAAGGCCCCTTCCAATCCAAATTATTCCCTAATTCTGTGATTTATAGCCCTACCCCTCAGCTTTCTCCCTCTCCCATATTCCTGGTGCTTGGCAGCAGTTTTGGAGACTCACGAGGAGGCCTCATCTGACCAGAGGTCTCACTCAGGAGCAGTTAATAAGCAAGGTTTTTGTTTTCCCAGGATGGAAATCCTGCTTCCAATGATCTGGGGATGGAAAGGATGGAGCAGGGAGGAGGGCAGGGCAGCTCTAAGTTGCAATTATTTCAGGCTGGGTAGTTGCCCCAAGTTGGAGAGGCAGGCCCAGAGCCTTTCTGCCCATTCCAGGGCTAACCCAAGCACCCATCCCATTTTGTACTCCATTCCACAATCCTAATGTCTCAATCCTAAGGAAATTCAACATCTGCAAGGGAAGTGGGACCAACACTGGCTTATTTCTGAATAGCTGCAACAGGAAATCCACGCTCCCCACCCCAAATGCAAAGGGGGGTGTGAAAACATTAACAGAACATCACAAAGCTTTACAAATTAGTTTAGATGTGATATAAGGAAAAAATTCTCCCCTGTGAGGCTGGGCAGGCCCTGGCACAGGTTTCCCAGAGAATCTGTGGCTGCCCATGGATCCCTGGAAGTGTCCAAGGCCAGGCTGAATTTGGTGTAGAAGGTCCCTACCCATGGCAGGAGGTGGAACAAGACAAGCTTTAAGATCCTTCCAACCCAAACCATTCTGTGATTTTATGAATAATCTACTTAGACACCAGGATCTTCAATGCTTCAGCAGCTTCCTACAGCAGAACCAACCCCCCTTGCACTCCCCAAGCCATCCCACCCCCCTGGGGCACCATGCCACGTTCACACCTTGCCCACGTGGGAGCTGGACAGGAGCAGCCCCCAGAGTCTGTGGGCTCTGTGCTCGGGCAGCAGCAAGCTCTGGCTGCTGTCCCCAGCACAGCTGAACACACATCCCTGCGATGCCTCGGGATCTGGGTCAGTCAGAGACAGGGCAGGGCTGGAAACAGAGCCCCATGTCCTCGTGCAACCCCGCAGACAAGCCGCTACTGAAGAGCGCCGGGCGATGCTCGCTGTCCTCCTGAGACTACCCAGAGCTCCCCAGACTGGTACACAAACAACAGAACGCCTTCAAAGGAAATCCGATGAAACACTGAAAAGGCAGAAGAAGTGTGGGTTTTTTCCCTATGAGGCAGGGCAGAAGGATGGAAGCAGGAAAATAAGGAGAGACTAAATGTTTGTGACATGCTCCGTATTTTAACTCAGTTAGTGCAGGTGGTTTGGGGTTTTTGTGAGGTTTTTTTTTTTTACCTCCAGTGACTACCTAAAAGCCATTTATTATTAGGAAGCTGGATTTGTTGGAAACCTCTGGGAATCTAAGTGGCAGCATGAATTTAAAATTTTAAAAATCATGGGAACAGAGAGGGAAGTTGTGCCCAAGGAAACAGAGCAGACTTGTGACTGACGGTAACGTGGCTCTGAAATGCAGACTCCAGCATAATTTGCCAAACCAGCCATGCAGATTAGGAAAAGGAAACCTGGCAGAAATCACAGAGAAAACAGATCCTCACTGAAGACTCAAATCAGTGACTTGACATATTTTTTTAATATTAGGGTTTGTTACTGGCCACGTATGAGACAGTAGCCAGACCACAACAGTTGCTCCCTCCCAACTGCCTTTGCCAGGGTTGTAACTAAAGCAAAAGAAAACTAAGCTTACACGCTAGGATTCCCAGCCTAGAATAATATTTCCATATTTCATTAGCTATATAAATATTTTATTTCAAATATCCTACTTTTGAAGTCCCAACACATCAGACCCACATCAAAAAGACTCCAAGCCTCCAGGGTAGAAATGTGAATATCTATAGATAGTCATGCACGATGCCGTTCTCTGCATTTCAGCTGTTACTTTTCATCAACCCACCCATAAGACACACCATCAACATTATTAATTTTCAATGCAATTCCTCTTGGAAAACAAAACAATCCCTAGGTTTGCTTTTATTAATTTAGTTTCATGTAACACAGAGTGCTCCTTGGTCTGAAAGACAAAACACTGCACATATTCAAGATTACTTCTGGTATAAATAGTCTGAATTTTTGAACACAGAATCCTTCTCTTTCCAGCAATACCTTCTCAGAGCTGCACCAAAAATCAAATAAATCTCTTCAAGACATGTATCTGCAGGAAGGAGAGGAAGGCTCTTACTGCACAGTTGGTCTAGGAAAATCAGAAACACGGGAAAGGGAAGAAAAAGGAAAAAATCCCAAACCACTTTGATTGCCAACAAGTTATGGGTGTACAACCTGCATGGTGGAGGTGTGTCTGACTAGAGCCAGACCTCCTGACATTTGCAGATGAACTGTCCTGGCATCTTCCTTTTTGTGGTTATGCTACAAGCAGGAAAAACCCGCCCGGTTTATTTGCAGTTTCTTTACTCTCCATCACAGGAAGCCAAATCCCTCTGTTTGCTGTGGAGATCTGTCACCATTGGCCTTGGCCTTGATGGCAAAAACACGCTCCAGCAAACCCAGTGTGGCTGAGGACACAAATCCTCCCCTTCCCAGTCCAGCCATCCAGCACCTCCTTCTTCAACAGACACAAGGAGGGTGCCAAACAATTCAGAGCAGCTCTGGGTCCAAGGGTCTCTGACTTTTGTCTTTTATAGGCAATTTCATCATCGTTGCTCCGTTTTTCGGGCACTGAATGCAACACTTTGATGCTTCAGCAAGCTCCGAAATTCAGAGTTTGTTCTCCAGAAATCCAAGCCATTTCTTGCCCAGTGCTGCAAAGTGGCTTTATCTGTGTGACAGACTATTCCTACTCATTTCATCAACTGTTCCTACTAAGCTGCTCCCAATCCATGTCAGATGAGACACTGCTCCCATCGACGACCTGTGATACCAGCAAATCCTGCTTAAATCTTGCTGCTGACAACAAGTAGGCACTGAACCCAAAGAACAGGAGTACACAAACATCCTCCCTGAAACATGAAGCATTCATTACAATTTTAACTGATAGATAATTGAAGATCACAAAACAACACTAAAAACATGCTTCCTTCCACACTGACAGCGATGGTAACAGTGTGTACCACCAGGTACACGTCAAACAACCTCCCAGACCACAAAGAGAGTCACTTGAAGTCATTACAGTGTGTTCAAAGGCTGCAAAACATGTTTTACATATTCCCCTCAGCTCAAAAGTTATGATTCATTAGGTTCACAAAGAAGGAGAAAGAAGGGAAAACAAAAAACTCAGATCTCGCCATCTAACCGTTCTGGAAATTATGAATATTTCAATAACTACCTGAAAGCCTCAGAAGTAAGTTCCTCCTGCAGACACATCTAATTGCCTGTAAATTCCTTTTCTAGAGGCACACTTGAGGCACAGAGATGTGCCTGTGTCATGCTGAACTAACACCTTTATGAGATGTCCATCAGCTACCTGGTGATGGATGATCCCAGGGATTATCTCTGGAATGGTGGCTCTCAGCCATCCTTTCTTCTGCAGGCAGTCACTCCACTATCTGGCACGCTGAACAGGAAAGACTAGATGGCTGGGTAACAGATCCACAGGGTGAACTGGTAGGATTTGAACACATCAACTAAATCAGTTCAAAAAGTAACCTGTAATTCCAGCCAAACAAGGGAATCTCAGCAGGAGGTACAGGGTAGAGTGCGACCAGCTTGTGTTCCTGCCATGGAAATTAAGCTATGTTTAAAAACAGGATCCCAGAATGGTTTGAGTTGGGAGGGACTTTAAAGCCCATCCAGTCCCAGCCCTGCCATGAGCAGGGACCCCTTCCACTGTCCCAGGCTGCTCCAAGCCCCGTCCAGCCTGGCCTCGGACACTTCCAGTGATGGGGCAGCCACAGCTTCTGAAGGAAACCTATGCCAGGGTGTGCCCATCCTCATAGGGAAGAATTTTTTCCTGATATCCAATCTAACCCCACTCTCTGTCAGTTTGAAACGAGAGCAATATTTCACCTTCCAAACTCCCCCACCTTGTGAACGCTGTCATCCACCACTCACCCACAGCCCAGAAAACTATTGCAAAGCAACCCAAGACAAAGCTCAGCCAGCACTTTGTCCACCCTTCATAGCCAGAAATAACTAAAAACACTTCAATCAGATGGCTTCTGAGATGGGTGGCCATGTGATCCCTCTTCTCCTGCCACAGAAGGGATGGAGGGGTGTCCAGCTGCCAGCACGAAGCACAGCCTCGAGCCAACTTTCCTTACCAGTCTAAACATTTTCTTTCAGCTGTAAGAAAGCAACATAAAACTTACACTACAACCTGGAAGATGCCCTCCTGCAGATGTGTTTCCTCTCAGGAAGCTATGCATTGGGCAGGAGGGATTAAGAGCTGATCTCATTCCAATCCATCCCAGTTCCAGTGCCTGCTTTATCGAACCCATCACAAGTGCAGCTCCCTGCGGGGCACCCGCCACACGCTGCTCCCAGCAAACACAGCAAACACAGCCGACTGCTTAGATAATCTCAGCTGGTTTAGGCACTCAAAAGCCACATCCACCCTTGGAAAAACAATTAATGGAAGTGAGCATTCCGTCCTGGGAAGTGGACACGGGAATTAACCATTTAATCAATGAAGGGATGCCCATCGCTCAGGAAGGATCACTGCAAAACCAAGCCTGGGTTTCACAGCTGCTGTTACACAAAGAATTAACATGCAACAAAGACCAGCCCTGCCTCTTACAGCAGCCAGAACTGCAGGAACCCAGTGGCTCTCTTCTCCTTCCAGAAAGAGGAACCCAAATAAATCAAACCTCCATTCCTTCTGTGGCAAAGTATCGCATGAGCGACCAGCTCCAGAGGCATCTGGCTTAAGGATCTTTCATTATTTGTTGTTGTTAAGTGTGAACAGAGGAGAGGGAAGGAGAGGAGGAAAGATTTCAATCTGCAGTCACGCGCATGCCATAGCTCTCTGCAAGCAGGTGGGTGAAGCTCAGATTAGCAAGGTATTAAGGAGAGCAAGGCAGGGATGCCAATGAGGTGCTGTCTGAAAATAGCCCCACTCTGACCTATCTCCTCTCCCAGATGGATCAGGAGATCCATGGCCACGGAGCCATGGCTCTGTGACTGCTGGGGAAGGATGGGAGATGGCAAGAGTATTGCAAAAAGCTGCTGAGGCTGAAGATAAAAGAGGAATGGCCAAGTAGATAATGAAGCAGCAGCTAGGCAGGAGAGTGTGATGCTCCCTTCCACCTCACGCAAGAGCTTGCTGGGAATAAGCACTTCCCGTAGGTAAATACTCAGGAGACACATTCCCTAGGGATGACCAGCAGGATCCAACATTTCTGCTGCATGTGAGTAAGCAAACAAAAAAGGTGAATGACAATTCTGCTGCTGTTTCTGATGTGCAGGGGCTCCTCCGAGCGGGAGGGGTGAGGTAAGGTGTTCTGGTACTGCAGAAACTCACCTGGGGGTTTAGACTGGATATTGGGTCTGTGATGGTGGGGAGGCCCTGGCACTGGGTGCAGCAAACTGCGATAGTGGAAGGTGTCCCTACCCATAGCAGGGCTGGGAATGACAGGATCTCTAAGGTCCCTTCCAACTGGAACCATCCTGGGATTCTGTGATCTGACAAGGAGCCCGTGAGAGCAGAACACTAGGAAAAGCCCATGCAGGCACCTCGTCACAGGCTCCATGACTCCCCAGCACTCCCTCCAGGCCTGGGAAATGCATATGGGCCTCCCGAACACATCAGCAACCAGAATATTTTAGGAGTACAAAACAAATGAGGGCCGACTTGCCACAGCTGCTGCGTTACCCACCCAGCCCACAGTCAGACCTGCTCTACAGGACTGTCCTTGAGCTGTGCTCTGACATGCAACTTTTAAATAAATCTCCAAGATCTTCGAAACCTGATGACATTTTAATAAGAGGCCATTAAAAAAAAAAAATTCCATGTAGAAAAGTCAAGAAAATTCATTGTGAGTCCTCCAGGAATGCCAGAGCTCCTGCAAGCAACACAAGAGCTGTTGAAATGACTACTAGTGGGAAAAACACAAGTGGTATTCTGGAAACAAGATAAAGCACTATGAGTGTTCACACCAAAAGATACTAAACAGTTACAGAAGTTGGAGTTTGGGGATTGTTCAGGTCTTTTAGTTTCATTTGTGTTGTTTTTAGCGGTAAGGGCAGGGCTCCTAGAGATAGCACAGGATATAAATACACATGAAATTCTCTTTTAGAAGTAAATACATTATTATCTGTACGCAGGCATGGCAAAAGCTTTTCACTGGGTCTGAAAATAACCTAAATTCACAAATATTTCATGTGGGTGAGGGGATAGAAGTACTGTGGCAGAGATCCTGATGAAATACGCAGTTCACCCTGTGTGGCACCACAACAGCACCGACAACGAGGGTCTAATTCTAAGTTTGATTTCCCATCAGCAGTGAAACAATGTGGGGACAGGAATTTATCTGATCCTGAGACAACCTTGTGCTGGTCTGGATCAGTCTGAAATGTTAGACATGCCACACATGGCACCACATAAATTCAGAGTTAATGGAGATACAGTTGAGCTAAGCCCAGAAAAGCCAGCAACTCTTGGACAGCAGAAGGAGACCACGTTCCTGTCTGGTTTTGGGATTTGTTGCCCTCCCCAAACATAATCTGCAGGAGACAGGTTGCCAGGAGCAGAGCTGCAGGCTCTCCTTCCTTTCTGGAGGAGTAAGGAGGAAGGATCAATATTCAGAAAGCTCTTGAGAAGCACTGGAACAGCCCCTGGGGAGCAGAGCAGACACAGCGCCAGCCCAAAATTCAGGAAACCTGGAGCTCCTTAGATCACTAAAAGCCACTTTTTGCCAAGTAACCAATTTCCTTACACTCTCCATTAAATAAAACATGAAGGGCAGGCAGAGACATAAAATATGAATGTACATATGTCCAAAAGCAACAGGCCCTGTTATTGTAGATGCTGCATAAATCATTGAGGACAAGGGGACTTGTGTCCCCTAATAGAGGGCACAGAGTTTGGGGTCAGTTGGCAGGCAAGGGAGTTTGATATTAAGAAAGGTTGCATTTATATTCGCCTTTGTGATCTACACTGCCTAAAAATAGCAGAAACCACTTTAGTTCATGCATTATTTAGTCAGGCCAGATGGGTGAAAGGCAGAATCAAGCCTCCCGACAAACATCAGATGATTTGGGTGTGGGTCTCCACCAAACACAGCATTTGGAATGGGATGCCACAGCACAGAATCCCAGAATAGTCTGGAATTGATAAAACCCATCCTGCCATGGGCAGGGACACCTTCCACTATGCCAGGCTGCTTCAAGCCCTGTCCAACCTGGCCTTGCACACTTCCAGGGATGGGACAGCCACAGCTCCTCTGGACACCCTGTGCCAGGGCCTCCCCACCCATAGGGACACACTCACTGGGAATTCAGCCAGAATCACCAAAATGGTCCTTTCTGCCTGATTTCCCTGCCTGGGGCCATGACAGCTACTTATGAACTGCACTGTTGAAATTCACTGCTGTATCTGTTTTCCAGAGCTCTGCCACACAAACACAACATCTTTACAACTTCAAGTGCTAGCAGTTACAAGTGTTGCTTTGGCAAATTTCTCTAGGGAAGAGTAACAGCTACTTATGGAAAACTTGCGCCCAATCACTGCCATCTCCTTTTTCTTGAGATTTTTTATTTCAGGCAGTTGACTGACAAATAACACTGCTGTTTACAATGCACATCATCTTGCCTTTTTTGTGTTTGTACAATTTGATTTAAAAGGCACAACAGCTTTCAGACAACCTGCGGCAGACAACAATCTCCAAGTTCAGTCATGATAACTCTGTAGGTAGTTGAAAAACCACTTTCCACCTCGAAAATGTGCCCCAAAGTATTTCTGCGCTACCTTTTTACTACTCTATATTTACAAAGTGGACTTGAGGTGACCTTGCAGCCAGATGGATGAGCTCAGGATGAGGACTGTGCTCAGCTGTCTAAGTGAATTCTCTAGGACAGGACGTGCAAAGCTCCAAGCCAGTGGTGCTCAGGTCTTCATGGAACTTCACACTGCCCTTTCCTACCTTACAGGACTACAAAGCTCAACAGGCCCCCACTGAAAAAAATCCCTATTCTGCCCTTACACTCAGCTTGTGGCTGCCTCCTCCTCTGATTACGCAGAGGTTCAACAGAATTTAAAGTTGTCTTCATGCCCAGAGTTATTTCTGAGTATAATATCACTTTACAGAATCCCAGAACAGTTTGGGTTGGGAGGGACCTTGGAGGCCATGCCTTTCCCCCCCCTGCCATGGGCAGGAACACCTTCCACTATCCCGGGCTGCTCCAGCCTGGCCTGGGACACTTCCAGGGATCCTGGGGCAGCCACAACGTCTCTCTGCAGCTTCTGCTCACCTGTTTTCAAAGGTACTTTTTAGAAAGGACTCCCTCCCTGCTTCAAAACTCTGCATGGCAGAGCATGGAAGCAAAGTGTAATATGCAGCAATCTCACAAAATCAGGGAAATCATGAAGAAAAATCAGGAGCATTCATCTCAAATGGAGACCTAGACAAGAACCAGCAGGAGTGTTTGTGCTCTTTGGCTTTTTCCTTCCTTATTTTCCTTTCCAGCTCGGTAGAGTCTGTTCCTCCTTCTCTCCTTTCCTCCATCCTTTGAGGCTCCTCCCAGCCCCACGTGTCAGACCCTTTCCAGCCCAGTGGCACAATGCAGATGAAAAATCACCAAGATCAAGAGAAAGTGGAGAGGCTGCTAAAACCAGGGAAGTACCAAACCACCACCAGAAAGAGAGGGCAAAGTATTTTAGATACCTTTGTGGTGTCTCCTCATCCTCCTTTCCACGCAAAAGAAGGAGAATCACTGTGAGAGGATCTCAAGAACCGTAAATAAATGATGACCCTATTCATCAATGAGCTCAGACTGCAGTGAAATGAAAGCCACAGCAGGCTCTGTCATCACTCAGAATAAACCCCTCCAACGGGATCACTCCTGTGCTGATGGCTCAATTATGCCTGGGCAGAATGTTACACAACATTAAACATTAACAAAAGTCTAAGCCTGGGTCACTTTTCTCCCAAATAATTCCCAAATCAGTAACCCAGTGCTCTTAGCTTAAGTAACCCAGAACTACCAGATCAATTCTTTTCCCACCTTTCCCTTCACATCTGGTAAAAACCAGGCCACCACACACAGGGAAAAACGTCTGCAGAAGTCCCTTTGCTCCACATTTATACTGTTATCATTTAAAACACATACGGTTTGGGAGAGAGGTGCTGATGGAAATTTAGTAGCTTAGAAGTTAAACCAGGGGCAAACTGTTCTGGGCTATGAGGGTTCACTCTCAGCTCCCCAGAAGGACTTCTCCCTCCTCTAAAATCCTGTTCCCAGCAAACAGTTGCACCACTTCTGTTTCTGGAAGCTGCAAGGAAATCCATGAAGGCAAACACAGCACAAAGTTGCTTTCATTTCTCATTTGGCTCTTGCAATATCACTTTTCATAACTTCACCAGAATTAGATAACCCCTCACCACCTGAAACATCTGTCCACTCTCTCTGTGACTGTACTGACACAAACTGAAGTTTCTCAAGGTTTGCACAGGTCAGATCACAGAATCCCAGGGATGGCTGAGGCTGAAGGGAGCACAGTGGGCACCTGGTGGCACCTCCCTGCTGCAGCAGGGCCATCGCAGAGCCCAGGGCACAGCAGTGTGTGCACACAGCTCTGCAGCAGCCCCAGGGAGGAGAGCCCAGAGGCTCTCTGGACAATCTGTGCAGGGCTGGGCAGTGCCCAGGGCAGGAGTTGTGCCTCCTGTGCAGGGGCAATGGCTGGGCTCAGTCGCTGCCCGTGGCTCTGGTGCCATTGCTGGGGCCCCGGAGCAGAGCCCGGGCCCTGCTCGGAGCCCTCCCTGCAGCCAGGGACAGCCAGGGCTGAGGGCCCCTCTCAGCTGGGGCTCCTCTCCGGCCTGAGCAGCCCCAGCTCCCTCAGCCTTTCCCGGGCACCCAGATGCTCCAGGCCCTTGCTCAGCCCCGCAGCCTCCAGGGCCGGCCCCGCTGCAGGAGCTCCCTGGCCCTGCTGTGCTGAGGATCCAGAGCCGGACACGGCACTGCAGAGGCGCCTCCAGGGCTGCCCCAGGGGCAGGATCCCTCCCTGGCCTGCTGGGAATGCTCCTCCTGCTGCCCCGGGACCCCATTGGCCTCCTTGGCCCCAGGACACTCTGCTGCCTCAGGGACAGCTCGCTGTCCCCCAGCACCCCCAGGACACTCTGCTGCCTCAGGGACAGCTCAGTGCCCCCCAGGTCCTTCCCCACAGAGCTGCTCCAGCAGGGCCCTCCCAGCCTGTGCTGGTGCCCGGGGTTGTTCTTTGTTGCTTTAACCTCAGCACAACATCGAAACGCACTGAGAGTACTGAACAATGCCAGGATTTAGGTGGGGTGTGACTGGTTTAGAACAGACAAACCAATGTCCCCAGAGCAAAGCACGTGGCTGAGATTAAAAGAGAAAATCCCAAAACACCACAGGAGTTAGAAATAATACAGAAAAAAACCCAGAGAGCTGGGAAGATGAAGAAACTGAAATCAAAATTACACCAAAACTCACTTGCTGGTGGTCTTCCAATGAAATCTTTCTCATCCTTGAAGTTTAATATCCAACAATCCCAAAGCATCAGCTTCTCCAATACAAATAAATTGGAGTTAAATGTGTTCAGCTTCTTTGTTTCAAAAAATAAATCAAGTATTACAGCACCCATATTCTTAGTGGTGAAAAATCTGTTTGACTGGCAAAGTGATCTTTTAAATTTACAAGAAAATGGTGTTATATTTATCATTGCGATCAATGATTTTTTACTCCTGGTTATGAAAAGCAGGCCAGTAATTTCTGAGAAATCATGCTGAAGTGTTATGAAACAACTAAGTAAAAACACCTGCTTGTTTTCAGGATTCTTTTTCAGAGGCTGAAGTGTAACTTCAATTCTTAAATTCACTTTTAAAAGGTACAACAATTCCAGGTAAAGGTAAACTCTGACTTGATACTGAATTCCACCTTGTATCCACAGCTCCTTGAAAAGAATAAATCCTGCTTGTCTTCAAAGTATTTGCCCAGGAAACGTGTTATGTGACACGTTAATATTCTGAACTAAATATTAGATAAACAGTCTTTAGCTATGATGAATAACTGCTGAAGTCCCTTCACCACATCCTTTGCAGGGAATGCTTGGTACAGGATGCATCCTGGGTTTTAGGATCCATCTAGGATGGATACCCTGGATATCTGAAATGCCTCTGGATATTTATTTCTGAACACTGTACAGAATGGGTCACTGCTTATCAGTGTGTGGCTGGGAGTGTTACAACAACAGGAACTGAACCAAGGAGCAGCAGGAGAACTCAAACTGTTCTAAAGGCTGATAAAGAGTTTAAAAAAAATATTAAAGAAAGCAAATAAAAATAAACTCAAACCCTGAAAACCAAAGGAAAAAAAAAAATAAAGCAGCAGGAAACAAACTTTTGAGCAAAAAAAAGTTTTTTCCAACTGGATTTTAGGAATTCCGTTGTTTTAGGAAAGGCAACAGAAAATATATCGAAAGGACCAGTGATAACCACAAGGAACAGTGATAAACACTGAAGGCTGGTGACAAAACACAGTACAGTGACCACCTCCTAAAAGCAACACTTAAAAAGCCCATGGTTTCCAAAGCACAAGTTATTTACCCTTGGCTTGTCTGTTGACTCTTTCTCCTGACACTTCACACACTTATTGCAAAATAAAGTCTCTTCTGAGAGTGTCATATTACACATTCACATTCAGTGAAATCACACCCCCAGCAATTTTTGGTTTTGTTTCTTTTTTTTTTTTTTTCCCCCCAAGTAGAACTCTCCCCATGAAACAGCAGAATAAGAACAATTCAAAGAGCAGAGTGAATCTCCTTAAATCTTTGTCCTTAACTTGGGCAGACTAACCCAGACGAGCTCGGCTGCAGCTGGAAGCTTAAACCCAACCTTTCCAATGGGAGCCCTCACCTGAACTGCAGCCCCTGCACACGCGGACTCCTGTCACCTGTGCCAGCAGAGCTCAACCAGCTTTTCTCAGAGGCATCTCCTCCCTCCTCTCCTGTGCCTGGGTGATTCCACGGTGGAAAACCTGCTCTTTTCCTGGCTTTCTGCAGGCACACAAGCACAAGCAAGTCCTTCCCCTTTCGGTGGCAGCAGCGAGTTGCGAGAGCAGCCGGGCTGGATGCTGAAACCATACCTCACATTTCCTAATCCGCCTTTCTATTTTTAACCAGAGTCATTTCCCCCACCTCCTTGGCCATGCGGACAGCTGCAGAAAGCAGCTGGAGACAACAGAGTGCTCCATCAGAGCAATTTTCCTGGCAAAAAACCATCCTCAGGCCAGAGGCGAGTGCACGAGGGGCAGCAGAGACTCCCAAGGTGTGTTCCTTCTCCTTGTCCCTTGTGGCCACAAAAGCTCTGACTGCTCACAGAGTGTGGCAACCTGGTTACCCAAGGGTCCGTGGCTCACCTGAACTGGCTGAGATCCCAATCAGCACCTCTTGTCCCTAAAAACTCAAAAGAAAGGGGCTCAAGCAAGGATCCAGAGCATGGATCTGCTCCTGTACTGGCCCCTCCCAGGGCAGGGAGGAGGGACCACCCGCCCTCTGCAAGGCACCATCACCACCTGATCCAGCACTTGGGAGAGCTTGCTGGGGTGCCCCCAGTAGAGAGACCTCCTTCCACAAGCTCACACCTCCTGGGGAAAAGTCTGGAGCCATGTTCTCCTCCAGGTTTGGGTATCTCCCCCCTCAGGCACGTGGTGTCAGGTTTAAGCCAGAACGCAGAGCAAGCCCAAATTCACTCCTCACATGGGAGAGCAGCTTTAAAAAGCTCAGCTTTAAAAAGCTAATGTGCAGCCAGGCTGTGAAGTTAACCAAGCAAAAAGGGCACTTTCCTGAGCAGCAGGAGCAGTTTGGAGCTGTCCCAGGCAGCTGGAAAGCCGGGCACGCAGAGCACAGGCTGTGCAGGGCGCTGAGCCGTGCCCAACGGCACACAGCGCTTTGGGCATGGCCTTTCACTCAAACTGAGGTCCAGGTTTCTGAGCTGTGCCCTCCAAGGTCTTGTTTGGATCCATTTTCTCCCTGGAGATGCCTGAAAATCCCCTGGTAGGACCAGGCAGACCTTTGGCAGAAGACAGCCAGGCTGAGAGTTTGGCACCTAAAACGGATCCAGCTTAGGGGGTAAAGGCACAACTCCAACACCGACTCAGGGAGCTTAGAGGAATTGAGCTGGAAGTTTTGAGTCATGCTCTTGGACATGGGCAACTAGAACAGCTTAAGCCCTTCTTGAGCCTGTTTTCTTTTGTTCAGCAATGGCTGCAAACATCACAAATGAAGCTACTTCTGCTGTTGTCCATGATTTTTCATGCTTTCATTTACTCACACAAAACAGACTTGCTGCCAACACGATCAATCAAATTGTAAAGCAAATGCAGACAGGACTATACAGACTCTAAGTATTAAATGCCTCAGAGAAACCCATCTCTTACATGCCTCCAGAAACTGAAGTCAACCAAAACACAAGTCTGGTGTGGAATTAAGCACAGCAAGACCCACAGCAAGTCTTCCCAGCTCAAATGGATTCGAATCACAGGATGCCAGGAAACGAAGCTGCTGAGCAAAACATGCCATCAGCCATAAACCCGCGTGAAATTACATTTCAGTAATGAATGACAGCGTTTACAACTAAGTAAATGCTGGGTTTCCCCTCTGCCTTAGCTGGAGCTGCTCTCCTAGGAGAAAGACCGCAGGGAGAGCAGGTCCTCTCCCATCATTAATCCACTGGACTACAGTACTTTGTTAACAGGCACAGAAACCACAGCAGCAGCAAGCACCCACGTGTGAAACCAAGATGTGCAAGTAATTTCACTTCTTACCTTCTGGAAAACGGGAGTTTCAGGGGCAGGAAACCTCTTTAGCAGCTTTTATAAGCACTGGGCCTGTGGGTTAATGATTTACCTGACAGTGCTGTAAGCAGATTAGATAAGAGTGGTTTTGTTATGGTCTGTTTTTCTGCCTTTGTCTGTATAACCAAATCAGCTGGCAAATGAAGTAGGCAGGGTGCTATTTGACAGAGCAGGAAGAAAGTCGTGCTCCTCTCAGCTTGCTCACACCATCCTGCCATAAAAACACATTTTTATACAGATACACGTGGGTACACATCTATACACACACCGACTAAAAACCAACGCCTGGAGTAGCTCTTCTCTGTGTGTACACTTGTGTGTGCATATACACAAAGAGATGTATAAAAAATACACACAGACGAACTACTGCAGGCAGTTTGGTTTAGTTTCTTCCCCAGAAGTCAAGTAAAAAAAAAAACTTTGACACATGGCTCTAAATCTATTAGAAAGCTTCCAGATTAAAGCATTGAGTTCCAAAGAGGTTTAGGATGAGATGAAAAGGCAGCTGTGCCCAAAACGCACAAATAGGATCACAGCCCCTGGAAAGACTCCACAGCAGATCCAGGGTGCAGTTCGTGGATAAAGTGCTGTTCCCCCTGCTGCAGCACCCGCAGCCCTCTGAGAGGATTTCTGTGCTCTCCCTGTGACTCACGGGCTGCTCTCCACACGCAGGGCCACCCTGCTGTACAAGCGCAGCGTTCACACCGTGCGGCAGCGGTGACACCGCGACACACACGGAGCAGGCACAGGCACACGGCACTGCCCAGGCACAGCCCCTCTGCGACCTCACAGAAAGTCTACAACACCTTCTTGCTCCTGCTCTTTCAGACTAACAACTGCCCCAGGGATACCTGGCAGCACTCAAGGAGGAGGGGAGAGCTGCCCGAGGTGGCAAAAGGGACAGCAGATTGTCCCTGGCTTTTAGTTTGTGCAGGCAACGCCGTTGCCATGCTGTCTATCTTTGGTTATCTCCCACAGGTGTACGGCAAACAAATCTCCAAACCCAGAAACCACAGGGAGATTCCTGGCCCAGCAGGCGATGAAGCTGCCTGATGGAAACACACCCCTGACACAATGTGGGGGACAAGCCAGGGAGACTCACCGGCTTGTCACTGCTGTCCCATGGGCTGGCAGCCTGGCTGGCTTCTAGTAAAAAATAACCCAAGCTAAACTAAAAACTAAGATCAAAACCAAGCAGCAAACAAGAAAGTAACGACAAGCTTAAGTGCCACTTTCAAAAAAGCCACCCAAGCAAAAAGACAATCAACTCCTCAGAGCTGTGCTGCAGATCCGACGGTATCCATGTCCCTCTGTCGCTTCCCGAACGCAGCCCCCGGCCCTCCAGCAGCAGCCAAACGCCTTTACACTCAAACGGGACATCCGGAGAGCAGAGCTACTCACTCCTGTAAATCGGGCGGCAGATAGCAGCAGATAACGCGGCTGTTCCTCTTCCAACGCAGCCAGACGCGCCGCTCCCGGCAGCACGACGGGGACACGGCGGCGGCGCGGCCACTCCCGGAGCGCGGAGCGCGCCCGCGTCTCCTTCGCCAGCCCCGACTTCCTCCGCCTTCAAAGTTGCCTTTCAACTTCCCCCGGGCTGGGCTTCGTCAGCGCTCCTCTCCCAGCTGCTCGCCAGCCCCGCGGGGAGCGCCTGCGGGGGGAAATGGGGAGAGGTGAGCGGAGATCCAGAGGGGATGGAGCGACCGCGCTCCCGCCGCTCCTTCCCGTGCGCGCCAGTGCGTCAGCACCGGGAGAGGAGGGGACGGAGCGCCCGCGGCAGGAGGAACAGCGGGAGGAGGAGGAGGAGGAGGAGGAGGAGGAGGCCGGGAGTGCCAGCCCGGCCGCGGGTGGTGCAACAGCCCACGGCAGTGCTGCTCTACCGGCAAACAGCACCCAAAAGACGGGGAAATGGGGTTATCACCTAAGTTCAGTGCGGTGATTCCTACTGTAGGCATGGAACGCTTTCATTAAGTGTCACTTTTGAAAGCTGAAAAAGTCACTGCAGGGAGGGAGGATTCATTTTTCCAATACATATGAGCAGCAGATGTTAAGTCCTACCCTAAAAAAAAAAACCAAAAAAGCAAAACCAAAAAAAACCACCGCACCTCCACCAAAAAGAAAAGTCGTGTTCCACCACACTAACACAAAAACAACCAGTTCCCCAAGCTTTCCATTAATTTTTTGGCTCCACCCCACTGCTGCCACCAGCAGCAGAGTCCCTGGCCAGGCAGCATCACCGGCCCCGAGGGCTGGCATCCAGCCTCTATCCCAAAGGACACAGCAAGGACTGGCACCTCCCAGGACCAGCCCGAGGATCCAGCGGGAAAGGCTGGTGAAAGGGAGCAGAGGATATCTGCTGGCCGCTGCCTTGGGACTGCGGGGAGCTGCTGTAATTCGGTACAAAACCACAACACAAAGCAGGCTGAGTCACACGTTGGGAAGACTGATGGGATGAGCAGCGCTGGCAGTGTTTTCCAGCAGAACATGGACTCTCCCGAGCCCGCTGGCTGCTGGACCCAACAGAGACACTGTCCAGGAGTGAAGTCAGAGGTGTAGGAAACAGCCTGCTTCCATTCCACGGATGAAATAATGTGGAAATTAAAAAACAGGCACCAGCATTAACAAATAGCAGCATCAGGTTTTCTGAGCTCCATCCCGAGAGAGGGAGCCTGTTGCCAGGATCACCAAGGAATCTGCAGAACCACATCAAAGAAGCACAGGGTGAAAAAAGTATTTTCAGAAGCTGCACACAGAAATCCTTCCACACTCATCCTGTCATACAGAAAACAAGTATTTTAAAGGAGTAGCTGCTTCGAGGTTTTTTAATAGATCCACGCCCCTGAACATGGCCCAGCAGTGCTTGTTACTAATACATGGAGACAGCCAAGTATCCAGTGGAACAATGTGCTCACCAACAGCTCCTCCACAAAGTTTAGACACTTAAAAATGGCCCATGGTCAAGTACAACTTGGCCCATTTTATTTAAAATCTGAGGAGAAATGGTAAGTGTGGATGAGGCACCAGTGAGCCCCCTTTTTTTTTCCAGCAGTCTTTTAATAACTGTGCTCTGTAAGACTCAACAGATGTCATCTGCCCAACCTGGCCCTGCCTTCCAGGGGGGATTCTGGAGTGAAAACAGTAATTCCTCATCACCTAAAGATTTCTTAGACGCAATCCAGTCCTGTAAATCCCTCCCACTGAGAATATATATAAAGAATCTACAACTTCATTAGAAGATGCCACAGGCCAAGGACTCCTTGTTATGCTGATGACACTCGTGTCTACTTTGGGCCCTCACACGCCTCTCAGGCCAGCAGAAGTCACCTGGTGAGGCCAAAGGCAAACTCAGTGACTCCTTCCTGACAATAAATGCGTTCATATTTGACAGAAATGCTCCTGTGTTACTGCAGCAGATCTTATCTTGGCGATATTTTTTCCCCCATGATCCAGGCCTGTGTGAGTTCAGTGACCTCAAGGCACAATAACAAAGCCATCCCTGTTTTCCCACGAGTCAGGTGGAGCCAGAAGGGAGAAGAGAAGACAGTTGGACGAGTATTACAGGTAATTAGAAGTGAGCTTTGGGAAAACCTTTTCAACCATGGTGCATTTAAATACTGCATGTGTCCAGACAGATACAGCATATCACCCTGGAAAGCCCTAAACAAATAAAAAGAAACACAATAAACTCTCCCACAGAACGTGCAAAGGAGGGGTTTTTTTTCTCCTACACAATCCAGCCAGGACATATTTAGCCTAAGGGCTGAAAGAGAGCACAGCCTGAGCTGATGACATCATTTTCTTTCTATAGGACTGAATATCTGGGAGTACTGCTCTCAGTTCAGTGGCTGTTGCTGTTTCACCTCCACCTTCCCCCATCCTGCTTCAAGAGGAGAGTGACAATCGCCCAAAAAATGCCTGAAAAACAGAGATGGCCACAGAGATGTTGCTTCTTTCCCCACCAGAACGTGAGCAATGTGACACAAAAACTAGATTTGAGGTTGACTGCTGGCACTGAGGAGAAAGAGCTGCTACCAAGCTCCAGTGCTGATGTGTCTTGATCATTCAAGCACCATATGCATTTGGAATGTTCTTCCAAAGGGCTGGGGAAAGGCCTTCCTTGCCTTGACAGCTTAAATCTGCCTAAACATCAAAAACTGTCAGATTAGCTTGAGTGCCCATTTTCCCTACCCATCAGAAAATAATTGCGTACTAACAGATGAAATCCAGCACTGAGGGTGGGGATGAAAGTCTAGTGCAAGTAAGAAAAAACTGCTCAGAATCCCAGCATCCCCGAGGCTGGAAAAGCCCTCCCAGCCCATGGAGTCCCAGCTGTGCCCGATGCCCACCATGTCCCCAGCCCAGAGCTCTGAGTGCCACCTCCAGCCCTTCCTTGGACACGTCCAGGCATGGGCACTCCAAAGCTCCCTGGGCAGCCCCTGCCAAGGCCTGAGCACCCTTTCCATGCAGAAATTCCTCCATTATAAAGCTTTTGTTTGCATTAAAACACTTAGAGAAGTAATAAGAAACTTTATTATGACACATGTAATAAAATAGTAAGTATTATTTCATCTGTGTTACAGCATTAACAGCCATTACAACTTCTTATGTGCAAGGCTGTTAATGGACAGTTGCTTTTGAAACTAAAAATATTTATGTTAATTGGGTTCTGATAGACACTAGAAAACATGAAAGAGCCGAGTTCAAAACCTCTGAAGTATTATCAGAATGACTTCCACAAGCACCACGCGAAGTGTTTAGGTGTGTTTGCTCACACAAGGGGAGATTCCAGAGCGCTGATGTGCTCATCAATTCCAGCAATTAAGTTTCTCGGGAGGAATGCTGTGTCATGTAACGTGTGACTCACAGAGCAACGTCCGCAGGAAACCCTCTTCTCCCTCTCTCCCTATAAAAAGCTCAGCCTGCTTGCAAGTTGAACTGAGTTCCCTGAGCAGAATTCCTCCAATTTCAGCATCATGTGCTCGAGCACGTGTGCAAGAACGAAGGTGTATTTTAAAACCCTGGCAGCAAACCAGAATCCTCCAGAAAATCAGCTGGAAACTCCTCCTGCTCCCGGTTCAGCAGGGAGTTAAGAAACACCCTGTGATGCTGTGTTTGGACACGTGGTTGTCCTTTGCCCTCGCAGCAGTTTTGCAACCCGGGATGCTCTGCCTGGCAGAGCTGATCCTGGGCACTCCCAGCCCACTCCCAATCTCTACAAACCCCCGGACACGGGGCTGCACCCACCGGGACAGCTATGAGGGATCACACACATTCCTTGTGCACACACTTTGACTGGAACCTCCAAAAGGGATGGCAGGAGCAGCAGAGGGATCCCAAATCGCTGGAGATCCACCAGGATACGGGACCTGACGGTGAAGTGTCTTCACTCTGCGCTCCTGGAGTTGTCATCTAATCCAAATGGATAAAATCCTCACTCTGCTCATCATGTGTGCTTCCCTGGGCTGCAGGATGTGCCCACCTTCTGTTCCTCCTGGTTCAAGGCCGTGGTTGACCTTTAGATCCTTGGAGAAACACATGGATCTTCCCAGGGGCAGCTCTGCAGAGCTGAACACCCAGCACCTCTCCAGGGAAAACACTCTGGAATGGCAATTCCATCCAGGGCACGTGCAATCACATACCCAGGTCAAAGCAAGGGTTTAATACCACTGAGGTCCCTTCTGAGCCTGGAAGAGTGAAACTTTCCATAAAGGAGAAAAAAGAGAAGCAAAGCACCCTTTTTGAACCCCCCACTCAACAATAAGGACATTTTTCACAGGGCAGGGTATCATTCCCACATGACTGCATCCCACATCCAGCTACAGCACTCTCAGCTTGGGAAGTGCCACTCCTATTCCCTGATCCACTTATTCTGCCCTCTCAGAAGTCTCATCACCCAGGTGTGCTAAAAAAGTCACCACCTCAAAACTCCAACTTGCTTCTATCTCTTCCAAACCCAAAATTTCACCCCAAAGGCCTCTGTTACAAGATTGTTTCCTCACCAAACACCGTAATGGGACACAGATGGTGTCCCACTGATTTTTCCAACAAAAGAGTTAATTCCTTTGCTGTTTGCCCCACACCTTGGGACAAGGCTGCTGGTTTGAACACCAGCACTTGGCACTACAAAGTGGTCTGGCTTCTTTAAGGCCTTAGATACATCAAGCAAAATAAACATTTCAAAACAACAAACCCCAACCAACCAAAAATAAACACAGCCACAACCCCGAAACCAAAGCAAGACTTAATACAGGATGGTGTTTGGTGCTAGAGGTCAACAGCAGGGCTCATAGGTGTGGAGGGGGCTTTTTCCTGTTAAAGACAAACCAACCCTGTCTCCACATCCTGAGGGTTTGTTTGCACACCACAGCCACACAGAGCACAAAGCAAAGAGAAATCCACTCCTTGGGGCTCCCCAGCAGGATGTTTATTTGTTATCCCAAAAAACCAGACCTACACCTGCTGCTCCTGCCAGCAGCATCTCCCTCACAGCAAGGCAGCAGACCCAGGAAGGACAGACACTCCACTCAAAGAGTCTGAAGATAAAACACCCATTCATCAGTCCATCCCTGCCTCCAGTTCCCCTTTTCCCTATGGAGCTGGCAGTCAATATCCACAGGTTAAACGGCCCTGACATCCCCACTTATCCAATACCTTTCTCATTAATAAGCACGATGTGGATTAATACTCAAATACCCACTTCCTCTGCGCCAATGGCAAGGGGAACAACACGACAGGAGCGATAAGGAGCTGTTTGTGAGGGCTGCAGGGTGTTGTATTCCCAGTATCCTGTGTCAGGGCTTTACACACGGGAGAGCTGTGCAATTCCATCATTCCAGCTCTCATCCTCCTTGTGACTTCCCTAGCCACAAGTTCACCTGGGTTCGAAGGATGACCTTAATTAAGAGCTGGAAATAACAAATTATGCTCAGGAAGCCAGAGCCATTAATCCCAAAGGCTTAAGGGGTTTACTGGGGAAGTGTGTTTATCCTTATCTCATCCTACAAAAAAGGGAACAGGCAGCAACGCCACCACAAGCAAAGACTGCTTTTGGTGTCACTCAAGATAAAATCTAACTGTATTTTTATCTCTACCAATGATCAAAGTGCAGTAAAAACTTGGCCTGCTAGACCTTGTTTTTATAACCTTGACCTCCAGTCCAATTTATTCTTAAAAGATGTTCAAGCATAAGTTCTATGTAAGTGTGAAAAATAACAGCCTGCTCCTTCTACCAGGACCATTAAAATTCTGCTTTCTGGCACATATGTCCCCTAAAAAAGTCAGCGTTCAATGAAATCCCAACTCATATTTCTTACAGGGACACTTTTCTACAAGCACCTGAATTATGTGTCTCTCACTACAATTCCAAGCAGGAACTTGAACAGGGACCCGAAGGAACTTCATCCTGCTCCCACCAAAGCCAAGTCTCAGCAGCTTTGACCACAAAAGGCATAAAATCATAGAGTGGTTTGGATTGGAAGGGACTTTAAAGAGCATCTCATTCTACCCCTTGCCATGGGCAGGGACACCTTCCACTATCCCAGCTTGCTTCTACCCCTGTCCAACCTGGCCTTGGACACTTCCAGGGTTCCAGGGGCAGCCACAGCTTCTCTGGGCAGCCTCCTCTGTCTGGGCTTCACCATGCACTAATTAAACTAAAATTATATTTACAACACAAACATTTTATGCTGTAGCATACACGGACCAGCTAAATCAAGCCATGGCCAAATACCTTTCCCCTGGCTTTCATCACATACATTTTGGCTGGCATTTACTGTGCTGGCACTTGCATTTCTGTTCTTGACACCAGTCACAACACACTGATTACATCTGGGTTTTCAAACCCCAAAACACAAAAACCCCTCTCCAGCAGCACAGACAAGAAGAGTCACTCTGCTTGATACTGACAGCCCCAGGACCTGGAGCTGCTGAAGAGAGTCCAGAGGAGGCCATGGAAATGCTCCAAAGGCATCTCCCCTCTGCTCTGGAGCCAGGCTGGGAGAGCTGGGCGTGCTTACCTGGAGAAGAGAAGGCTCCAGGGAGAGCTCAGAGCCCCTTCCAGGGCCTGAAGGGGCTCCAGGAGAGCTGGAGAGGGACTGGGGACAAGGGATGGAGGGACAGCACACAGGGAATGGCTTCCCAGTGCCAGAGGGTAGGGATGGATGGGATATTGGGAAGGAATTGTTCCCTGGGAGGGCGGGCAGGCCCTGGCACAGGGTGCCCAGAGAAGCTGTGGCTGCCCCTGGATCCCTGGCAGTGCCCAAGGCCAGGCTGGACACTGGGGCTTGGAGTATCTTGGGATAGTGGAAGGTGTCCCTGCCCATGGCAGGGGGTGGCACTGGGTGGGCTCTGAGGTCCCTTCCAACCCAAACCATTCCATGATTCCGTGATTCTGTGATACCCTGCTGCCTCCTGGTTATTCCCAGTGGATTACCCAAGGTTATCACAGAGCTGATTCCACAGGAGTTAAGTGGGGTAGGTGTGTGTCTCAAATTGTGGACACCACCATCCCTCCCATGCTCTCAATCAAAGAAAACCCTTTTATTTTTTAAGGCCTGTAACTACTCCCTAAGGTTGACCTTACTTGGGTACTATTGTGCTGCACCCATGACTTCCTAGAGCAAGAATAGCTCCGTTTCTTCCCCATCCACACCAAAGAGCGCCAATCCAGAACATTTCCACGGAACTTCCACTGTCTCTTTTGTTTCCTAAAAATCACTGTCAGAGGTTTTACCCCTGCAATTACAGGTCACAAAAAATGCAGTTTGGTTAGGAGCTAAAAATATCTAATAGGGAGTAAAACGATGAAGGTAAATACTTCAGCTTCCTAGAGAGGTAGACTTGCTTTCTTGGCTGTTTATCTGTGCTGGGCTGTTACATTTGCTCAGGGATTGGCACTTCTGCAAAAACCCAGGGCTCAAACGTGCTCAGCTTCACACGGAGCTCTTCAAAACCTTCGAGCGTTACTTTCTGTCTGCTGCAGCTCACAAGCAGCAAAAAGTAGCAAATGCAGCTTCAGACATCAGGAAACCTGGCCTTAACCAAAAGTAAATGCCCTCATTTTGCAAACTGCCCTACAAACACAATACAGACTATTCAGTTTACACCTTTATAAAACTATCATCCAAATCCCTTATTTTACATTCAGACTGAGCACAATAATAGAAAGGCTCGGGAAGTTTCAGAGCCAGGGCTCTGAAAGGCTTAGAAAGCTACAGATGAGGCGAAATTCAGTTTTGCTGTAAGGAAATCACTTCCACAGTGCAATCACAATATCTGGGGAGTGGGGGGAGAAGGAGAAGCCCCTGTGCATCACCTGATGAGGGGCGACAGCACTCCCTGAGCTCTGATGCTGTGCATGCAAGCAGCTGATGAGACAAATCTTGCCGGATTATTAAAGAGCCATTGTCCTCAGCCTGGAGGCTTTCAGCAACTCATTTCACAGCTCCTCTCTAAAAACCACCTCAGAGTTTCACGCCTCCACACCCCGGAATGAGAAGTTCACGGGTTTTGGGGGTGTTTGTCACTGTATTAGTCAAACAGAAAAATGTGTTTACCTTCCCAGGCTTCCTGTCCTTCCCAGGTGATCATTTCCTATGACTCTCCAGGCCTCCCTTCTCCCCAGGAGGAGAAGAAAGGAATGCTTTCTCCTGCAGGTTTGCTTTCGGTTTGGCTCAGACGGAGAGATTTCTTCCAAAGCAAACACTCCTGCAACGTCACGGCGGATATAAATAGGCAGAGGAGAAGGAGGGAGAAGCGCAGCCCTTCTGGGGAGACTGGATACATCAGGAAACACGCAAGTAGGGGAGAATATCAGACAGAAATAAAGCCTTTCTTTTCCTAAAGCTGCACGCACAGCCTCGACTCGGACACCACAGCCGGGATGCACAATCCAAGAGAAATATTGCATCCATCCAGTGAGAGGGAGGTTCTCACATATCTCGGCGTTTTGCCAGGAGCTGTGCTATTTCTGCTGCCACCCTGGAGCTCACACACACGGCTGCATATCCAAATAAAAGCCAGGAAAGCCACCTGCACCCACACACCGAGGTGGGCACGCAGGCACGGAAAGGCCTGAAGGGCTCCACGGGCCATTGTCCAGGGAAGCTGTGGCTGCCCCTGGATCCCTGGAAGTGCCCAAGGCCAGGCTGGATGGAGCTTAGAGCAGCCTGGGATAGCGTCCCTGCCCGTGGGAGTGGATCTCATCCTTACAGACAGGCAAGAACTGGTCAGGGATGCGAGGTCTGGGCACCTCTGGCTGCACTGACCATGGAGTTCAGAACCCTCCAAGGAAGGAGCTGAGGGAAAAAGCTGCATCATAGCCCTGGACTCGAGGAGAACAGACTTTGGCATCATCTTCAGTGCTGTGCCTGAAGAATCCCATGGGCTTGGACAGCTGGTTGATAAAAAGGATCACCTCCTCCAGGCTGAAGGACAGTCCATCCCAACAAGCAGCTGATGGAGCTGAGGGGGCAGGAGGCCCCCATGGAGGAACACAGAGCTCCTGATCAGAGCCAAGCGCAAAGTGCAGGTCAAGGGCAGGCAACCCAGGAGGAACCTGGGAACACTGATCCTGCAGGGACAGTGATCCAGGAGGAATCTGGGAACACTGATCCTGCAGGGACAGTGATGCAGGAGGAATCTGGGAACACTGATCCTGAAGGAACAGGTGATGCAGGAGGAACCTGGGAACACTGATCCTGAAGGAGCAGGTGATGCAGGAGGAACCTGGGAACACTGATCCTGAAGGAGCAGGCGATCCAGGAGGAATCTAGGAACACTGGGGCTAAGAGAGCCAAAACACATCTGGAATTGAATCTGGCAAGGGATGTGAAGGGTGCCAGTGAGGCCAGCCTTTGGGAACTGCAGCTCCCTGAGGCCATAGGGAAAATCCAGACAAAGAAGACTTATCCTTAGTGGAAGAGGATCAGGTGAGGGGACAGTAGGCTGGACATACTTCATCCCATGGGACCCGATGGGATGGACTCACGAGTGCTGAGGGAGCTGGCTGCTGTCACTGTGAGGCCACACTTGATGAACTTTGGAAACCATTTCCAGGCACCTGAAGGACAAGAGGCTGATCAGGAGTAGTCAGCATGGACATATGAAGGAGAAAAATCCTGCTTCACCAGCCTGACCTCCTCCTAGGATGAAACAATCTTGGAGGAAGGGAGTGCAGAGGATGTTGTCTGTCTTGGCTTTGACAAGACTTTCAACACTGGCTCTTCTCACACCCTCAGATGAGGTGGAAAAGTATGGAGCAGCCAGGAGAGCAAGGAGGTGGGTGGAAAAGTGGCCAAATGGCCAGGCCCAGCAGGGAATGGTCAGTGGCACAAAGTCCAGCTGGAGGACAGACACTTCCCTTGGGTTGATATGAGACCCAAAACCATTTAACCCCTTTTAATGACCTGGAGAATGCACAGAGTGTACCCTGAGTACTTTGCTGGTGACACAACAACTGGGGTGAGTGGCCAGTACACCAGAGGGTCACAGTGCCACTGGCATGAACTCTGTAAGGCTGGAGCAAAGGGCAGGCAGGAGCCTCATGATGTTCAAACAAAGGAAAGGCAGAGTCCTTCCTTCACCTGGGGGGGAATGACCCCCAGAGCCAGCACAGGCTGGGAGCTGAGGGACTGGGAGCAGCTCTGCCAAGCAGCACCTGTGCCTCTGGATGACAGCCAGCTCCCAGGAGCCAGCAATGCACCCTCCCAGCAAAAAAAGGCACCAGCATACTGGGCTGCATCACAAGAGTGACCCTTCCCCTCTACTCAGCACTGGTGACACCATTCCTGAAGTGCTGGGTCCAGTTCTGCACTCCTCAGTGGGAAAGAGACATGGACACACTGGAGAGAGTCTGGCAAATGGCCCTGCACAAGCAGCTCTGGGTGACCCTGCTTGACAAGGTGACCTGCCAGAGGTCCTTGCCAAGCTCAGCCAGGCTGTGATCCTGGGATCCTTCAGCCAGTTCACTCTCACACCCTGGCTATCATTTATGACACCCGCAGGAATTCTGAAGCAGCACCTCAGCCCTGTCCAAGGCACAGTCCCACGATGCCACACAACTGACAAGTGTCCTATCTCACTCCTGAGGTCGAGATTCAGTTCACAGCCTGGGCTGTGGTTAGACTTTAATTCTGCTTTCTCAATGTGACACAGGGGTCAGAGACAGGCAATGTGAACAGACCAGTCAGGAGATGTGTCATCACTCACATTCCACAAAGATCCCTTACAGTCTCCATCTCCCTTGAGTTTTGCTTCCCTATTGCCCTTTGTTTTTTTTTCCTCAAACATCACCACTGGGATGAATGCTTTAAAAAAGCCCTCAGCCCCACAAATGCTCTGGTACACCTCTAAAAACCAGAGGATGATTATGCTCTATTATAACAAAGCAAGAAGAGTCAGACATGGATATCATTTAGGTTTACAAGCTAAAATCTTCGTTAACTTCGTAGATACCTACTTCTGCTTACACCTTCTGCTGGTGTAAAACAACAGAAATACTAAAGTTTTTTTTTATTTTAAGGCCAAGAGATAAATTAAAGTTGTAGTTTCTTTAAATCTCCAACATTCCCTGTTCCCATAGCTGGAGGTGGTCTGGCAAAAAGAGGACAAGTGTGAGTCATCAGCAATGGAGGGAAGTACAAAACTGAACCTATCTGTCAATATTTCACCCTAAAAATGAGGGACAGGGAAGACTCCATGCAAAATCCAGGTTTTTGTCCAAAAGCTCGTGATAAAACATGTTTCTCTGTAACTGGCAGTGCATTTGCCTTGCCTGGTTCTCAGTTTAGCACACCTCCTCCTCCTTCTCCTCTCTTTGCAAATACACTGAGCACACTGGAGGCTGAGCAGGGCCAGGGAGAGCCCAGCTGGGCTCTACTGTGGTGGCAGCTGGCACACCTGGGTCCAGGGCACTCGAGGTCTCCTCACACAGCAAAAAAAAGGCACCACTACAGTTTTAAAGTGACTCCCTGCAAGCGTTCGTTCACAAGAATTTAAGGCCATCCACGGTTCTGGCTTCTGGCCATGGGTGTTTTCCCAGTGTTGGCCTGGTGTCACCAAGTCCAGGTGCCCCAGGTTACAAGGGACTTCTGGGGTCAGCTGGCCCAGCCCCTGCCCCAAGCAGGTGCATTTTCTGGCAGTCTGTTGCTCCAAGCCGTGCCATGTTTCATCCTGGAGCGCGGGAAGGTTTTTAGGGACTGCTCCACTTGCAGCTACGAAGATTCTGGTGTAACGCAAAAGGTCGGGCAGGGAAGTGTCTGAGAGCAGCCCTGGGGGTGCTGTGGGTGAGAGCTGGGACCCAGAACCTCCCTGTGCCCTGGGCTGAGCCCAGGAGAGGGGGATTCTGCCCCTCTGCCCCTGTGCTCAGTGCAGACCCCACCTGCAGAGCTGCCCCAGCCCTGGGGCCCAGCACAGGAGGGACCTGGAGCTGCTGCAGAGAGCCCAGGGGAGGCCACCAAGTTGCTGAGGGGACTGGAGCACCTCCCTCATGGAGCCAGGCTGGGGCTGCTCAGCCTGGAGAAGAGAAGGTTGCGTGGAGACCTCACACCTCCTGCCAGGGCCTGAAGGGATACAGGGAAGCTGGAGAGGGACCCTGCAGCAGGAACTGGAGTGCCAGGACACAGGGAATGGCTTCCCACTGGCAGAGGGCAGGGATGGATGGGATATTGGGAAGGAATTGTTCCCTGGGAGGGTGGGCAGGCCCTGGCACAGGGTGCCCAGAGAAGCTGTGGCTCCCCCTGGATCCCTGGCAGTGTCCAAGGCCAGGTTGGACACTGGGGCTTGGAGCAGCCTGGGACCGTGGGAGGTGTCCCTGCCCATGGCAAGAGCTGGCACTGGGTGGGCTTGAAGGTCCCTTACAACCCCAACTGTTCTGAGATTCCACAAATAGGTGCACAAAGAGGCAGCCCCAAAACAACAGACATTCCCTGCAAAAAGATCTGCACAGGGACTCAAGATTCTCAGCTGACAGTTTTGTCTTTAAAATCCCTGCAGCTGTGAGCATGAAGCCTAGACCAGCATCTCCAAACATCACTGCAGCTCCTCCTGGGGAGGCTGAGGACTTGCCTTACATTTGCAGCAGTCAGGGCACACAACAAACCCCATTTTTATGGGACTTTTCTCTTAACCTGCTGTTTCATACTGAATTAAACCCCATAAAGCAGAACAAACTAAACACAGAAAGAACTACTCTGGACTGGCAAGGGAAAAGAGAGGCTGGAAATCACAGCCCAACTCAGCTCCTCACTGCCAGCAAAGCACCACCAGCCCTGTGCCTGTGTTACCCTGCTGGAGGACAGCGGCTCCTCCACGAGAGTCACAGCTGGAAGGTGCCAGCAGGTTGCACCTGGCATTGAAACCCAGAACAAACCAAACAAACTGGGAAAGAGGGATGCTGCATGCCCAGCACATCGCTGTGAGATCAGCCCCAAGGAGCCTGGGATGCTGCTGGCAGAGTAAGGAACAATTCGCTCAAGTTTCAGGGAACTGGAGAAATACAAACACAGGCACACACACACACACGAAGAGAAATAATTATATATGGAAATAGCACATCAGTCCAGAGGCAGCCAGGACTCCATCCTGCCCCAAAGAAGCAGATCTGGAGCCTGGGTATCACCTGAGGCAGGTACAACCTGACACCCAAGATGCACTTTTGGAGTGGTCCCGAATCAAAAAAGGAGGAATTGAAGCACAGGGAACATCCTTACACCCACACTGAGGGCATGAATGATGACCAAACATAAAACCAACCCAGGCACAGCCAGGGTTTTCATTACAGGCTCACCCAACAGAGTTTAGGATCATTCATCTGGTGACAAAAGGAACAGTGTTTCTTCCCCAAATACACAGAGTAACAGGACAGTGTGACAGAGATGGACACAGCAGCACTCTCTCCTGACTACGAAAGGCTGCAGGACTTTGTGTGGTCAGTATGTTACAAATTCACGAAGATTTTGGCACAAAGGACCTACATTATTCATTAAACACTTGCAATATCAAGATATTCCCCCTCTAAGTCACTGTCCTTGCTTAGCTCCTGTTGCTGTTATGAATGTGACCCTTTGATTATACAGCAAAAGACTGTTTTTGCTATACCACTAAATAAAGGAAAATTCAAGCTTCCACATGCATCATGCAGCTCTTAAATAAAACAGGAAAAAACTCACTTTGCCTTCAGCATCCCAAAATGGACCAGGCTTTCCAGGGCTTTCAGTACTAAATGAAAGCTGACCGTAGAAAATTCCCTTGTAAATGTTTATTATTCTAATTTTAACCTCTTGACATTTTTAGGGCCAATAAAAAAACAAGATCAAAACCCAAGAGAGCAAACAATCCACACAGGGATTCTCTCCTGCCTGTGCTGGTTCAAAAGTCATTCTGAGATTTGAGGGTAAGGGAGGTACTTTTATTTTTAAACCTCTGTTTAACTTCTTGTACTGGAAGCATTAGATCCCACCATGATGTCAGATGAAAACAAGCCTCTTAGAAAGGAAGGGACATGGATTCCCATGGGAAACAACACTGTCCAATATAAATACCTCACCAGAACCCACTGGGCAACAGAAACACCTTTTTTAATTCGCCTTTTCACGGTGGAAGGAACTGAAGGAACACAGGAATATCTTGCGCCAATACACTCTGTGTAAGCGCTTCCCCAGGCTCTGCTGGATCCTGCAGAGCTCTTTCATCCATCCAAACTCTCTAGAAGTGCTCACAACATTTTTCTCGAGCCTTAACCGCACCTTTATGCATCCAAACCAGGTACACTGTCATGCTTCCACAAAAATTTTCGTACCCAGACCCACTCCTTTGGCTTCTACCAGGGGAACAGACCACAAAATCCTTGTGGACAGGAGTCAGAGCAGCAGCTCAGGCCAGACTCTGTGTGCAGCTGGTGTCACCTGCAGAGGCTCCTCACAGTGGCACATGGACCACAATTAGCCCAAAATCTCCAGGCAGAAGCACAAATGCAGATCTCCAGGACAGCAGCTGTGTTCTGCGTTATCCTCCTGCCCACAGAGGTAATCCCTTAAGTGCAACCAGACACCCTGCAGTGCGTTTTGGAGAGTTACTAAGAGAAGAAAAAAAACAACCAACCAAACAACAAAAGCCAAAATTGGCCAGTCCCTGGGGTGAGCAGCTGCCTGCAGGGATAAAACTTCACTTGCAGACAGCACCATGCTGGTGCCAAAAGGCTTTCCCCAGTAATTCTGACCTTCATTCCTTGCCCAGCCTCATCCAAAAAAAGCAGTCAGAAGCAGTACTCCTGTGTCTCACAATTCTGGCACTCTTGGCTGTATTATAGCCTAGTCTTCTTCCAGATCATCATCAATCCAAGTAACAAATCCATAATTTAGGTATTTAGCTTCCCTGTCCACCCTACAGGCTCACCACACACTGATGGGACTCCCACAGGCTGAAAAATGCACCTTCCTATCCCTTTGGTGGTCAACGGCCCTTCAGTTTGATCTGCTGCTTGTTTTGGTCCACCTGGTACAGGACCTGGCATTTCCCTGTCAAATAAAAGCTGAATTCCCCTACTCCAAGTCTATTCCAAGGTGCACACAAAGGCGAAGTGGAGCTTGGAGATGCCCCTGCCCTATAGCTCAGAAAAGGCACTATTCTCTGGGGCTATCCCTCCTGCCTGTCCAAAAACATCCTCTGGAGACCTCACTTTGTATCTGTGCTGCCCTAAACCCTTGTCCTCTCTCTGTCAAAGCTGCAGTTTGATTCCTCAGGACACAGTTGGGCTTTGTTTTGGAGGGTTCTCCTCCTCCCTTGCTTTTTTTAATCCATAAACCTACACACACATAGCTCCAAAAATAAGAAGGCACAGCAGAAAAAGGCCTCCAACACAGCAAAAAAAAACCCCTTAAGCACATCATCAATACAAAAGCACTTTCAAACACAGCAATTCAAAACCTCAGCAGCACCAACCAAGTGCAACAATGAAATCTTTAAATGAGCCCAGGTCGATAGACAGGATGCCACTGAAGTCACCTGTGTGACAAGTTACAGCTGTTTGTTGGGGAAAAACTGTCACACACTGCTCACAACACTTGTGATTCAGTTTCTCCCTTTAATTTCAAATCCCCAGATTAACTGAGCTGGCAACATACCACAATTCTCTCCCAACTCCAGCTTTTCTGTCCCTGCAACCTCTGTCCTACACAACAGGTCTAAGACTTTTTAGCAGTGTCACAGCAGTACTTTGCATATGATAACACAGAGGAACCATTCCAAGGGTAAGAATCAGCAGGAAAAGGCCACTGCAGGCAGCTTATGAAACACTGATAACAAGAGCAGCAGGGAATTCTGGAGGTGAAAGGCACCAGCCAGCCAGGCTTTTGTTGGGAAAAGGAAGAAACCTGACAGCAAGACAGCTTCAAGTTTCTAAATCTTATCTAGATGAGGGTATACCTAATATCCACATATTTCACATTTACTTACAATGCTTACAATGGCAAATCTCTGGTTACACGGTAACCATCCTCTGACATCCACCCAAACTGCAGAATCACGGAATGCTTTGGGTTGGAAAGGACCTTAACCTTCCAACCCGCTGCCATGCAGGCGATCAGTAACTAACTAACAGGACAAGGACTATTCCTAAGCAATTTATCCTTAAATCATCACGGACTGTGCAGAAGACGCAGGGAAAAAAATTAAAAGTATGACTTAATAGAGTCTCGCTGCTTCCTGCTGCACGCAGGCTTGTTTTTTTTCCTGCAATTATAGAAGAGGGATTTTTTTCCAGCACCACTTCCAGCTGCCACAAGCAGGCTATTGTTTGGATTCACCCAGGCAGCAGCAGTCCCCATGCAAACCCAGGGCAGCACGATGGGCTGCCTGGAACTGAAACGTAACAGAAGGGAAAATTCAGTCCCGTTAGGACGAGAATAGAGATTTCTACTAAATACCTGCTTGGAGCAAAGCCAGAGGAAGCACATCAGAGAAGTCCTGGGATACTTCCCAACATCCAGGTGCCCGCGGGGATGTTGTGCATCAGGTGACAGCTGAGTGGCCCGTTCGCAGCACACATCACACAGCTCACGCCCCAAATCCAGGCAGCCCCGAACTGCTCAGACTACACCTCCTGCCTCCTCCCCCATTCAAGAAGTGATTCCCCAGCCCTCGGACGCAGCAGAATGAGCCATCTGGGTGCACTGGTGCCTTCACTCTGAAAACTCCTGCTCGTCCCTGGCTGAGGAACTGAAATGCTGCGAGCTCACTTGTAGCTGTGGCAACAGCAAATGCAAATCCTGCCACGCTGAAAAACTTCACCACCGACTCCTCCAGTACACGGGGACTACGTGTGAGCAAAACCATTTTTTTTTTCTTCCTCCCTGAGGATAAATTGGGTTTGTGAAAGCTGTGCACTACAGCAAAAATGCAATCGGCAGGGCAGAGTTAAACCACACACACACTGCTTTAGCTGTGCTTCAGTGCACACAGAAAAGAGGCACAGAAGAGTTTGGAAACAGGATTCAAGAACAGGTTTGAGGTCTGACACTGCAAGGGTTCTACTCACTGGTTATACCAGGTGAGGAGCTGCTCCATTTGCAGCTTCAAGTTTCAGGCTGAGGGAGTCATACCATGGCTCGTTTAATACAATAAAGTTACAGTGGATACACAGACATAGAGGAGAAAATGACTTTCAATTAATTGTTCCCTGTCAGGGTGGGCAGGCCCTGGCACAGGGTGCCCAGAGAAGCTGTGGCTGCCCCTGGATCCCTGGAAGTGTCCAAGGCCAGGCTGGACACGGGGGCTTGGAGCAGCCTGGGACAGTGGGAGGTGTCCCTGCCCATGGCAGGGGTGGCACTGGATGGGCTTTAAGCTTCCTTCCAACCCAAGCCATTTTATGATTCTATGATTAAATGATCCATTTTTCAAAAAATAATCAGAATTCTAAAAAATATCAGCATACCTGAATGCAACACCAGGAGCTTTTCTTGGGGGATAAGTAGGATATTTCTAACAAAAATGCAGGCAGTAACTGCACACAGCAACCAGAGGTTAAAAACAACTGATGGGGGTGGTGAAGAAAGGGGGGGGAAAAAAAAAGCAAGCCTCACCTAACAAGTTTCCAGCAGCAAAACCAGTGTGAACTGCAAGACCTGAATTGCAAATTTAGCTTTGGTGAGAATTGTACCTCTGCTCGCAGGGTATCTACCTGTGGTTTGCAGAAACTTCTCAGACAAGCTTCAATATCCTGAATGGCAAACAAAGAGTAAACTCCCACCGATGCTTCCTGCATGTTGAGAAGTTTGGGTGGGGAGCCTGGAGATTGCTGGGCTTGGTGGGGGCTGGTGTTGGTTTGGAGCGGGGGTTGCTGTGTTTCGTTGTGCTCTTTGTTTCCCTTTCAGAGGGCAATTCGAGTTACCGAGTGCAAACCGTTTTCAGGAGTGAAAACGCTAAACGCTGCAACTTCACCTTCACCTGTGTGTGAGCAGAGCCAATCTAATCCCACAGGCAGGTTATTCCATCTGGGAGCAAAGCAAACGAGCTAAAAACGAAGGAAAAGGAGAGTTACCATGGGATACCGGGATGCGTCACTTCTCTTGGCTCTCCTGGCTCCACGTGACACCTCAGCCGCCAGTGAAGAACTCAGCGGATGGGATAGGGGAAAAAAAATGTAAAAAGGTCCCTAGAGTATAGCAAAGTTTAGGCTTTAAAATCTACTGCTTATGGCTACAGAAAGAGAGGCAACAATATTTATCTATAAACCCAACTATCTGTCTATAAATCTATTGCCACCGAGCAGTAAAGACACGCTTTCCCTTCCAGCAGTCATCACCATCTACACTTTCCAGTTCCCTACAGCAAATTTAGTCCAAGCACACGCAGAAATACTGCCCTTGCCATCTCAGAGAGAACTACTGCTTGCCTTTCAGAGGAGGCAAAGCAGGTCAGTAGTTTCCACCTCGCTCATAAATACAGAAGCAGCCACTCGACAGCAACAGACATGAGCAGTCAGAGTTCAAGAGAGCTCAGAAGAGGGATAATTCACTTGGAATTTACTCTCCAAGTTATCACACAGGTCACCAAAACCCATGCCTTGGGCTGGAGCCCACTGAACCAAAAGTCTCTTTCCATTTTCAAGGCATGGCTGTGGAGCAGCTGTGTGCGTGCAGCATGTCAGTGACCCCACGTGTGCTCACTCACACCTGAGTTTCCACCCCACTCACACCAGGATCAATTCTTAAACAGCTCCCTCTCCAAGTCTTTCTTCTCTGCACAAAATCCTAGAGTAGCCCAGTGTTTGAGGATTTCTCCCCTCCTTTTACAGCAGCCAGTTTCTTTCGAGCAGATCAAAACAGCTCTGATTCAAAGGACATTATTCCAACTCCATCCTCCTCCACCTCCCAAAGCCTCCTAACACCCACACGCTGCTGAGCGTCAAAATCTCCAGGGAAATTCAGTCCTTCCATATGGCAGGCAAGCAGCCCCCCTGTGTGTAGTAAAAAGTGCCGTGCGGTGTAAGGAACCTTTGCCCTCGCTGGGTGAAGGTGTAATCCCAGCGTTCCAACTCTACCCAAACATTGTGTCAGGCTGGAAATCGTGTGTGCAGGGAAATGCTGGGGCCCATCTGTCTCCAGTGCACCAGGGGAACCTGAGCATTACCCCAGCAACAGCTGGCACACTGCCACCCCAACCCACCCGGCTTCCAGCACGCTCCAGACTGCAGAATTTTGGGAAAGGAACACAGCCCAATCAGCCAAGACAAGTGCTGCTATCATCTGCTCCTAAACACCAGCTTTTTATCACCTGGAGCACTTGCTATTCCTTGCCTGTTTCTCATTACCTACCAAAAGTAGGAAGTAGTACGGAAGCCAAAAAATCCCACATTTCATCTGCTACTCCAGGTTGTAGCCCCTGTGTTACACAGCTACACCACAGCTGGGTGTTATTTATGACCTGCTCACGAAAGGAAATTTTACATTTCCACACAAACTTTAACACAGACAATGATACCTTTTTCAACAAGGGGAATGCAGGTCCTGCACCTGGGCAGGAACAACCCCGGGCACCAGCACAGGCTGGGAGGGCCCTGCTGGAGCAGCTCTGTGGGGAAGGACCTGGGGGACAGCGAGCTGTCCCTGAGGCAGCAGAGTGTCCTGGGGGTGCTGGGGGACAGCGAGCTGTCCCTGAGGCAGCAGAGTGTCCTGGGGCCAAGGAGGCCAATGGGGTCCCGGGGCAGCAGGAGGAGCATTCCCAGCAGGCCAGGGAGGGATCCTGCCCCTGGGGCAGCCCTGGAGGCGCCTCTGCAGTGCCGTGTCCGGCTCTGGATCCTCAGCACAGCAGGGCCAGGGAGCTCCTGCAGCGGGGCCGGCCCTGGAGGCTGCGGGGCTGAGCAAGGGCCTGGAGCATCTGGGTGCCCGGGAAAGGCTGAGGGAGCTGGGGCTGCTCAGGCCGGAGAGGAGCCCCAGCTGAGAGGGGCCCTCAGCCCTGGCTGTCCCTGGCTGCAGGGAGGGCTCCGAGCAGGGCCCGGGCTCTGCTCCGGGGGCCCAGCAATGGCACCAGAGCCACGGGCAGCGACTGAGCCCAGCCATTGCCCCTGCACAGGAGGCACAACTCCTGCCCTGGGCACTGCCCAGCCCTGCACAGATTGTCCAGAGAGCCTCTGGGCTCTCCTCCCTGGGGCTGCTGCAGAGCTGTGTGCACACACTGCTGTGCCCTGGGCTCTGCGATGGCCCTGCTGCAGCAGGGAGGTGCCACCAGCTGCCCACTGTGCTCCCTTCAGCCTCAGCCATCCCTGGGATTCCTTCAAACACTGCTTTAATAACTGTTCCCTAAGCCAGGAGACACCATCTTTTATAGCTTTTAATAGGATGGGTTTTATCCAGCCTCCTTTGAACCTCTCACCTTCCAGCAACATCCTGGCTTTCAGGAATACCACAGCCTACCGGTGCACCACCAAAAGAAAAACTTTCCCTTGTTATAAGCTCATTGCTTCCTTGTTTTTTTTTTTGACTGAGGAAGGTCTGGGTACAGTCATCCTTTTTGGAGCATGCAAACCTCCCAATTTGCATAACATTCTTCACTTCTTCCCCACACAATCATTTCTGCTCCACGCTATAGAGACAAAGTTTATTTATCCCTTTTTATACAACAGTTGTTCCATGCCTTTGATCACCATCATCCTTTGCTGAACTTTTTCCATTTTGGAGATGGAGGACTCAGGACATGGAGAATCATGGAAAAGGTAATTTTTTTAATTATTGGTTTTTTACAGTAGCTTGTTCTGTTCTCTACTCCTTCACTAATAACATTTGTTCATTTTCTACTTTGACTTTGCAGCTATTTGCAGTGAAAGAACCTGCAAATTCAGAAAAAAGCCTCCCAGGAGCAGAACAAAACCCAAAACTAATGATGTTTTTGCATTCTGCCAGCGTTGCAGGAACAAGCATTAGGCTTCAGAGACAGGAAAGAGCCTGGAAAATGCAGTAACCTCTCAATATCTCTAAACAGTTGCTTCCAAAACTAATCTTAAACCAGAGCAGCAGAGCAAGGAATGAACCATATCCCTGGCTGAGCACGTACCGCCCTCCACTCAACTCGAGCTGGTTTTTGGTAAAAAAACATCAAATAAATAGATACACACATACCTAGGCCACCTGTATTTATTATTTCCTCATGCAGCACCAGCAAAGTGACCCCTAAGGAGGTGCACAGAAAATGACCTGGTTTTTTATTAATAACCAATTGCTGCTCTCCAGCCTCACGGACCTTGCAGCACACACCTGATGCCTGCTCAACACACCTGGGTTTCCTCTTTTCATGTGCAAACAGTCCCCACAGTTCTGTGTCATTAATAGTCACAGTACACCCAGGGGCAGAGCTGTAGCCTCAAACTCCTGCTGGAACACAGATTTTTTTTTTTCCCCCCCGTTTTCAACATCTCAGACTCACAGGATGGCAACACAAGACTGCTTTGAAGTGTCCATTTTCACTCCACCTCAAATTACCACAGAGAAGCAGACCCTGGCTGAGTATCAGAATTGTCCAGATAAAACTAAACAATCAGTGCATCAACATGGAAAAAATGGGTGGGTTTTTGTCATTTTACAGACAAACAGAGAACAAGCTTCAGATTTAGCATGACTTTTCCAAGGACAGTGCCTCTTGCACAAGCAAGAAGCAGGAGGTAAACAAAAACTTGCTGTTCTGTTAAGTTCACTTATAGAAATGATTTACGTTTTTAGACTTGCTTTTTGCAAGGCTGTGTTGTAAAAATAAAGCTGTTCCTTGGAGCAATTTGTCAGGTACTCCTACTGCACAGTTTTAGATGCTGGAACAAAACGGAAGGACTTGTGATGGAAACTGGGCTTTCACTGAAATGAGCATCTAGAACTCCACCTTGAGAAAAAAGAGAATAAACAGGTCCACAAAAACCAGACTTGCTTGGATATTCCACATGGAATTTCTGGAGCAATTTCTCCATGGAAAGGGTGGCCAGGTCTTGGCAGGGGCTGCCCAGGGAGGTTTGGAGTCCCCATGCCTGGAGGTCCAAAGACGTGGCACTCAGTGCTCTGGGCTGGTGACAAGGTGGGGACTGGGCACAGCTTGGACTCCGTGATCCCAGAGGTCTTTCCAACCCTAATGATTTTATGAGTCTTTGAATTTCAGGTTTCAAAAGAGCTCTCCCTTGTAAAATTCAGACCACAT
The DNA here is from genome assembly GCA_013390045.1 of Picathartes gymnocephalus. NCBI lineage: Eukaryota > Metazoa > Chordata > Aves > Passeriformes > Picathartidae > Picathartes > Picathartes gymnocephalus. The sequence continues at coordinate 297,541 of WEKY01035977.1, forward strand.
ACCTGTAGGCTGTAAAACAGCATTCCTCTGCTGGGGGCCACTTCTCAGGCAGTCAGATTGTTGGATGCTGTGTTCCATTCTTTTTCCAGGAAGTCACCTCTCTCCAGACCAACTCTCCACCCCGTTTTCCTGCTGCACAGGGACACCCTCCTGCCCTGCCCATGTCCTCAGGGGTTCTGAGCACAGAGCTCAGTGCTGGCTTTGAGCAATTCTCACAAAGCACCAACACAATCGCGTGCTGAGTATTGCTGGAGTATGAGAGAAATCATTTAGAGAAACAGCAGCTACAAGAGAGCTCCCTGCTTTTTCTCCTTTGTAAACAGCTTTTAAACTGCCAGCTACAGCTACGAAGGAGCTGGAGACAGAAGAGAAATCCCTGCAGCTGCTGACAGGTAAGTTTGTTTGAGCTTCAGCACAAGCATTTAAAGATGAAAGAGCACAACGAGGGTGCTGAAAGACATCTGACAGCTTGAGGAGTACGCACTGGTTTTCAAATAGTTTCTGTGATGTAGGGTAATGCTTATGATCACAGCATTCACCGGGAATTAGATCATCCATTTAGCAGCAAGTTTGCCTGATCAACTGTCTGGGGACTTCAAACAGATCAGCAAAACTGCAGAGCTGGAAACAGTGTCTTGGTATGCAGCTGCCTTCCCTGAGAAGCTTCAGAGAGACCAAACACAGGCGGGGAAATCATAACAAAACGTCGAGAGCAAGTTGAGTGCTGCCCCTGAATTTGGGAAGCAGCACTAGGGCAGGGCACAGACCACCAGAACCTGGGGCAGGGGTAGACAAGAGGAGCTGCCTCAGCTAATCTGGATCAGCACCAGTACTCGCAAAACAGCGGAAGCCTCCCTGGTAACATATCCTAATAATGACACAGCCTTTGTGCAAAGCCTGTCCCTCACATTTTTGCCTTTCTGGATGTGCCACAAGCAGCTCAGGGAGCTCCCCAGGCTGCATCAAGTTTCCAAGAAACTCTCAGCAAATCTTGGGGAATTTAGTGATGTGTCAGTGTCTGGAGATGGCTGTGAGGATGCTCCACAATGCAGGGAAGGGCAGGGAGGAACCTGGAGCTGGGAGCATGCTCTGGCCAGGAGGATATTTAAACCTGCCTGGATGTAGCTGGAATGCACACATGATTTGAACAGCTGGGACAGTCACACAGGACTCTGGTGACAAGCAGACACCCTGTGCCGGGAGTAAAAAAAATCCCTCAGCATGTTCATACCAAATATTTCACCCACCCTCTGCTGTGTATTTATCCCTGCACAGCAAAATATGTGAGATGTAACTTTTTGTCTTCCTAAGTAGTACACAAAAATCTGTCAAAACAGTTGCTGACAGCCTTTCAACTCCTCAGTGGGAATGGGAGAGCAGAGGCAGGGCAGCACAGGCCAGGAAAAAAACCTTTTTGTTTTCATGCATCTTGCAAACACAGAGAAAAACATTTAAGGAGTGAACTGAAACAAAATATCTTGTGCAAGAATCCAAATACCTGTATTATCTGCTGAACAATGAAACTGCAAAACCGTGGAGTCATTTTAAACAAGTGCATCTGTCATTAAAATAATAAATGAATGAGTCAGTGCTTATCCAGTAAGAGAGATTTAATAGAATCACAGAAAGGTTTGGGTTGGAAGGGACCTTAAAGACCACCCCATTCCACCCCCTGCCACGGGCAGGGACACCTCCCACGGTCCCAGGATACTCCAAGCCCCAGTGTCCAGCCTGGCCTTGGACACTGCCAGGGATCCAGGGGGAGCCACAGCTTCTCTGGGCACCCTGTGCCAGGGCCTGCCCACCCTCCCAGGGAACAATTCCTTCCCAACATCCCATCCATCCCTGCCCTCTGCCAGTGGGAAGTCATTCCCTGTGTCCTGGCACTCCATCCCTTGGAAATTGTCTCTCTCCACCTTTCTTGTTGGCTCCTTCAGGCACTGGGAGGCCACAATTTGGTCACCCCAAAGCTTCTCCTCCCCAGGCTGAACAATCCCAGCTCTCCCAGCCTTTCCTCCCAGCAGAGCTGCTCCATCCCTCTGCTCATCCTGGAGCCTCCCCTGGGCTCTCTGCAGCAGCTCCAGGTCCTTCCTGTGCTGGGCCCCAGGGCTGGGGCAGCTCTGCAGGTGGGGTCTCACCTGAGCACAGGGGCAGAAGGTTTAGTTCAACACGGGAACAGAGCCTGTTCCATGCATCTAAGGACTGAGGCTGGGGGAAAATGATTAATAACCCAGCTTCCCAAAAGGCACAAACCCAGGGGTGCTGCCCTCAGTCTGTGGTTCCTGGGGTGCAGACCAAGAGGTACCTTAAATCCCTCAGTGTGGTTTAAATACAGCTCTGCTGATTGCAAAGCAAGCCGAGAGCAAAACAAGATTAGAGCTCAGCGAGACAGTGTGCCCCTCGTGAATCCAAATAAACAAGACATTTTGAACTATTTCCAGCATGACTTCAGCACAAAATAACATTTGCACGTCAGTGTTAATAGCTGATGTTTTAACTGCCTGCTCGGGGAGCAGTCATGCACTGCAGGCCCGAGTTCAGCAGCCTTCAAAGGAAGCAGAAAGAGCTGCAAAAGAGCAGTGCTGCCCTTTAAAGCCTTTCAGAGAAGCACTAAATGTATTTATCTTCACTCTTGAACCCAAGGAGAACACAGCCTGCCCCGTCCCCACATGCCTTGCGTGGATGATGAGACACTTGAAAGGAGCTGGAATGGCAGCAGCCATCAAATCCCAGCTGAAACCTCACAGGTATCAGTCAGGGAGAAAACGAGCCAAACCCAAGGGGAACAAGTCCAGAGGATGCAACACAGGAGGGAAAACCCATTTTCCCTTTGAACCTGTGCAAGGACTGGTGACATACCCTCACAGGAAATCCTATTACTGGGGGCCCAAAGCCATGAATCAATCCCAGAGTCATTCAGAGCCAGCCTCGGGACAAAGGAACAGTCAGATGCTAATTCAGGCCGCAAAGCTGAAGAAGGAACGTTCCCTTTTTGGATTAAGGATTAATCATCAGCAGGTACAGCCTATTTTCATTAACTGCAGCCATTTCCTGGTAGCACATCCTTTCCATTTTCCAGGAAACACAGGAACAGCTACGTGTCTGAAGACAAATAAACTAGGAGGCAAGAAGGAAATTATCCACAGCACTCAGAAAAAGCCAAGCCATTGAATAAGCAGCTAGAAAATCTACCAAAACCCGATTTGATTGATCCAACAAACTGAACACAGGGAACATAAAATCCCTGCTCCAAAATTCCATGAAACCTTTAGTTTTGGGTAAGTGCCAAAGATGTCATTGCCTGGAGAGGCTGTGGATGCCCCATCCCTGGAAGTGTCCAAGGCCAGGTTGGATAGGGCTTGAAGTGACCTGGAATGGTGCAAGGTGACCCAGTCCATGGGGAGGGGTGGGATGAGATGAGCTTTAAGGTCCCTTTGAACCCAAACCTTTCCATGATTCTCCGTTACTCTCCTTGGACTCTTCCCTCTTCTCTTAGTGCACTATCACTCCATTACCACGGGAGGAGGCAGCAGCACATCAGACTGGATTCAGGCACTCCTGGGGGATTGCATGGATTCACCCTTCACTCTCCTTGCTCTTAGAACACAACCTGTGGACTCAGTGTTTGTACCAAAACCACCGAGGCTCATCCTGCAGCATCCACCTGATATCCCCCTCCTTCTCTGGGATAGTTTTGATGCACCCATCTGGAAAAAGTTGGGAGGAATCATGACACCATTTAGGTTGGAAAAGACCTCCAAGATCACCGAGTCCAACCTCCTCAGCCAGCAGTTGCTTCAAGCTCAGGCTTGCAACAAAACAAACCAAAGGTGTCACTTAAAAAGCCAATGTCACAATGAATGTGTGGCCTACAGAGGACACAGAAAAACTCTACAGTCACATTCAGTCCTGTACATGATTCATAAATTTTCCCCAAGGTGCATTTACGTGCACAAGACAACACCCAGAAACCAGTCACTGCTTCTAACATAGATTATCTGACATTCCCAGAGCATTGGGGTTTTGTTGTTGATGAGTTTTTGAGGGGTTTTTTTTTTGGTGGTGCTTTTCTGTTCATTTTCTATTTAAACATCTGCTCTAGCCAACTGTTGCCTACTTAACTGGGAGATCCCACTACTGACTGAGTGTTCTGCACTGGAATTTACTGTTAACCATTACAAGCCCTTGCTGTATTCATACACAATTCTATTCCTGAGCAAACAACTTAAGCAGGAATATTTTCAAAAGACTGCACATATTCTCTGTTCCCATGGAGCTTAATTTGGTAGGTTTGAACATACCTGGCTGTAACAAGCTTAAACAAAAATCACCCAGACACAAAAACTGAGTTCCAGGCATAAACCACTGCTTTAAACAGTCCCTGTTACACTGTGATTACACAGCAATCAGTGTTTGCTTTGCTCTCTGAGCCCAGGGTTTCTCCTTCATAGACACTGAAATTCAACTTTAAAACAGAATTCAGCAAGCAGCTCTGTCAAGCACATTCCGTGCCAAGCTGGAGGATGAGTATATTTATATAACAAAAGGCTTCCTGGATTATTTTAAGGCTCAAGTTCTGCAAAGGGAACAATTGACAAAAGGGATGTTTTTCCTTTGTTTAAAAAAATAATACTCGTACAAAGAAGAAAAAAAAACCATTGAAGAGACAGCCTTGATGTTCCACTATGTGAGATCCCTGGATCACAGCAGAGTCATCCATGTGCTCTCTGACCCCACGAGGACAGACCGTATGTTGTCATAGACTGAGATAAATACAGGAAAAACCACAGAGGTCTCAGACACCAAGGCACCTCTAAGTGATTATCTGCACATAAATGACACGCTGTGCCACAGAATTATGGAATCACAGAATTATTTAGGTTGGAAAAGCCCTCCCAGCCCACAGAGTCCCAGCTGTGCCCGATGCCCACCTTGTCCCCAGCCCAGAGCTCTCAGTGCCACCTCCAGCCCTTCCTTGGGCACCTCCAGGCATGGGCACTCCAAAGCTCCCTGGGCAGCCCCTGCCAAGGCCTGAGCACCCTTTCCATGCAGAAATTCCTGCTGCTGTCCAAAATGAGCCTCCCCTGGCCCAGCCTGAGGCCGTTTCCCCTTGTCCTGTCCCTGTTCCCTGCGAGCAGAGCCCGACCCTGCCTGGCTGCCCCCTCCTGTCAGGGAGTTGTGCAGAGCCACAAGGTCCCCCCTGAGCCTCCTTTTCTCCAGGCTGAGCCCCTTCCCCAGCTCCCTCAGCCCCTCCTGGGGCTCCAGCCCCTTCCCCAGCTCCCTTCCCTGCCCTGGACACGCTCCAGCCCCTCAATGTCCTTCCTGGACTGGGGGCCCCAGAACTGGACACAGCCCTCGAGGTCCCTCAGCAGGGCCAGCCCAGGGGACGGGCCCTGCCCTGGGCAAAGGGAACCACCCAACAACACAGACCCAACCAATCCTGGTTTGAATCTTTTCCCTTTAGCACAGAGCAGAGCAGCCTCCTGCACTGCACCTGTTGATGTTCAACCCTGATTAAAGCTGCATTAAACTTTAAGTAATAGATTCCTGCATTATTCATCATGGCTGTGTATTGGATGCAGAGCAAACAGAAGCTGAATCAATACAGGGACAGGAGCTTCAGCTGTCCGCTCAAAGTGTCTCCTGCTCTCAATTCTGATGTACTTGAAGTAGGGTAGAGAAAGTAGGAATTATTTCATGACTGCTGTAAATAAGCCTTGATATTACAGTTTGTCCAGAACTGTGACACAGAGGCAGATTTCAGAGGGCAACACCTGCAAAAAACCTGCTCATAATTCACCTGACCTGTGACATGCAAAAAAACCAAATCAGTTCCCTCAATTTCAGCAGCCTTGATGTTGAGTCACAGCATTTCTCTCGTGATTTCTGGTGGTATTTGTTACAGAATCTGTGGAAAAGCCACTGAACATCTGAATTATACAACTTTTGAGATCTAGAGAGATGCAGTATTGGAACAGCTGCAGGAGATGGGATAAACCCAAATTTTCCAAAGACAAATGTGCTCAGGGCACCTTCAGGGAGAATTCATCTGGATTAGGAAGAATCACAACTGAAAGCTGCTTTTCTGTTCTGTCTCCCACCACAGCCTCTCAGAATCAGCCAGTTAAGGCTCATTAATATTCCAGAACATTTTGGGGTAAAAGGCAAAAGGTTTCCAAACTAGGAATGGGAGGCATGAGGGACTTGGTTCACTCGCAAACAAATAACAGCTTTTAGAACACTCTGTCTCAGAATCTTTACACCCCAAACTCCGCTTTTATTTTCTGATTCTCACTACACCTCCCCTCTAGCTCTTCAATCAGTCACGGAGCTTTCCAGCACGGATCACACCCAACAAAACCATGACAAATCTTATGAGATGCCTTTCAGCAAATCCTCACACAGCTTCAAAGGATTGCTGAAAGACAAAAAACACAACTACAAGCAGCAAGAAAGGGCATACACCCCATTTATTCTATCTTTGCAGGTCATTTATCTATGGCAAAGCCAGGGCTGGGAACAGAACACAGGTATTCCAACCCCCATTCTGACTGTCTATCCAATATATCACTCCAGTTTCCACAGCCAGAAGGGCAATGATTTCCTTACAAGCAGGGTTTTGGGAGCATTTATCCACAATCTACATCTTCAAGTTTTGCTCTTAATCATCCTTCCCTGGAAGCAGGCAGAAGGAACTGATCTAAGGGATCTTTCAGCTGCCTTTCCCTAAGATTTTACAATTTAATACCGGAGTTAGACAGTTCGTGAAGTATCCAAAATGTCCAAAACAAGAACTTGCCTGAATTCAGGTCACAGTAAACAAAGTACTGAACGAATACACCATTCCAAAACACACGTGCTTGAAAATGCAAAATGCAAGATGCACTGACATACCTGAAATTGCTTTTCTAGCCAGAGCACTCAATGCATCAGGTTAGAAGGTCATCTTGAACAGGAAAGTCTAAGCTCAGACCTGCTGCTGGCAGCTTCTCACGTGGTCATGAGAGTCACTGTTAACAAAACAGCAAACAAATAAAAACGAGGACATTTAAGAGGCGGAGCTAACAGCAAGCCTTCATTAAAGCATCCGGAGTTGTTAGAGTGTGAAGATGACCCTCAAGGTCTAACAACAGTTGGGATATTCAGGAAAGGCCATGCTAACAGAGAATCATGGAATGGTTTGGGTTGGAAGGGACCTCAAAGCCCAACTCATTCCACCCCTGCCATGGCAGGGACACCTTCCTCTATCCCAGGGTGCTCCAAGCCCTGTCCAATCTGGCCTTGGACATTTTCAGGGATGGAGCAGCTGCATTTTAAAAACAGTATTTCCCACAGGACTCAAGAAGAGAGAATATCCTTGTGTCCAAACAGGCCTAGATGAGGTTTGAGGAGACCACCACCCTCAGAACAATGTGGGAAACAGGACTGTCAGAAATGGGCTGCTGACCACCTTCCTACACCCAGGGCACCTTTTCTTAACTGCAAGAACAATCCAGGAAACTCTTGGGATACACATTGCCACGTGCAGCCCCAACTGAAAAATAAACCTCAATGTCCTCCTTGAAGGGAGCTGCTGGCTCTGAACTTGGCATCACACAAGGTGTGATGAGGGGGAGCAAAGGAAGAAGGCTGGAAGCCTTTCCTGATAGTCTCCAAGATAACCAGGATCATTTAGGAGAGAGAGGAAGGAGCAAAGAGAAGCAAACCCAAAATGCCTGTGGCCAAAATCTTGAGGTGGCACCACCCAGGGACCAGGTTTCTCCCCATCCCTGTGCCCACCTCTTGCACAGCCAAAGACAGGCAGCAGCAGCACACAAACCACTCATCCCTCCCTGGGAAGCAAAGCTACTCTTCATCCCACCCCTCCAGCCTCGAAGCGAGACAAAACCAGGATGCAGATTCAGAATAGAACCGGCCCCATGCTCTGTAGGGCTCTTCCAATTCAGCTTTCACTCTCAGATAAAGGAAAACCAGAGGTCTCCCTGCTCCGTTCACATTAGTTCGGAAACTGCAATTCACACATTTCCACCCAAATACAAGTTGGGGAGGAAGGGGGGGATAAATAAATCCAATTCTGCTTGTTGCAGCAGCACCAAACCCAAGGAGCTGTCTGCCAGGAAGCAAGCAGCTGGAAGCCTGGTAATTCTGCTTTCTTGGGACTCCTTTTTAGCTACGTTTAGGATTGCTTGGAAATTTGCTTTTAGGTTTTTAAACTGCCTCACCCTCAAGAGTAACGCACCTGAGTGCTGTGGGGAGGGGGACACCAGGCACCTCCACCTCCAGGCCAGAAGATTCCATGGAAAAGCCAGGGAAAGCCTTGCCAGCCTCCTGGCCTGCCTGCTGTAAGATCATGACAAGTGTCACCCATTCCAGGAAGGCCCTGTTTCCATGAGTAACTCGCCACTATCTCACAAGGGCAGCCCTCCCAACCTAATCACTCTCTTATGTGCAGAGTTTCCTGAGCCCCTCAAAAGCCACCTGTGCTCTGAGAGCCTGACCCAGGAGGAAACCAACCAGGGAAAGCTCCAAGCCGCACGTGCCCCCTCTTCCAGGAGCAATTGTTCTCATGGATCCCGGAGCACTAAGCAGTGCTCAGATGTAAACACACGTTTTTGATGAGGGAGCTGTGGATCAGCAGCACTTGCTGTGAGCACCAGGAGAATCCCAAGATGCTCCCTCCCAGCTGCAGCCTCTCCCTCTCCAGTGCAGGGCACACAGGGCCCGCAAGGACACATTTCCTGCCACATCCAGAATGATTTCGGGGCTGGTGAAAAGGCAGGAGGAGCAATTCACAGCGACAGTTTGGGTACTAGCAGCTATGCTGACAGCAGGACTGCGTGGCCAGGCTTGATTAGAGCTCTTTCCTGTCCTGTGGCACTCACAGCACTTCCCTGTGTTATCTGCCAAACTCTAACACTGCTCACACACTCTTCAGAAAACAGAAGGTCTGTCTTCCCCAAATTAATGAGCCTGTGTGCCGAACTCCTCCCTCCCCTGAGGGAGACCCCAGAGCTGGCAGAGCACTGCTCTGCTGGGGGACAAGCTGCTGGTTGAGGGCCCTGTTTCCCTAAACCCAGTATCCCTGCGGAAACAGTTCAGCTCCTAGAGTTGCTAAGTGATGCCCAGCTGGGGGGCAGCAGGACACCAGCCCCCTGCTATTTCAGCATCTACGGTGACAACGCTCAGCTCTGGCTGTGCCACCCCTTGCTGTGACAGCCACAGCGTTTGCTTCGTGCAGGAGCACCAGCTGAGAAGGAATTCGGGAGGTTTTGATGCTGTGAAGACTAATGAGTGCAGTTACTGCCAGCCCTGTTCTCTGTGTCACAACACGGCTCAGAACCACCAGGCAGTAGGACCCAAACACCTCCAGAGCACTGGCTGGCTTATTCCCAGAATATTCCTCATTTTCCAGCACCTGATCTAATACTGTCCCTAGCAGAGCCTGCAGCAGGCTCAGAGTGGGAGCTCCATCTCTGACTGATGCAGCTGCAGATGTTACAGCCAGTAGAGACCTGCAGGATTCCCAGAGAGGATGTGATTCCTCTTACTAATATTCAGATGTTTTCCAGGTGAATGCTACCATCCTTATCATCCATGTGGAATTACAAGCAAACCAGGTTTTAGGAGAGTTAAGTGGCCACATCTGAGTTCCAAGGGCCACTTTTGGAGACTTCACAGAACTCCTTGTGCTGTTCATCAGCGAAGCTTTGGAGCTGAGGATTCTCCTATGTCTTTTCCTTCCCACATCCACACAAGCAGCACTGTGGCAAAAGGAGCAAGAGCAGGCTCTTGTCTTACTTTCTTATTCCATATAACCAGCAAGGATCAGGAATGTCTTTGAGGGCTGGATTAACCACCTGAAGACTGCTGCTTGAAGAAGGCACCCCCATGACTAGAGCAGCATCTTCATTTCACGCCCTGGCACAGGGTACTTCCATATTTCACTGCTTTTTTTTTTTTTTTTTTTTTGCACCATTTCAGGAGTACTGAAGTAGTCCTTAAAACACTCTGGAGAAATTGAGCCTAAATAGATCACTCACACAAGCTCACCAACCCAGTTTCCTTGCGGATTAAAGAAATCAAATTAATTGATTTAGAGACAATGTTAAGGGATTTTGAGAGGACGTTTAGCTGATGTCTAAGATGTCATTTTAATCCTCCTCACAGTTAATACTTTGAGCATGGGGAGCCAGTAAAATTAGTGGTGCAGCCCTTACACAGAAAAACATCTCCACAGGCGTGCTAATCACTGAACTATTTTGCAAATTGTTCCTAATCTACAGTTGCTTGTCTCTGCTCTCTTCCTGCAGAGACAATAAAATTATCCAGCTAATGGCAATGTGAAAGGGAAGGAATGATCCTCATTTGGTTTAAGTAGACAGATCTGCACTAGGGAACCACTAAATAGTGCAGTGATGAACTCAGGGAGGCAGCCCAGAAACATCCCTTCCATCTTTTAGGCACAGAAAGCTGGTAGGAGACCTACCAGCACACTGCAAACTAATTCCTAGTGTCCCAAAACGTGGAAAAAATTGTTGTTACCACTATCAACAGCAACATAATTATATGAATTAGCAGGATTTGTTCATGGGATTACTTTTATTTTTTTAGTTCTTGCAGTATCATGGTGACCTGAATACACCCGACCTCTGCAGCAGGAGACTCTTTCCCTGTTTCCAAAATAATAATTCCTGTTCTCAGACCTCCTTCCCCACCTTATTGTTTCTCATCCTTCCAACCTCCTTCCCAACCTTATTGTTGTTCATCCTTCCAAGAAACACCTTCCAGAGCACATTTCTCTCCACAAACGTGGCCCCAGTGCTGCTGTGACTCTTCTCCCCCCTCAGGGAGCCAAGTGCCCCAGAGATAGCTGGAAATCTTGGCCCTACGTGGATGCCTGGACACTGAGAACTGACTTGGTACACACTGGTATTTTCAACTGTCCTCAAAGGGTGAGATGCTCAGGATTCCCCAGATTCACTCAACAATACTTTGAAGAGAAAAAGCTAAGATTGGTTAATTCTAAGAAAGCAAGTTATGACTAGGTCAGAAAACATTAATAACGTGAAACACACTGCAACTACTCACAGCTGGGGCCTTGTCAGGGTGTTCACAGCCAGACCCATCAAGATAAAAATCCAGGGTCTGATCACTTAGACATGTTAGGGATAAGGAATTCAGGGAATGACCAGAGTTATGGACTGCAGTGACATCAGTGAAGTTTCCTGTTGTCCATCACCAACAGGAACCACTTCAAACTGCTTATTGTACTGCTTAATTTTACCAATCAAACTGGTGGCTGGCATCTCATGAACCATTTTCCAGTGACTGGGACCTATTCTGCTTTTGCAGGAGAATGGGATGAAAGCTGAGGACTCCATGACAGGCATGGTCTACATGCTTCTGCTAAAGACATGGAGATAGCAATGGTTCACCTTGACCTGTAGATAATGTCAGAATTCCCACTGTATTTAAATCCATGACTTCACAACCAAAAGCCTCCCTGCAAATGATTCAGAGAGGAGCCACAGCAGTTTAAACTTAGCTCTTCCCATTCTGCAAGTGCCTTGAAACAACAGGACCTCAGACATATCCCACCTTTTACCAAGTAACAGCTGAGACTCAGCCATTGCAAAGACAGAAACCGCAACAACTGCTTTGAAACAAAGGTCTTCATGGATTAGAGAGTTGAGAAACCACAAGATTTCCAAGTTTTTAACATCAGAAGAACTCCTACAAGGATGAGACTGCTAAGTGGAACGTGACTCCTACAGAGCAGTGGTGTGATGGCCTGGGAAGGAGGAGAGAGACCGGGATGGCTGCTGGTGCTTCCCTGCAGATCCCAAAGGGTGGACAGGCAGAGCAGACAGACAGCGTCATTCACAGCCTGCAGAGACTACAGGAAAGGAGCAGGGCACCAGCCCAGATCTGCAGGCTGTTCTTCCAGCCCCAGCAGGGTTAAGAGCATTAGTCCCGACTCAGGGGGAACACGATCCTGAGCTGGTGACTGAATGTCTCCTTTGTTGGCCGCCCTGCGTCACCACAGGCACGGAGCTCGCTCCAAGGACATGTGGAGCACGGCCAATTCCACAGTTCCACAAGGATGTCATGCTTCTCCTGGGCAGGGAGGGCAGGGAATACTTCTCAGGACAGCTAAAAACAACCTGCTCCATGAAGCATCCTGAGAGCTCCACTGAAGTGGGGAAAAAAAGCTCCTGAACACATTCTGGTCAAGTGGCAAATACCTCACAACGTGTCTAAGCAGTTTTCCCCAAATTGCTGCTGCAGTTAAAAGAGCTTCTGAGAATAAAAAATGTGCTGCTGGCACTTAAATTTGTAAAGCAGGCTTCTTTGAGCTCTTAAAATATCAGTCCATCCATATGCGGGTCTCATCTAAAGTGAAGATTTGCATGGTAATTGTACTGATATCAGACCAGCAACTTCCAGGCAGGCAGTTCGTGGGCAGCTATCCCATTTTAACCTTTGCAATTCACCTTCCTGCCCAGGAAAACTCCATCAAAGGCTGAAAAATGGGAAAAGGGAAAAATATGGCCTCCATGGCACCTCTGGGAAGGAGTCAGCACACCCAAGACGAGGGACTACTTTTTGCATATTCCTTTTGCTGCTGCCAACACTCAATGAAAAGTCAGTGTTTTGCCTCCACTATTACAACCCTCAAAGTCAGTCACCCCAAGCTTAGGGTTTTTATTTCCTTTACAGCCTCATAAAAGAGAAAAACACCAAAGCAGCAAAAATACAGAGAAGAAGCAAAAAAACCCAAACCAGTACTCAAACCCCAACCCTCAAAGCTGCTCAGCTGTGGCAGCTAAATCAACGTTTAAGAGCAGCTGAACCACCCTGTACCAGACAAGGCTCTGCCTGAGGCTTCGGCTCCTTTCAGCTCCAGGAGCTTCCTGAGCATGGACACCCCTTGGGAATCTCTCATCCCTGCAACTCTTCCTGCAACTTGATCCCACTGAAACTCTTCGTACCCACAACGTTATCTGGCAAGGAGTCCGACGTGTCCCCGCAGAGAGGAGTCTACCTGCCATTACTGCCCACTCCTCGGGATTCCAGTTCCTGCCACGTCCCACCTTTCCCAGCCTGAGGGGGTGCACAGAAATCCTTCTTTCTGGCTCCCAGGCCACGCAGCTATGTTTACACTGCTGCCTAACAAGCTGGGAGGGTTTTTTCTCTCACATACACCAGGTTGGGAAAAACTCTTCCCCTCTGCAATAACAGGCAGGAGAGGCTTTAGAACTTCTTTACTGTAAAATAACGAATTCCAGAAATGTGCTTCTCCTCTGGAAGCAAAGCAGACTTCATCTCAGTAGGTTCCTCCATGATTCCTAAGATGCCACACAACGATTTTCCAGCACATTTCTAGCTGCTCCTACTTACTTACCCAGCAATATCCAGTGGAAATTTGGGGAAGAAAAACTGACTGCTGACTGTTCCATAAATAAAAAATTATCTGGTTATGGATGCCAGTAATTCTTCATACAATAAATGGCTTGGAATGTGATATGCCAATCAAAATTAACATTCAGATATGACACGTTGCCCCATTCCATCCCACTCCTCGGCCATCACCTCTGTGAGAGGTCCTTGTTCCCACTGGACTTTTCCTGATGGCTGCATTCCACTCCGGGGCTAAAGGTTGCCTGTAAGCACTTTAAACAGTATGTGAAATGCTTTGTTTATCCAAAAACAATTTAGCTCTTAGAAACATTAAAGCAAGATGTAGATTTCAGCATTTGCACAGCAAAGAACTGCAACTCCTACAGATACTGCCAGAAACTTTTTCCTTAAGGCTCTCCAGCTATGAAAGACAATTTTGCTAAAGGAAAGCTACAAACAAAAAGTGTGATCTCTCAGTCAAGGGCGGCAAAGGGTTGTTACAGCAAGGCTGTTATTTCTGTCTTGCTCACTCTCTTCAGAGAATATCACTGATCAAGCAGCAGGAAAAAGGTGATGGTGCAGCAGAGAAACCTAAAACTTACGGGGTCCTCCCCAGTAAGCAGCTCCGAAAACCACTATCAAAATAAAGGGAATTTCCCTGCAGCCTGGCCCACAATTTCCCTTGCAGGAGTGAAATCCAGCCAGCCTGCAGATCACCTGCTGTCCTCCAGCCTTAAAATAGTCATACCCACCTTAAAATACGACTTTGCCCCAAGCACTCAGCGAGGCTCTTATTCAAGACAAGAGGAATCAACCCCAGTGGTCACCAGAAACAAAAAGCACCACAGTCAAACAATCACAGTTCAGCTCATCTCAGTTATCCCAGGGGAACAGGACAGAAAGACAGGAATATTAAGAAAGTTATTGCCTAAAAGCAGCAAAGCAGCCACTCATTTTCCAGCTCAAAGCTCTTCTCATTTAAAGGCTGCTGTAGATATGATCCCTGTTTCAGCAAAGGAAATAAAATGTGCTGGACCCTGTTGCTAAGGCCAGGCTACTGAGCCTGGAGAATTCTTCACGAGAGGGCAGGGGACAGTTATGTCCCACTCTACTGGAGCAGTTATCAATTAGTGCATTTTCCTGTGCCGCCTCCTTATCTGTCTCTGCAGGCTCGCCATCCCAGAGCTCCAGGTCTATGTTTTTCTTGAGATATGGTTTCATTTTTATCCCCCTGCCAGGGAATTCCCAACCACCAGCTGGTTGTGTACCAGTCCTTCACATCCATAAACTGCCTAATTAATCAATGGACTTCTCTCTTTCTACTGCAAAAGTAGAATTAACGAAGTATAAACAGGAAAAAAAACCCACATGGACCTTAATTTACTCCTACTGCTTTCCAAGCTGGAATTTGCCTGGTGTGATTTTAAACCAGACTTTATTTCCCATTTTTTTCTTACACCTGAGAGAAAAGTAGTTACACCAAGCATGCTAAGTGCCAAAATTAGCTGGTTTGCCTAAATGCAACACATCAACCCAACTGCAGCACTTCCTGAGGTATAGATGACAAAATCAGCAAGTCACACAACATCCTCAAGGCTTAGTTTAAGAGAAATTGTAAAAAGGAGGGGAAAGAACTGTCCTGCAACCCTGAAAGCACTGGGGGGGGCAGAAGGGCAGGCTTGTCATACACCAAAAGGCTCACACAGCACCATAAGGTTTCACAAGGCCCCATCATCTTTAAAATTTTTTCCCTCTCCCTCTTTGCCCAAAGACACATTTTCCAAACCTGTGAGGAGAAGATGCCTAATTCTGAAACATACAGAAGTCATTGCGCAAGAGGTACCAGAGCTGGGGCCAGTTTCCAGCTAAAAGAGAGATTTCAGTCCTTGCTGCCAAAGCACAAAGAGCAACAGGCAAAGCTGCCCTGTACTGATGAATTTAATGTCAACACTAAAGTAGATGAAGAGGTTGGAATACAAAAGTGACCTTCAGGCCTCACTGTCCCCTCCATTTCTTCTCCAAACACCAGTGAAATGACACAACTGTCCCAGTTAGTCCAGTGAAGTCACCGGTCTACCACAGGCAGAGCAAACCCCCGCTGCAGTGCCCTTTGAGTGGTTCCAGTCGGTGACAGAGCAGTTCACGGCCACCTCACCAGAGACCCTTCCAGCCACCGCACTGCAAACGAAACTGTTCCCTTCTCTTTCAGAGATTTACAAGGGTTATCCTCATCTCAGAGAAACTGTAACAACCCTTTTGCCTTCTTCAGACACCGGTTTGTTTTTTTTTTTTAATTTGGGGTCTGGATTAACAGCAGGCCAGAGTGCAGAGGAGCATTAGCTCAGTCCCTGCTGGGTGGTGACAGCTTGCACTGCTCAGCCCCAGCTGGAGTTCCCTGACCAGCAGAAAGCCTCTCAACGCAGGGCACACACACAGCAGTGAAACCTGAAATCAGTGGTGCTGTCTCATTTCCCACTCCTCTGCACAACACAGTTTATTTTTAGGTCACAACTCCCGATGCAGGATGGAAAAAAAGGATGGGCACAGGCACAACTGCTGCAAGCAAACTTGGAAACACCAAGAATGAGACATTTCCACTTCATGTTTTGTTAAAACAGCTACACCTTCACCTCACACTGAGTATATCTGGAGCCAAGATTTGTACTGGCACATGGATGTCACCTTCTCATGTGGCTTCCCTGTAGGCACAAGCTGCTTACAGAGCCTGTCACCATCCTAAAACCCGTGCCAGGGGAGGGTCACGTTGGACATAAGGAGGAATTTCTTCCTGGAAGAGGCGGGCAGGGGCTGCCCAGGGAGGGCACTCAGTGCTCTGGGCTGGGTGACAAGGTGGGGATTGGGCACAGCTTGGACTCCATGGTCTGGGAGGCCTTTTCCAACCCAAATGAATCTGATCCTGGTGAACTACAGCAAATGGTACTTTTTCGTCTCTTGTTTCACAAGGAAAGAAGAAGACTGAACAACCTGGGTCAGGTATGGAGGTGGAATATTGAGTAGGTAACTCCTGACTGGTGGTTGAGCAAGGAAACTTCTGGTTTGAGAACCCAGAAGTCAGTGAAACTCCTTTACAAGTTACTTGAAGCGAAGGCAGCAACCAAACTCAGTACACCACAGGTGTGCATCAGAGCAAGAGAGCTCCACAGCAAGACCTGGGCAGCAAATCCTGCACCAGGCAGGAAAGCAAAGCTAAGGAAACATCAGCACACTGGCCACTACCCAGCACACCTCCTCCTGAAGCAGCTCCTCTTCCTGGAAAGCCCATTTTCATCTCAGACAGCAAGCAAGGGAGGGATGCACACCTCCAAGTGCCTTCATTAGCCTGAAGCTCTGCTGCAGTTCCTTCCTCTCCTCTCACAGCGAGGCTTTTTATTTCTTAAACCTATCAAGCACATCTCACCAATCTCTCACATAGCCACTTAAAGCCAGGGGTTAAGTGCAGCTGAAGTGAGGCAGCATTTCTCCTATTACACTGAAATTGTCTTACGTGTTGCTTTTTTTCCATTCAGTTGGTGCCACAGCCATCAGAGGGGAGCAGGAGGGAGCTGGAAGGCAGCTCATGCAGGTAATGGCACAGGAATTCAACCCACACTCGCCCTCTGGGAGCACTGAATTCCAGCGTGGGTCTGCAGAGGAGCTTGGTGACTCGGCTGGGGTGCAGCCTGCTCCCAGATTCCACTAACACAGCCTGTTCCCTGGCTGTCCAGAGGCAGGGGATCTGCTCTCCGTGTGCTGGGAGTGTTTTATTCCCCCGTGGCTGTAAAACACAGCAGGTGAGCAGCAAAGCTCCTGCCAGGACATGGTGCTCAGGGAGGAACCACAGACCTCAAAGAGCTGGTGAGGCTTTGCTCTCAGCTGCCCCACACACCAAATTCAGCAGGAACGTTTTTCTCCGACACCGACTCGAGTCTCCTTGGAAAAGAGATTCTTCTGGCCACTGCAAAGAAAGAATAAATGAGCCACCTGCACACAAATGCACTGAGGGCAAGGAGTTCAAGCTAGGTTTGCACTTGACTCATTTGCTGCACGTACAGTTACAAGATGACACCTGTGACAATCGGGTGTGTGTTTAATTAGTCTAGAAATCAGCCATAAGAGTGGCAGTTGCTCTGTGCCAACCATCCATACACCCCCAGTCTGATGCAAATGACCTCTAAATCTCAGGAAGAGATTTTAAACAGGCTTAACACCAACATTAACAAGTGACTTGCTAGAGTTGAGAGGTCATCCCTGCGGGAAAACAGCACAATGTGTCCATAAATAAACTAACTCAACAAAACAAGTACAGCTGAGCCCTAAGGAAACCAAATAAATTAAATAAATCGAAACTTCCAGCTAGGAAAGTTATTTCAACTTTCAGAGGTTCCCATAGTTTGCAGCAGAAATTTGTTTCACGCGCTGGAAGTTTTTTTACCCTCTGTCTTGGCCTCAAAGCCATCAACTTGGAGAAGGAATTTAACTTGGAAAATGTATTTCCCGAACAACACACCCCTGCTAGGCTACAGTAATTGCTTTTTAATCTTGCTTCTTCCAGGCATTGCTGCAACAATCCTCCTGTGCAGGTAAACAAATTGTAAGGGATGGTCATTTCCCAGGCTTTGATGGGTATACAGGTAGATATCCATATGAAAAAAGATCTTCTCAAAGTTAGCTTTGGAGAGTGCTCTGTTAGCTGAGGCACTGCCTTCTTCATGGAAAAAGCCCTTTGGGACAGGCAAACGTGGCCATGCACTCTCAGT
Organism: Picathartes gymnocephalus; assembly: GCA_013390045.1. Lineage (NCBI taxonomy): Eukaryota > Metazoa > Chordata > Aves > Passeriformes > Picathartidae > Picathartes > Picathartes gymnocephalus. Next base: position 315,699 of record WEKY01035977.1, read on the forward strand.
CTGAGATCTGGCACCTGGCAAAGCCCTACTGGCTATTCTGCAGCCCGGAACTCCCTGGCTTTCCCGGAATTCCAAGGCTTTTCCCACCCAGAGGCAACAGCTCAATGCTGAGAACTGCAATTAGGGAACACATGCTTTCACTTTGAGCAGAATGAGATTGTGATTTAACTCTGACCCCTTCAGTCCCATCCATTCTCCCTCAGCATCCCCCCATTCCCACCACCCCACCTCAACCCTTTCACAGTTCGTTTTGCAGTGGTTTCGGTATTTCAGCAGAAGCTGCCTTACCCTTTTCCTCCTGACAGTTTCTGCGGTAAACTTTGACACCCAGTTACCAAACTGCGGCTTTTGAAAGACACACAAGTTCCCTGAAGAAACCAAAATACTGGATTGGAGGAGGGAGCAGGGAATTCCCTGCTGTGGTCTGCTCCTGTTAAAAACACCAAGCTGGGAGTCTGAAGGCTGCACCTGCACAGATGTGAGGGATTAATAATCTCTTCCAAACAAGTCTGTGAACAAGGAAAACATCACTGGCTTTTGCACTACTTCCCCTTTTGAGAGGCCATTTCCTGCAAAGCATCCGTTATTCAGGCTTTCCATTAGCTTTGTAAACGCCAAACACCCTCTTCCAGCTTCAACAGTTCATCAGATGATTTATGAAAGGTGCAAAAACACGACATTGGCAGGAAAAACTGAGCTTCACAAATGTATTTGCAAATTTGACCTGAACAAAGCAACATATTTTCTATAAAAATTAACAGAAGAGAAGGTGGAAAATTGAGCTAAATCTTCCGTAAAATAGGAAAGTGCTGCTGGGGCTGCAGATAAATCCTGTGCTCAGAATCAAGGAGTCACTATCAGTTGGAAAGACCTTCCCTGGAATGCACAGACACCTTGTTCAAAAGGGATGACAGGAACGTAACACCAAGAGCAGCACTGCATAAAAACACCAGAGTCATGACAATAAACAAACCCGTTTGCAAATGGTTGTTTGTCCCCACTTCTGTGGAACAGCCCAAACCAGGGATTGGCTGCTTTCAGTTCCCAATGTAAACAAGAAATTTAAGCTCCCTCGTCCTTAGAAATATCACCAGTACAAGATATTCCATTTCTCAGCAAAAGAAACTTTTCTATTGCAGATTTGACGAGCCACTTGGCCTCGGATTTGACAAGAACGCGGTTTTTGGATCCACCTCCGCAAAACTGGACACACCTCAGGGTCAGGAATCTGATCCATCCCCCTAAGAGCCATCTACAACGTCCTGGGGTTCTGCCTAAGCAATTAATTCCTCCTAATCGCTGGAATGGGAGCACCCCCAGCTGGAATTGCAGCCAGCTCTCCCTCCCTGCCCCGCCCTGCCCTTGGGGGGATGCTGATCCCTGACTCCAGCCTCAGGCATGTCTGCTGGGAAAAGCAGACCTTGGAACTGGGATCCTGGCTGCACTTCTGGATGTAAACATGCACGGGGACGTCCTGCAGGGCAAGCAGGTCACACCGACCCGGCACTTGGGCGACCTGGGCGGGAGCAGCACTGGGATGCCTCCAGTTTGATCCTGGCTCATCACAGGCAGCTTGGGGAGGAAGCCAGACACGTCCCCCGGCAATCTGCAGGATGAGGATCCTCCCTCCACTCCCCTGCACTTCTGCTCAGTGTTTTGGTTCTTAAAGGAAGGGGAAGGAAGTGTGGCAAAGCATCCTCCCAATCCCCACACTTGGAGGGGTGTCCCAGTTTCCCTTGGAAGAGTGTCCCAATCCCCACAGTCCTGCACATGGAAGGGTGCCCCAATCTCCACAATCCTGTATTCTGAGGGGTGTCCCAATCCCCACAATCCTAAACTTTGTGGGATGTCCCAATCCTCACAACCCCACACTTGGAGGGGTGTCCCAGTTTCCCTCCGAAGAGTGTCCTGATCCCCATAATCCTAAATTTTAAGGAGTGTCCCAATGCCCACAATCCTGCATTTTTAGGGGTGTCCCAATCCCCACAACCCCACACTAGCAAGTTTGCTCAACAGCCTGACAGTGGAAAGGATGAAAAACAACCTGGATGACACAACCCAGCCGCAAAAAGGGGAGCTGAAGTCCCAAATGCAGGAGAAGGTTCTGCCCTCATCAGATAGAGCCACGGGTCTTCCTACATAGGATTTAAGATAGGCTGACACACGTTGCAAAAGCAGTTTAATTAAGGAAAAGATAAAATATTCTCCATCAACTGTAATACAAAAGAACAATCTACACAGCCCCTAAATTTCTGATGCTGATCTTACCAAGCCAGGCTTTATTTCCTTCCTCAGCACATTAAAAATCTTACCAAGCCAGGCTTTATTTCCTTCCTCAGCACATTAAAAATCCAGTTTATGCTTCAATGATTGAATCACCAGTTGTTACAAATTATCTACATCACTTTCATCCCCTCCCTGAAGTTTATAGGAAATTCATTCCATCTGCACATGACAGGAGAATCCAAGTCTGACAAGGCTTGCCAGAACAATATTCCTGCATTATGAGCACAGGGAACAGCACACACAAACAGGCTGGCTGACCTGGCAAAGGCAGCTGGGGCTGAAATGCCAAATTCCCCCCTCCTCTCACCTTACCAAAAACCCCAAATCCAGCAGAGGATTCCCAAAGCAAGGCAGGACTTGGGGCCTGTGGAGATGGGAATGGACGGGGGGAGGTGGCAGTGGACACAGGAACAGCAAGCAGACCAGTCCACAAAGGCCACAAGGACTGTGCTGAGAGGCGATTTCAAAGCGTCTCATTTTAGCTGCATTTGTGAGCCTTGCACAAACCTCCCTCACTCCGATGACAAGAGGCAGCAGCAGAGGTGGCCAAGTTGGACTTGGGAATATTTGCAAAGTCATGCTGAGAATACTTCTATTAAATGTTGTGCTTAAAACCGTGTCACTTTGCTGCACATCAATACTTACATGGAGGAATTATTTAAGTACACAGCTCTGTAAGCACCTAAGAAAGTGTCCAGATAAGGAATAGCTCTGCTCCTTCTCCTTCTCTTCCCACTTGTCTGAGGCACTGCAGGAACAGTGCTGCCCTCACCCTGCCACTGTAAATCATAGCAATAAAAACCCCAATTAAAACCAGAAAGGTACTTCGCTCAAGACAATCGTGCAGGACAATCTGTCTTCTAAGGGCCTGACTTGAACACTTCATTTTTGAAAAGTACAGCCCAAATAAAATAAGTAGGTTATTAAGCACCCAGCAGTCCCTTCACATAAATGTCCATAGAGTGATTCACTGCTTTTATGAAAAAGGAAATGTTTTTAAAGCAGACCAGGAAAGGAAACAAATCCTCGGAACCAGAAGATAATGCTGCCTCCAGAGAAGCCACTACAGAAACCATTCCTCTTTTTATTTATTTTAATTCTTCACCCATTTTTAAGCCAAGCAGGATCAGCACGTTCAGCTCTCCAAATTCATGTTTCACTTCACGGTGTCTGTGGAAATAAATGGACTTTTCCTCCCTTCCAGCTGAAGTTTGTGGGGCCTCTTCCATGACCATCAACAACACAAAGACAAAAGGGTGCAAGAACTCTACACCACCATTCTGCACTCAAGCACTGCTCCAGCACCCCCAAATCCAGCAATCCCAAGCAAAGAGACTCCACAGTGCCTGAGTACTTCTTCCCAACACTGAGTAGCACTATGTGAGCAGGGAACAGTCCCGTGTGCAAATGTTGCACTGGAACACACTCCACAAGCTGCACTGGGCTCTATCCCAACTATCCTAATTCAGGACAGTACTGGGAAGCAAGCAAGTCTGAGCACTTCCAGCTGTCTGCACACATCCTGTCACTGCACTGACTGTTCACCACCAGCAAGTCTCCTCCAGCCATTTCCAAAAGCAAAACCCACTTCAGTTCAGTCTACTGCAGACCCTCAGCTGCCTCTCGTTTTCAAATAAAAATAAAACTCAACAACAAATCAGTCCCAAACACAGAGTTTGCTGACACAGCTGACAGAGTAACTGCAGAAGTTACTCCACTTCAAGGGTGCACAAAATGTCATTAATGCTTTGCATGACCCAGACCTGGAAGCAGCCCGTTACTGACGTTCCCAGTGCTGCCGTTTCCCTCTGTATTGTTCTCTCCCTCTTGGTAAGGCCCCAGCCTGCCAGGCAAACCACAGAGCATGTCTCCAAAACCCCACAGAACACCTTTTAACGCTGGAAACTGGCAATATGAAGAGAAGGTGAGGGAAGAAAAAGCAGCTCTTCGACAGCCATGAATCACATCAGCCCAGAAGGCTCACTTGGAATAGATGCACCCCAACCTTGGGTTTCTCTGGGAATGAAATCTGAACGTGAAAGCAGGGATTCAGTGATAGGGCTGAGAGGTTACAGCTCTGAGGTGTTCACTCCTCCCCTGGGTGCCAGGGTGGGAAGCCACTCTTCCACCACAACCACTCCCTCAGAGAGGAACAGACCAGTGACAACCAGGCTGGGAAATGCAACCAGCTCTTCTCCGGCGAACGCAGAATCATGGAATGGTTCCATCCTGGGTTGGAAGGGACCTTCAAGCTCATCTCTGCTGAGTTTTGCACATGCAGTGAGCACAGAGTTTGGAACCTGCACCTTGCAAAGGTTGGGAGCTCTGTGTCCCCACAGCTGCCTGTGTTAGCAACAGGTGTCCAAGCCCCCTCCAAGGTGTCAGGGTGGCTCTGCATGAATACAAAGCTCCCACCCCATAACACCCGTGCTGCAAAGTGCAGCAAGACAGAGGCAGGCAAAGCTTTATCCACATCACGATTTATGGGAAGCTTAGAGCAGAAGGGCCAAGTGCTCCCTGGGTTATTATCCCGTGCCTGGGTTATCATCCCGTGCCTGGGTTATCATCCCATGCCTGGGTTATTATCCCATCTTCAAATAAACACAAGTCATTCATTTACTAGCATGACATCACATCCTGCAGGCTGAATTTCAACACACAGCCGTAACAGTGGAACTATGTGAAGAAATACAGCATTCCCTGGGATTTCCAGTCTTCTTTCCCACCTTTTACCTTGGAAAGGTCTAAATGGATGTCCTGGACATGGAAACAAGATCCCCAGAGAGTTAACAAAAAAAAAGACAAAACAATCTATGAAGTCAACCAACATTTTGTAGAGTGGGCAATTATTTTAAATTTTTGCTCATATCCAACTACAAACGGGCAGCATTAAAGCACAATTACAGTGTGAGGGGGATTACAAAGTTAAGAGGTTAAAGGAGATTGTTTGCATTAAATCCTGTATTAGCAAAGAAGAAGTCTAACAGAAAGAATCATAAAAAGATTTTAGACTGGCAGCCACTCAATACAGCGGCCAAGGAAAGTTCCCTGTAGACAGTTACAAACTATGCTGTTCAATTCACTTGCGCCCTGATGGACCATGAGTTAAGGAGCAGTAGTCAGAAGTTAAGATATTTGAGGAGTAGTTCATTAAGAACATCAACTCAGCGGGCCAGGCACAAAGAAGAAAACAGCTAATGGTCTTTAGTGCATCAATCTGGTGCACCTGTATCCAATATCGTCTGTGTCTCAGGTTCCTCCCTCTCCTCACCTAGCACTGAGTCAAGCTTGTAGGGTATCCCCCCACATGAGGTGGGAACTCCTCTCCTTCCTTGGACATTTTCAAACCCCAACAGGATCCTGAAAAACCTTGCATTTCTTTGGGGTTAGCCTTGCTGACAGGAGGAGGTAACACAGATTTGCCTGTGACTGTCATCTCCACAAGTATTCTCCCAGCGACTTACAGTTTCTGAACCCATGGCTGAACTCTGGCATTCTCTCTCAAAAACATTATAATTCTTGGATACGAGACACATGGCTGGATGGGTCCGTATCTTCTCAGCACAGAAACTCATTTTCTTGCAAGCAAAGGAATTCTGAATAAACCATCGGAACTCAAATAACCCCCGTCTGATAAATGTGCTTAGGACCTTGTTTTTGTTTTTAAAATGTCCTTTGATAACCCATCTATTTATGTTTTGAAAGGGAGAAAAACTGAATTAGGAAATTGCACAGGCACAAAAAGGCAATATCTGACAGAGTTTTGTTAATTTGTGGGTAATTGCTCATTACTGCAAAATAAGGTTTTTGCAGTGTTGCAGGGATAGTAGATAAGAACCCCCAGCCCATTACTGAGTATTGCTTTTGGCAAAGGCGAGCTTCTCCCAGAGTGGAGAGCCTCCATAAAACCATGACTCCATTAAATACGGATCCTGACATCCCAAAAGTACCGGTGGAAAGGGAACAACATGTTCTGTCGAGTCATTTAGCAGGGATCTTATGCTTGCACTCACCCTCTTCTGCCCACTCTTGCCTTGTTGACAGCTCTGCTTTGGACATCACCTCCCCCTGCCACTGCCTCTGCTGAGCACCCCCAAACTTCAGCACTTTGGAACATGGATGTTCCTCTCCTTTCCTGTAAGTCTGGTTCACTTCCTTATTCCACTAAAAATGTATTCCCCACACACTCAACATCCACAGGCCTTTGGCACCCCCCTGCAAGGGGCAAAGCTCACCCTGAGCTCCCCAGTCACCCACAAGTGCTGGGTTTTCCCTGCCAGTTAAAGCAAGTGGGTTTTGAGCCCTGATGCATCACAGAATCCCAGGAGGGTCTGGGTTGGAAGGGACCTTAAACCCCAACCCTTTCCACTCCTGCCATAGGCAGGGACACCTTCCACTATCCCAGGGTGCTTCAAACTCTGTCCAACCTGGCCCTGGGCACTGCCAGGGATGGGACAGCCAGAGTTTTTCTGGCTGCCAGCACTGAAGGAGGACACCTTGGGGTGCTCCCTGGGAGAAGGTTCTGGCAGCAGCTCCCCACTCTCATGGCCACGCAGGTACTCCGGCAGCAATCGCTCTCAAGGCGCTTTCAAGGTCTTTTTCATCATCCTAACAGCAGAGCCATTTTTAAGCCTTTCAAACAGCTTTAGATTAACTTCCCTGACAAAGTTTTCCAGAGCAATATAACCTGACTACGTCAAACTCCATGCAGGGACACACAGAAGACAAAGAGCAAACCTGAGAGTGGAGGAGAAGCTCGATTCAGATGGAGCTGTTTCATTACTATGTAGATTCAAAGCCATCCCTGCAGTTACTGAAGCACTACCCCAGCCCTCCTAGCAAGCAAAAATCCATTTTGTGTACAAATAGGGCTTTTACAGCTTTGGCACAGAGCTCGACTGCAGAGTCAAACTTTTCAGTGCCTGATAAGATTTTACTTAAATTGGCAGGAGAGCTCGTGCCAGAAGCCTCTATGAAAAGCCAGCTCAGTGGCAGAAGGTCAAAGCCAGGTATCAGGAGATTTAATGGAAGTGTTTCAAGACAAACTTCTTAAAAGCATTGTGCTATCTAGGGAGGCACAGATTTGCACTGTCTGGAAAGCCAAGGACCTATCTTTATGACTCTTTTCCAATCAAGGGGAATTTCCTTCACACTTTATCTCACAAAAAGCACAGCAGTAGTGTCTCCTTCTCTGTGTCAATCCAATTCTTGGATATTTGTCTGAAGTTAAGAATAAAGAAGTGTTTAATGCCAGAGGTTTCCTACAAACTGTGCTTTACAGGAAAAAAAAAAAAGAAAAGAAAACAACAAAAAACCTCACAGAAAACATCAACCAAACAAAAAACACCCCGAACAACCACTGCCCCAAGCCCCTCCCAGAACAACAAAACCCTCAGGTGCAAAAGTTGCTAATGTCCTGAATGAAAACCCCAGAAGACAGACACAGGCAACTGAGCTTAAAGACCAACAGCCCCAACAATTAACCTTTCTCCAGCAGTGCCTAGAAATATGGCTGGAGAAGCAGAAATTTAAATTGAACTGAAAGGCTCTACAATCTTTACCATTTTTACAGAAGTATTCCAGATTAAGTTGGTGTCAACAATAACCCTGAGCAGACGTCAAGCATTAAGACTTTCAACATAGTGGATTTTGCCAGCTGTCACCACGTTGTAATGTAAAAAGGGACAGTAAAACCCCATCAAACCCTCATCTGTCTGCTCAGGGCCTCCCCTTCCGTCTACACAAATGCACTGCTGGATTCACTCACAGGAAGATTTGCAAGTGCTCCCCCACTCTCCCATTAAAGCATTTTGATTGTCTGACTCTGCCATTTTAACAAATTCAAGTATAAGACTTTAAATTCAATTAGCACAAATCTCAGTGCTCCCAACATTAAATCTGCAAGTGACATTTAGTGGCATTCAACACACACGGAGCTAAGCTAATACACTAATGGACCAGCAAGGGAAATTGTAAAATACTCCCAATTGCAATGCTCTTTTTTAGTCAAGGAAATTAAAGGAGTAGGCTGCAGTGGACAGGAGATGACAGCTATTAAAAATCCCTCTTAAGCCAAGGCTACTAAAGCTCTCCTCTCCAGATCCACCTGCTCACAAAGGGGCAATTTTAAGGCTGTTTCAGTTCTTAAGACAGGATTTACCCTGGTTTTACTTCTGTTTCTTCCTACTTTTTCTGATGAAGGCTTAGATAGGACAGCCCCTCTGTGTGTTGTTCCCCAGACACAGGGAGCAGGGATAAAATTCCCAAGCGTTGTCCCACACAGCTAATAAGGATGTAACAGTGCCCACAGCACCCCAAAAAGCCAGTCCAGCAAACCCACCTGAGGAATTCTGCTAGCACACCTGTGCCTCACCCAGCTTGGTAAGGAAGCTGCCAGTTTTCCTGCACTAGAAAAACCCAAAGCTACTGGACTTCAGAGGAAGCCCTTTTTTTTTTTCCCAAGCGGCAACACACTTTGCCTTGATTCCATTTAAACAGAAAAAGCTACCTCCAAGGAGCTTCAAAATCAGGGAGACAGAAGGCAGACCAGGCTGGGAAGTCAGGGAGAAAAAAAGCTTTAGAGTCATGGCTCTAAGGAGAGGGAGATTTATTCTGTCATGCATTTAAATCTTCTTGTGCAAATTAGCACAGGCAAAACCTACGGAAGATGCTTTCCCAATGAAGATTTATTAGTGGTTTTCTTTGATTACAGATGTGTGATTGGACAGCAGAAGCACATGAAGGAAACACCACCAAGACATCATCTTTCCCACTCTAGATCTGCTCCCCTGATTTGAATGAGTCAACTGTAAAGCCCAGCAACAGCAGTAACTGCATCTCTTTAAGAAACATGTTATAGTCTCCAAAATTAAGTTTTCTCTTTCCAGCTCTTGGTCAAGGACTATCAGAACAAAGCTCATGTGGTACTTTCAAGAATTTGGGGGTTTTTTTTTTCTCCTCTCAACTACTACACATTTGATAAGACCAGAAACAATCCAGACAGATATTTTAGAGATGTTTAAATCACAGCATCCCAGAATGGTTTGGGCTGGAAGGCACCTCAAAAACCATCTCTTTCCACCCCACTGCCATGGGCAGGGACACCTTCCACCAAGCCCCACTACATAATTACACCTGGCAGCTTATCAGGATGGATGTTCTTTTGATCCATGAAAAGCCCAAGTAACCTGCACCAAACACTGCAGATTTTCAAAATAATAAAATATGTCTGGGATGAAAGCATCACAAAAAGCCAGTAGGTTTCACACGTTCCTCAGCCTTCTGCATTTCCCCCAGCATTTTGGAGAAGGAGCGGGACAGGACTTAATGATTAACTTAATGATGTCACACTATACACTTTGGGAATTCAAGCTGTATTAGAAGCTGCAGTTTCCATGCAGAACACCAGCCCTCCAAAGGGCTCCTGCCCCTCTCTGTGCATTGGTGCCCTGGGCCCAAAACGCTTCCAATGACACCAAAATCCTTTAGAAAGCACTGACAGCTCGCAGGAGCTCAATTCGTGACCATCAGATCCAAGAAACCTGTAAAAACTCAGATTTTTGAGCTCATTTTAAGCTCACCTCTACTTCAGAGCGCTTTCTCCCCATACAGCTGGGTTTGATGTGCTGCACTTGAATCGTGACTGAAATAGGACTCGGATGCTCTGCTCTATTTCAGCAAAGAACAGCCTGGACCTGCCTGGCTGGGCAGCCTTAGAAATCCTTCCTGCCCTACACAGGTCCCTGCAAAGCACCCCAGGAAACAGGGACCTCGTGCCATGTCCAACAAAAGCAGCCTTCAGGGCCTGTGTGCAACACCCCTTTGCTTTTTGATGGTGCTGTATGGATTTATTCTATTACTCAAACAGGTCCTTTCCCCAACAAGGGTCTGGATTATTTTTGAACTTTTTTTTTTTCCCAGGATGTCCTGCTGCCCCAATTAAAAAGCCCTTAATTCCGCAACCATTCCTTACGGCCAGGCTGAAACTGCTTTTAAATCTGAGTAAGTCCCAGGCCACCCATATTTAGTGCACCAATTAACCAACGCTGAGCGATGCAGAGGCAGCAACCAGAAAAAGGAAGAATTTTTAAGTCACCATCACCCACATTGCATGGGTTCAGTTCAAGGGAACTCAAGAACCATCTAATTAAAAGCAGCACCTATTCAAGCTTGATGAGTGTTGAGAGAAGCAATGAGATCCATGGAAAACAACAAACCACTGCCTTTTAACCATTAACTCTGAGCAGTCAAATAATATCCCTAATACCTCCAAGTCCTGAAAATGATCCACCTACTTTGATTTATTAAATTTATAAGTGTCACATTAAAAGCTAATTAACATGAGAGACGCTGTCCCCAGGTTGATCATGTGGAAGGAGAAAGAAGCGTGATAATTTGGGAATCAGCATTTGTTGCACAGATCACAAACACAGTTTAAAGGCATCTGAGCTGAATTTAGTTCTGCTCCCCATGTCCAAAAACCCAGAAAAATCGCAGCACTCTCTCTGGATTTAGAGGGGGTTTATTACCCGTATTGCAAAACCAGCCTTTACCTTTTGTCTGCCACCAACCAGGTGGACTGCCCTCTCTTTCCAAACTCTAACCAACTTCACAAAGCTGGAGCAATTCTAACACCCACAAAATACTACACAAAACAAAATGCAACTCCCATACAACATCCACTCCCCGAAAAACCCATAGCCAAGCCCAAACCCACTAAGATCCACAGCAGCAATTCCACTGACTTCAGCTGCCAGGCGTTTTGTACTGGTTCACAGCTGGGCATGGAAGCCACCAAGAAAGCGTTTTCAGCCACGTGGACCTGGGAGAAGGGAGTCTGAAGGCACCACTACAAATCCTGCTGTCACATCAGGCTGCACCATCAGCCAAAGTGACACGAGGACGTCCATCGACATCCCTGTGCTGCTCTGCTAAGAGAGGCTGCCTGCATCAGCAAGCTTCAGCAGCACCATGTCAATATGGCAGAGCTCCCATTTTTTACAAATAATAATCTTTTTCTTGCTCTCCCCATCCCCTCTCCGTGTATTTATGGTGCCTGAAGGCACCGAGGCACTCTTTAATGAGGCTTTCAAACAAGACAGAATAAATTAGAAACCTTGATCAAAATAGGGCCTCCAGGAGGAACACAGTACAAAGACAGCCACACGCCTCATACACCCTGAAAAACCCAAATACTGCAGCCAGGCAATCAGCGAGCCATTCCACGAGCAAACAGGGAGCACACCCTCCTGCCAGGGTGCCCGTGATAGCGAGGTCTCTCCTCCTCACCCCCGTTCTGGCCCCCAGCCTGTTTGTCCCCAAGAGGGGGACGAAGCCATCGGCCCCTTGCCTCCCCACAAACCTCAGCCCCAGAGAGGCAGGGCAGCCCCAACGCCACCGCTACGGCCCGGCATGGGATGGGATGGATCCGTTCCCACTCACAGCGTATATCCCCAGTTTCCTTTGGAGCAGGGAGCGTCCTGCCTTCACACCCCAGCGAGCAGAGGGACCGGAGCCCTCAGGCTGAGGGGACCGGGCTCACGCCCACACTCCCACCTGAGCCGAGAGCACCAGATGGCCCCCCAGAGCCTCTGGGGCAGGAGAACCAGACCCGCCACTCCAGCACGCTGGGGAGGAGCGGACAGACCTGACAGGCTGAGGGGAACAGAGCCGGTCCTGGGTCCTGGGGCTGCAGCCCCCCGAGCTGGGGGTCCCAGAGCTCCCCCAGTACCACCTGCGGCCTCCCGAGCTCGGGGGACCACAGCTCTCCTGGTACACCAGGGCTGCAGCCCCCCGAACCGCGGATGCGGAGCTCCCCCGGGGAGAGCACAGAGCTCCCGTGGGCTCCCATGGCCGCAGCCCCCGAGCTGGGGGTCCCGGAGCTCCGCAGACTGAGCAGACCGCACCTTCCCGGTGCCCCCAGGGGCCGAGGGGCCCAGATCCGCCCGTGCTGCGGGACCGAAGCTCCGTCAGACCCCCGAGCTGAGCAGCGCGAAGCCCCCCCGGAGGCGCCGGTGCTGCGGGGGCCGGAGCTCTCCTCGCATCCCCCGGGGCTGCGGGGGCCGCCGCCGGGATGACGAGCCGGAACCCCCCGGGGCACGTCCCCGGTGGGGCAGCGGCGGCCGCGTCCCCGCTGTCACCGCCGGTGTCCCGTCCCGCCGCCACCCGCGGGCCTGCGCTGAGCCAGAGGCCGCTGTGTCTCCGCTCACTCACCGTGCGGAGCCGCGGCTCGGTGCGGGCCGGGTGGGTGCGGCCGCCGAGCGGTCCCCGGGCGGTGCGGCGGCTCCAGCCCGCTCCCCGTGTCCCGTTTCCAGTAGCCCGGTCCCGTGCCCCGTG
>WEKY01035977.1:328827-354133 GCA_013390045.1 Picathartes gymnocephalus
CAGCCCCTTCCCCAGCTCCATTCCCTGCCCTGGACACGCTCCAGCCCCTCCAGGGCTCTCTGGCCGGGAGGCCCCAGAACTGGACACAGCTCTCGAGGTGTGGCCTCAAAGAAGCCACCCTGAACCCTTCTGAGCATATGCAGTGACCCCAAAATATTAAATTTTGGCATCAATTAATTTGGGCATCAGTGTGGCTTGCTTGGAGCAGCTGAGGCATAGTAGGGTGTGAGTTCTAAATCCATCTGGCAGCTTCTCAGTACCTAAAGAAATTCTACTAGAAAGACTGAGAGGGACATTTTAGAAGAGCAGGTAGCGCCAGGACAAGGGAGAATGGCTTCCCACTGCCAGAGGGTGGGGTCAGATGGAATACTGGGGAGAACTGCCTGGTGATCCTGGCCCGGCATGAACACATCCTGCCCCAGAATCCCCAAAACCAGAGTGCATGATGTTGGAGCAAGCTCTGCTATCTGCCTTTATTTCATTCCGCAGGAGCTGTTGGGCTTCAGTTCTCTGTCAGCTCTGGAGATGTGAGAAGTCAGCTATTATTAATAAAATCTCAGTTAAAATAAACTCACAGGACAATTTAGCATGGGAGAAATCCCTGGTAGAAAGAGGCTCAAATTTTGTTCCGTGACCACCAACACCCATTTCAAACCTTGCGCTTCACAAATTGTGACTTCTAATGCACAACTGGGGTTTTTTTTCCATGCCAAAAAGTCAAAATAATTTTGTGGTGCCCACAGAGGGCTTCCTGCATGTGCTGAGCCTGGTTCCCTGCAGGGCTGTTCCCCAGCGTGGGAAGATCTGCAAGGTCTGATTAAAACTTTTCCTGTATTTCAGGCATTTTTCCAGCCAGGAGATTGTGGAGATAGCAGAGCCACACATCCAGCTCCCCCTCTCCCAGGCATGGGAGGATGACAACACACATGGGAGGGACTGGATGTACCGGTGTGTCTCAGTAACACTGAGCAAGAGACATGTTTTGCTGATCTTGGCACATAAACAAAACAAAACCTGAAAAAAACTCTCATGACTTATCCCAATCAACAAGTGATTGCAGACATCACCCAAACAAAATTAAGAATTAAGCTTGAATAAATAGTAATTTATGCACTGGGACAGGCGAAACACAATGGTGTCCTGGGCCTCTGTAAAGAGCTGTCAGATCCTGCCCTTTCTATAAATGGAGTTGAGCCATTCTGAGAGAAAATTCTCTGTGTAATACAACTCGAATTTAGAGCCAGCTTGGAAGTTATTTAAAGGTCTGCAGTGACCTGCAGCTCCTCACAGATTTTCATCAGCACTGGTGAAGAGGACAAGTTTTGTTTGACCTCAGGATCCAGGCAACATCTTTCACCCTGTGCAAACTGGTAGTTAGAAGGGGAAATGCAGATGGAAGAGGATGGCTTTGCAGAAGGGTTCTGGAGAAATCCAGGAGAGGGGTGCTGGGGACACCAGATGCTGACAGCTTTGATTCTCTCATCCCTGAGGAGAGATTTATTTGTGAGTAGATCTAATAGTGGCAGCTCTGTTCTGTTTTTTTCCCAGGTTGATCAGTCTGGCTTGCATGAGCCTGGTTGTACCCGGAAGAGTTTAGGAATGGCGAAGGCTTTGGGGGTGCTGATGCATCTCCCTCGGGACAGTGGAGCCTTTGGAGGGCTTGGCAATCCCAATCCCAATTTATCTTTCCATTTGCTCCCCTTGTGCAATGCCATGAAGACAGGGACATTCCTTAAGGGGGTTCTTGCTTTTCAGCAGGGCGCAGTTTCCTTCCTGACTATCATTTCTTGCCGTTCCATCTCCCCAATGCTCTAATAGGATTAATGTTGTTGACACTTCCCTCGGGGTATTTGTACAATAAATCCCCCCTTTCCGGGGTTGTTCCCCCGGGATGGGCATTTTCCGGCAGATAATATGAACCTGAAGCCTGTACAAATTGGTTCCCTGGGAGCCTGACCTCCCTGTTGGGAATGACAAAGGGCCATCCAAAAGGCTTAGGAATAGCTGGTCCGGGCTGCTGCCTGGGCTTAATCCTGCTGAGCCACTTCTGTGCCTGAAAACGGCCTTTCCTGCCTGGCTACAACCAATCCCCAAGTGTGGGGGAGATTCCAAGGGTGTGTCGGCACCAAGGCCAGGGTTTGGAGCAACCTGGAATAGTGGAAGGTGTCCCTGCCCATGGATAAGCTCAGCTGGGGTTTTCTCCTGCTGGAGCTTTGAATAAATTGATTAATCAGAATCAGTGTGAATGGATCAACAGTGAAACGCCAATAGATCACAATCATTAGGCATTGATCAATAATCCATAAATTAATGACGTTCCACTTGAAGAGATATTTTTATTTAGAAAGGTACGTCGACTATTAGCATGCTGACACTTCATTAATGAACTAATATTAAAATAACTTCAATAAAATTTCAATTACCTTCATCTTACCTCACTCACCGTAGGCCCTTCTTTCAGGGCAGCAACGACCCTGTACCCATCATTTATGCCATCACTTGATGACGTCATCTCCTCGCTGGTGGTATTTGTGGTATCAATTCTGTGGGTCGCATCATTTATTTAGTGCCTTAATCCATGATACCATTGACACCAAACAGCATCATCAGCTCAGTGTCTTTGCGATGTCATTTCAGTATCATTTTGACCCCATAGGACATCATTAACTCACCCTGATGTTTCATGGGGTTGTACAGACTGTGATGGTTTTAAAAGCCTTAGAAATAGGAACAGCCAGAGAGGTCGTTGCTCCAAATGTGTAGAGTCCCACAGGGCTTTGTTCGTGTCCCCTGATGGTGGCAAGGGCCGTTCAGAACAAGGCAGCAGAGCAAAAAATCAGAATTAAATACATGGTGAATGGAGTCGAGCAGAGAGCACAGTGAATCCACACGCTGTGGCTTTAAGGAACTGCAGGGCAGGGCCGTTAGCTGCAGTATAAATGGGAAAAGAGACCAAAATCCCCGTTTCCAGAGGATGCAGGAGATTCCGATTCAGCTACTTTGTTATTCAAGTAGTGATTAATGGTGAGGTGGCGTCATCCTCTCTGATCAGGGATACTAAACAGGGATGGGTTGCAGACAAACTGCATTATAAATGCAAGATTGTTTCACATCATTAGGAAAATACGTAAACTCATTTCTTTCATTAATCTGGCTTTAATGGCTGATTGCTTCTGATTAAAATAGTACGTGTCTGGGGGAAATGCGTCAAAATTGGAAGTAAAAGGAGAAACTCTTAACGGAGGGAGAGCAAAAAACATTTCCCCACTTCAGCAGAAGAAGAGAGAAGAATGAAGTATGGAAGATGGTAAAAGAAGGAAGACTAGACAGTTCCAAGAGAGAAAACAAGCCAGCCGTTCTCCAGATGGGACTGGTGGGTTTTCCAGAGGCACAGGCTGTCACTGCCTTGCCGGAACATCCCTCTGGAAGGGAAGTGTCCTGGCTGGGCTGGGCACTGCTCTCCCCAGTTGTCCTGGGGACTGGACGTGTCCCTGGGCTTCAGGAGCACAAACAGGACAGCCCAGGGCACCACCGTTCCGTGTCTTCAGTGCATCCAAACAGCATTTCCTTTAGTGCCATGCCAGGCATTTCCCATGGGATAATGAAAGGGCTGACAGTGGATCCCGAAAAACCACTGTGGGATAAAAGCTGCAGCTCACACTGGGCTGGAGATGATGAGAAGCCGTGGGGCTGGAGCGGGATGGAGCTGATGATTCCAGGTGTCCCGCTTGAGATATCCCCTCTCCCGGCCCCTTCAGCGAGCAACACGCTTCTCCAGCATCCCGGGAAGTTTTTCTCCCCCCACCTTTCCCTTGCTGCTAACGGGTTTTGCTTCTCCTCTTAGGGAAAAAAGCTGTTTCCAGAAAGTGCTGTATTTCCTGAGAATGACGGCTCCCAGGCCCATCAAACCCCTCACCCCTTTTCCTCCCCCATCCCTGGCTCCGGCGCTGCCTTCTCTCCCAAGGAGCGAGCGCCTGCTCCCGACCGGGCTTGTCAAAACCCTCCAGGCCGTCCCAGGCAGGCGCCGCTCCTCAGCTCCCGTTCCTGGAGCAGGGTGTTTTCAACACCCTCCTTTAACACCAGCATGTGCTTTGCAGCCCTCTCGCCGAGTGAACAAGGAGGAGCCTGGCTGAGGAGGGCACGGTGCCACCCTCCCCGTATCGGAGGGTCGCAGGTGGTACGGGGTGACAGGGACAGCAGCGTTGCAGCAGCAGCTCCCTTATCTCTGTGCTCCGGCTGTGGCACGAGTTGGGATCTGATCTGCTTTGAAATTCCTACCGAAACTGCACCTAACATGCTGCAGCCCTTGGTTTTTCCCACGATGCCAGTGCTCCTCGTTCCAAAAGCTTTTTTACTCCCCCCGCCCCTTACATGAACTGTGAATAAATAAACACTGAAGTGGTTGTGGATCGTTGCTGTG
Source organism: Picathartes gymnocephalus (assembly GCA_013390045.1). Lineage (NCBI taxonomy): Eukaryota > Metazoa > Chordata > Aves > Passeriformes > Picathartidae > Picathartes > Picathartes gymnocephalus. The sequence goes on from WEKY01035977.1 coordinate 333,248, forward strand.
CTGCGTGTCTCGGCGTGCCTGTTTCCTTGGAAAACCTGTGCTAATCCCCAAAAAGGTTTTCCAGACACACCAGCAGGGCTCGGCTGAGCCTGGACCGCAGCCGGCACTGCTGCATCGTCCTCCCTGCAGACGGAGCCTGCGTGCTCGGGCAGGTCCAACAGCCCAAAAGACATTAATTATGGAGTCATTAAAACTCAGTTACCTCTCCAGGCAGGAGTTCGGAGAAGAAAGCCTTGCTCTGGGAAATCAGCAGCACCAAGGTGGGATTTTAGCTGTGCTATGGCTCTGCAGTGACTCAGGGAACCCTGATTAGCTCCAGGCTTTCAAGAGAGAAGATTACCTTGTGGATGCTCCCTGTATTCACTTTGCCAGCAGGTTTATTCTGCAAGCAACATGCTGAAATCCTGGGAGAACAGGAGGGAATGGCTTTGCCAGTGCTCAGGGCTGAGCTTGCAGCATGGCAGAGGCTGGGAAGAGGCAGATTCCTTGGGACGAAGGGCTCACAGTGAATTTGTAAGAATAAGAATTGTTTCCTGGGGACTGGCTGGGGCTTCCCGTGGTGCAGCTGTGCCCCTCCGAGCAGAGTCCATCCCAAATGTCTCCAAGATGTCTCTTAGCAGAAAGAGAGGCCATTGGATCCCCCCTTGCTTCTTCCTCTCTGGCTGTGGCCCAGCTCCCACAGCCTCTCCTTGCTTTCCCTGGCTGCCACCCACCCCTGCAAGGGTGTCCCCAGGCTTGCTTTGCTCTGGACATGTCTTGGAGCCCCAAACTGGTCCAAATGTGGAAGAGGAGGGAATGCCCCCCCTTAACCTGATGTCAAGTTCACAAACAGGATGATGCCTCCAGCTCATCTTCAAGTCACCTCCTTTGGAGACCCAGGAAGACTTGGCTGTCCCCCCATGCCAGGCCACTGAGCTGCAGACCATGTCACCTCCATGGTGCCCAAAGGGCAGAAGCAAAAGGATACCTGGAGGCTTCCAGTGAAGCTCTGTGTGGTTTTCTGCTGAGCCCAGGGATGTTGCAGTGACCAGTGGCAGCTCTCCTTCCTGCTCAGTCCCGGGATCCCATGCTGGAGGTTTTTTCATATCACACCCTCTATTTGTCCTTCACTTCACCTGATTTTGGGAGCTGCCATTGCCAAAAGTCAGTTTGGGGATTCTGTGCTCCTGTCGTGCTGGCACCCGGAGAGGGCACGAGTTTCATTCCCAAGCTGGATTTTCTCGGTTTTCCCTGTAGGGGCAGCAGTTGCCTTTCAAGCCAGACTAAAGGAAGAAAAATATCTGTATTTTAAAAACGAGCTCCTGGTCCCAGTGACTGCAGCTCTGGTAGCAGGACTAACGTCAGTGTGAGCCTCTGCTAAGTGGGTTTAGCAGTTATCATGTTCAACTCAGTGCCTAAAGCTGCCTAGTGATTTGTGTCCTGTGTCCCCAAGCCAGCTCCATTCCTCAAATTAGCATAAGGTCTATAAATCAAGCTTCTTTTGATGATGATGATAATAACAATCATAACAACAACAACAACAACAACAATAATAATAATAATAATAATTTGTTGTTGTTGTCCTGATCGAGTGCAGGCAATAGTCTTGCCCTGGAGTGGAGATCTCCAGACCTCCCTTCCCAACACTGCTGCTGTCATCCATCAGGTAAGGGAAATTAAGGATATGTTATTTGGGAAAGGTTCTTCCCCCAGAGCGTGCTGGGCACTGAACAGGCTCCCTGGGGAATGGTCACAGCACGAAGGCTTCCAGAGCTCCTGAAGCACTTGGACATCCCTCCCAGGGACAGGGTGGGATTATTGGGGTGTCTGTGCAGGGTCAGAAGCTGGGCTTGATGATCCCTGTGGGTCCCTCCCAACTCTGGGTATTCTATGATTCTGTCTTTAATACAGAATAAATCTCTGTCTAGATCCTCCTCACCCTTTTAAGGAAACATCAGATAAAAGATAACCTGTGGATATCCTGTTACCAGCTTGAAAAAAATATAGAATCAAATAAACCTTGAGGGCATCAGGTTCTCCACATGAAGATGAGCATCAAACATTTTCCCAGCTTCGAGGCTTCTACAGTTTTCCCCACAACAGCCTCTGGATACAATAATCTGATGCTGCTTTTAGGAAGAAAGGAAACAAAGGGAGAAGCTGATGATAAAGGCTCCCATTTTCATGGCAAATATTGGCAACTCGAAGATTTAACACCAAAGTCCAAGTGGAGCTAGAGTACATTACTTGAGTGGGATTGCAAAGTAGTATAAAGCATAGAAAACTCAGAACGATACAACCTCCTCACTCCTGCCGAGCCTGGACCCCTTCAGTGCGGCCACACAATTTATAAGTGTAAAAAAAAGTCGTTTCCACCTCTGCTAAAGAAAGAAAAGGCATCTCAAAGCACCTGGGAGGCTCAGGCATTGCTGGGGCTCACACCTCCCTCTCCCGGGCCGCGGGTGCCTTTCAGGGGACAGAGAGTGTGTGGGAAGAAGGCGGGAGGCGGAGCGGCTCCCATCGAATCCAGCGGGAGTTTTGTGTGGAGCGCAATCCCATCAAGCAGTGTTATTCACGGGTCACGGCCCGAGGGCTGAGGGTTGAATGTGTTTGTTCTACAAATTGGGCCAATATTGTGAGGAGCATAAAAGAGGATGTGTAATGTGTGTTTGGCCTCTTGCTGGCATCAGAGATCACAGCAGAGAATGTTTCCTTGAAATTGTATTAGCTCGGATTCATTTTAGGGTAACTTACAGCTAGGAAAGGCTTCCATGTCAGTAATAACAACCATCAACTTTTTAATGTTGGATACATCAGAAATCAGAGCAAAAAAAGTTTTACTCTTGATTTGGAATGAGACAACTGGAACAAAATGAAATCTGAAGCCCCTCGAGCCAGCCAAGGCTTGGGCTTTGTCCTGGAGGGTGCTGTGACACCCAGGGGACCCGGCAGCCAGCAAAGAGAGAGGCTGCCCTGAGTTTTTTGGATAAAAATGCAGATTGTGGAGATGGCATCGTGAGAGGTCACCGAAAGCCCAGGTTAACACAGCAGCCCCACCCTGAAACAAGCTGCAAGTGGCTGAACTGCCTCTCGTTAGATGGGCTGTGCTGGCATCCAGATTTGGAGCTGGGGATTGTCACAGGGCTGTACCAAATGCCACTGCCAGTGTCGTGGTTTCACTGTCAGGCCTCCTGGACATAATCTCCTTCGTTGCTCTCACTTTTCTGGTGACTCTGCTCTTGTCTGTTGCCTCTGTCCTGGCTGGAAACAGTTCTTTCTGCAGCAGCAATTTGATTTCCATGCTCAACCATCACTGGGTGTGATATCACCACTGTAGGAGCACCCTTGGTGCAAGGAGGATTTATTAGACATGATTAATAAGCCCAAATAGTTCATCTGGTGTCACCCAGTGTCCCATGTCCTTCAGAGCGCAGCCTTGTGACCAAGAGTTGCAAATGTGTTTCAATGCCTGTTTAAATACACAGCAGTAATAACCCAGGGCTGATTATAATAGTCCTGAGCCGAGCACTAAACCAGGGGAAAGCTAGTTCCAGCTGAGTGTGGCATGGTATTTTTGATGCAGGAAGGGAGAATAATTCCTGTTGGGTATGTACATGAATGCAGATGTGATTTGGATAGCATGCACAGGACATTTAGAAATGGAAATCTCATTATCCTGACAGTAATTTGGGACTGTTACAGGGAAGCTTAGGGTCTTTAATCAGTAACACTGTATTAGCACAACAGAGTTAATGGTGATAAAGTAAAAGATACTGATTAAAGAACATTTTTCTTCACCTAAGATCTGCCACCTACTGTATCCAAACACATCAGTGGGCCAAATCCTGCCTTTGATTTGCTGAACCCTTCTCCCCAAGCCAAGGGGAGCATAGGTGGGTTTCCCTCCTGCCTTACGGTTATCTCCAGCTAAAAATAAAGTGCTCTAAGGCCTTGGAAGAATTAGCTGGCTTCCCTGAGCGGGGAGAAGCACTGACTTTCTGTGTCACTTCAAAGTTATTCCTGGGAATGGATTAGCCCTTGTTCTGACCACAAGCCCTGGAGTGGGCTCCCTGACTGCTGCTGCCTCAGCAGCCAAATGCCAACGTGCATCAGGAGTCAGAAAGCCTCCAGGAGGAGATCTCTGACCCTGGCTGGTGGGATCAAGCTTTTGCGAAGTGTGTTTTCCTTGTGCAAAGAATCTAGGGGCTTCAAATCATAATGGTGAGATAGTTTCAAATGCAACCAGCATTTCTCCTGGTTAAATAAACTCTGAGGAGCACCCTTGTTCGTTAGCAGGAAGATTTATAATGGCTACAGAAGCTGCAATCAGCAGCTTTGGTAGGGCCAGAAAAGGCAGGGCAGGATCTTTAAACAAACAGCCCATTAAACACACAGACCACAAATGTTTTGTTCTGTGTCTATTTAAATCAGAGTAAAAATACACCAACAGAGGGAACAGATTGGCTTTTAAAATATCCCATGAGATAAGCAACAGCTTTGGCTAAGTCCAACCGAATGAATTTTGCCTTACGAGAAGTTTAAGTAGTCTTGGAGGTCAGGGGAAATGTTAAGGGTGCCACAAGCTGAGCTGCTTTGTAAACTTGCTCTGCAAAAATAAGCAACATTGGTTACATAGAACCCTGGAATGGTTTGGGTTGGAAGGGACCTTAAAGTTCACCTCATTCCACTCCTGCCATGGGCAGGGACACCTTCCACCATCCCAGGCTGCTCCAAGCCCTGTCCACCCTGGCCTTGGACACTTCCAGGGATCCACAGCTTCTCTGGGCACCCTGTGCCAGGGCCTCCCCACCCTCCCAGGGAAGGATTTCTTCCTAATAGCTGATTTACACCTACTCCCCCTGTCCTGTCACTCCACTGGTTATAGTCAGAGGGTCTGCTTCTCCTGAAGTTTTTCTCAGGCTGAAATTATAGAGAGGCTAAACCAGAGGCTTTATGAAAGGAACAAGGTGCAGCCTCTTAGTGGAAAAGGGAATATTTTACAGTTAGTTAGAAGAGCCAAGTGTCACCTCTTTTTTATTTTCATCTTATTCCAGCCCCGTGATTTCCCAAAAATAGACTCACTCACCAGGAACATCACATTCATCTTGGTTCAGCTAATGATATTTATACTTTTATATTGGATGGGATTAATTTTCCTATCCTGTTAATGCAGCATGTGATTATTAAATACCTTTACTGCATGCATAGACATATATTTTCTGTGTCAGAAAGGAAAGCAACTGGCATTTTAAATTACTGAGTGATAATTGTAGGTGGCTGTTTTCCACAGTGCTTAAGGAATTCCTTTCATTATGATAAATGGGTATAAGACTCCCTTTTTACACAGAATCAGTTCACAAGTGAATTTATTCAACAGTCACGGCCTGTGGGTTTACTGAAGAACATTCTCCACAAAGGTGCCTGTGTTAATGTAGTGAACATGTGTAACAGCAGCTTATGGAGGAGAGGCACTGAAACTTCCCAAATGATGGGTTTGAGTACTAACACCTTACACAGCCAATGCTGCAGCTCACATCCTGCCAGATTTCACTGAGTCTTATTTCACAAGAAGTGCAGGGAGTGCCTAAGCAAAAAGAGATCCAATGACAAGCACAATAAATTATTATCCTGGCATTTTAAGTAAAAGGTTTTACAAAATCGATACGCAGCCATGCGCCATTAACATATCAACTGCAAAAGTGAATTCCAGCATGGGAAATCTGCCAAAAAGAAGAGATTTTATCCTGATAGGAGTGAAACAAATAGAGTTTCAATCAGGGTAGATGTCAGGAAAGCCAAGAGAAATAAGAACTCCATTCTACACAGCACTGTTTCGCCAGACATAAAAACAGTCATTAAAAAAGAGACCCTGCTGCTTGTGAAACTCTAAAGCCTGAGTTCATGGCTCCTGAATGGACCAGCCCAGTGCCTTCAACAAAACCACCACAGCCCCTGTAACCTCCCACAGAAAGCAAGAAGAAACCTGCTGGGGTTTAACCAGGTTATCAGGCAGCACCTCCCACGTGGAGCTGGTTTCTGTGCACAGAGGTTTGTTTCCTCAGCCACAACAACACAGAAAACTTGCCTGGGTCACTATTTTTCCTGTCAATCAGGAATTTGAATAATGCCTTCCCTGTTTTGTTTCAAAGGAAGGTTTCCCATCTCTTCCATTCAGTGTTGCACTGCTCCCTCGTTCATGGGCTGTTTCAAGGAAGTTCCTAAATCCTCCTAAACCATCCTGGTGCCTGTCCTGGGGCTGCTGGTTTAGTGGGCATGGTGGTGTTCCAGCAAAGAGATCTTGGAGACCTTGGAGGCCTTTTCCAACCATAATGATTCTGTGATTGTGTGATTCCATGAAAGGTGTGCTACCCCACATCCACCCTGAACCCTCTTGGTTGCAGTCTGGGGTCAGGGGCCATTGCTCCATCCCTGTCCCTACCAGGAAAGGTTTGGCTTTGACCTCTCTGTAACCAAACTGACCCTGCAAACACCAAGGATCCTGAGGAGGGTAAAACATCCCATTCTTTGTTTCATTTTGAGTTTGAGTGGATTCTCCATACACACATAGAGAAAATAAGATGATTTTTGTAGCGTTCTGCTTTCAGCACAGGACTTAAAGGCATTCCCAAAGCAGGAGATGGCAGCACCATTTCTCCACCCTCCCTGTCTCCAGATCCATGCCCCAAGCACTGTTGCACTGGGCAGCACTTTTCAACCCTGTGTAAAGAAGAGTAAATGACTTTACCTTAATGAATGCTGAACCCGGCCCACAACTCCCTTTTCCTTTATCCGCACTCGTAGCGTTACTGACACGTGCTGATTCGGAGAGGCAAGCAGACAAAGGTTTTTAATTTGTTACCCCAGTCCTCAATGGGGATGTTAAGGATTTTCCAGACAAAAGACTAAGACTCAACTAGCCCCAGCTGAATGCCTCTTTCTGTTCATTTGCCTTTTGTGGTGTAACTGCTAACGGTGCTAAAAGAAAGAGCCCGATGACTGATAGTGCTGCTTCATTCCCGTTATTGGAATCTGTGCTCTGAAACACAGGATCAGCTGAGCCCTGGGCAGAGCTGAGAGCAAAACAACATGCTCTTTTTGCCACCATCCTCAGCCTGGCTCTGGGTGGGGTAAAACCTTTCCAAAAGTATAAATGGATGATATGTTTTGTTTGCAACCCACACTGCCTGGGCAATATAAGAACTGTGCAATATGTAAGAGCCGATACCAAATGACTGTGAGTGCAGGCAACAGATATCAGTGTCAGAGCTGCCATGTGTGCCCTCAAGTAACTTCACAGACAGCACCAGGCTGGGTGGGAGTGTGGATGTGCAGGAGGGCAGGAAGGTCTGCAGAGGGATCAGGGCAGGCTGGATCCATGGGCTGAGGTTCAGCAAGGCCAAGTGCCGGCTCCTGCCCTGGGGTCACGCCAAGCCCTGCAGCTCCAGGCTGGGGCAGAGGGGCTGGAAAGGGCCCGTGGGGAAAGGCCCTGGGGGTGCTGTGCCAGCGGCTGGGCAGGAGCCCAGGGGTGCCCAGGGGGGCACGAGGCCAATGGCCCCTGGGCTGTGCCAGCCATGGGGTGGCCACAGGCCCAGGGCAGGGATTGTCCCCCTGGGCTGGCCCTGCTGAGGGACCTCGAGGGCTGTGTCCAGTTCTGGGGCCCCCAGTCCAGGAAGGACATTGAGGGGCTGGAGCATGTCCAGGGCAGGGAACGGAGCTGGGGAAGGGGCTGGAGCCCCAGGAGGGGCTGAGGGAGCTGGGAAAGGGGCTCAGCCTGGAGAAAAGGAGGCTCAGGGGGGACCTTGTGGCTCTGCACAACTCCCTGACAGGAGGGGGCAGCCAGGCAGGGTCGGGCTCTGCTCGCAGGGAACAGGGACAGGACAAGGGGAAACGGCCTCAGGCTGGGCCAGGGGAGGCTCAGCTTGGACAGCAGCAGGAATTTCTGCATGGAAAGGGTGCTCAGGCCTTGGCAGGGGCTGCCCAGGGAGCTTTGGAGTGCCCATGCCTGGAGGTGCCCAAGGAAGGGCTGGAGGTGGCACTGAGAGCTCTGGGCTGGGGACAAGGTGGGCATCGGGCACAGCTGGGACTCCATGGGCTGGGAGGGCTTTTCCAGCCTCAGGGATCCTGGGATTGTGTGATTCTATGATTGTATGACAACTGGTAGGGACTGCCTTTGCTTCCATAACCATGATGTATTTTTGGCATTGCTGCAGATTTTGAGGGGGACAGAACAAGCACCTGTCTTCATTTTAGCACTAAAGGGACTGGGAGTTCACTCTCAATATTTGCTTCTCCTCTTATGTGAGTGTATGGGCAGGTACAGTAATTTCCTTGGCTTCCTAATGCCTCTCAAGTCTAGAGGAGATGAAAGCTAAGCTTCATGAAACAGGGTAGTGAAGAGCAGGCAGAGAAGCAAAGTGAGCAGCAGTGAGTTAGTTGTTACTTCCCATGGAAAAAATAAAGTGACAAAAGTTAACTAGTCCAGATACAAAAGAAATTTTGGACAGTACTTAATTTGGCTCCAAACTTCTTAAAATAATTCCCTATAAACCAGCCTTTTACAACCAGATAGAAGTCAACATGGCCTTTGCTCTTCTAAGGGTAAGTTAGGGTGATCAACATTTTTTTAAAGAAAATAAAAATTCTGAACAGGAATAGAAAATGTAGAAGGAATTGAAAAGCAGTATCACAAGGATAATTTACTGCCTTAAAATTAGGAGAAATGTTACCAGACAACATTTTGTTTACTGAATCTATTAAAAAGCTGCCTTGGCCATGAAGAAAATTTGTCTTAGATGACTGTGGTAATTTTAGAAAGCTGCTGACCAGCCGTGACTGTACATCTGCTGAATAACTTGGCAAACTGCCTCTGTTTCCAGTCCTTCGTCCTGAATGATTTAATAAGATGTGGCTTTGAATGCAGCGTGATACAGTTGGATTTGTTTCATGCCAACTCCTGACACTGAATTTTTCTGAAGCTCTTTCAGAGCTTTTCCACCCCTGTTTTCCTGCAGGGATGGATGGCACTGGTCAGGGGAAGTCACACTATGGTTGTTACTATTACATCCCTTTTGTCTTGGGCAAGAGCTGGGCTGTAAAAGAGTGCTGCAGGCTGGAACCCCTGGTTGGAAGCAAAGTAGAACAGGGGACAGGATGGAAACATCCCATCTAACCAAGCCTAGTGTCTGCCATCAGAGGCAGGCAAAGCACCTCCTTCCTCTCACCGAGACTGCTGAATTCATCTTGGGGTCAGCCCTGTCATTTACTGCTGGAAGGCTGCTCCCAAGGCATCCCTTTCCATCCTCCTGATGGTCACTCATGTCTGGTTTGCATCCAAGTGCAACCCAGCAGTGCTTCCCTGCAGTCCTGCCTGTAGGTGGCCGTGGCTGTGGCCACCCACAGTGGGGAGTGTTAATCGCTCCCTGTGTCCTGATAATGTCATTTCTGACCTGCCTCAAACTCCTGTTTGCTGTTACATGGCAGTGCCACGCCAAGGGCTCACAGCTGCCTGGAGATCTGCTGCTCTGTCCAAGCCTTTCTTTTCCTTTGTCCTACTGAGCTGATGAGTTTGCAGCAGAAATCCCTGCTTGCTGCAAGAATTTCTCACTGTTAAACTTTATCCTATCTCTGACTTGTTCTCTGTGCTGGGGCACTGTCAAGCTCTGTGCTGTCAGCAAACTTCCTTACCGTGGTTTGCTTTTGGCCATCCAAGCCCAAACCCCATCTGACAGAACCGTACTAAAAATAATGGCACTGGATTAAGTAATTAATTAATTAATTGCTCTTGCTGGTTCATAGAATCCCAGAATCCCTGAGGCTGGAAAATCCCTCCCAGCCCATGGAGTCCAAGCTGTGCCCGATGCCCACCTTGTCCCCAGCCCAGAGCACTCAGTGCCACCTCCAGCCCTTCCTTGGGCACCTCCAGGCATGGGCACTCCAAAGCTCCCTGGGCAGCCCCTGCCAAGGCCTGAGCACCCTTTCCATGCAGAAATTCCTGCTGCTGTCCAAGCTGAGCCTCCCCTGGCCCAGCTTGAGGCCATTTCCTCTTGTCCTGTCCAGTTCTTTCATGATTCACAATTCTGAAGGGTCCCTTGCCTTTAGCATGCTTGAATCTTTGAGCTCCCTTTGTGCGGGTTATTTGGTGAAAATACGACCCAGAAATTTACCTTTCCATATATAGAGCACAGAGTCCACATAGTTTCTGTAGTTTCTGTCTGTCCTCTAACTTATGTGGAAAAATAAACTCTTATTTAAATTTACTTTTATCCTTGGAAAACCCAGTTTGGCTGGATTTTGAGGCTTTCTGAATTTATCTGTGGGTTTTTGAATCTCTAAGCCATTCCACGGCCTGACTGTTTTGCTGCACGGGTTCATGCTGCTCCAGAACTGGAAGGGCCCGCCATGTTCCAGGAAAGCAACCACGTAATTATGGGGTGGACATGCTGACAACGTTGCCCACACAGGGTGAAGCCACACTGCCAGACCAGAAACTCTGCTTGCAAAGAGGTCAAACCACTTAGGATCCCCAGAGTGTGTTTTCTGGAAGAACACACGTTTAAATGGTGCCGTGCCAGAGGGGAGAGCGCGTGGAGCAGTCTCTCTCCATTAGGACAGCATGGATGAAATCTGAATTCAGCCCTTTCTGCAGAAAGCAGTAATTATATGTGTCATTCCTTCTCCAGTTCTCCGATTGCTAACCAAAATGTGGCATCAGCTATGGAAAAACCCATTGCTTTCCTTGTGAGAATGAACTGCTCCCTACTCACATGCACAGAAGGCAAAGGACTGCCCAGGAGAGCAGAAAGTGCTTCTGAAGAGCCCACACTTCAAAAGGAGCAGCAAGGACCCGGCAGTGGCCCCAGGTTAATGAGGTTTGGCACCCAGGGTACAGAAATGTGTCCGAATCAAGCACCACTCTGCTGACATGGCTTTGCACTGGTGAGCTGAGACGTGATGCCAACTGACAGAGAATCAAGAGCCCGGGTTTCTGGATGCCTCCATTCCACCCAGCAGCAGCAGCAACACAGCACTGCCTGCTCAGCACAAGCACCAGCTGCTGCATGTGAGCCCGGGAAGCTCAGGGGGAAGAGGGTCACCATCCCCGTGGGAGGCAAGGTGCACAAGGAACTCTCAAAGGTAACCTGCTGGCACATCACCTCCCAGTGTGAAGGTGTGATCCAAAAGCAGGCTGAATTGCTCCAAGTCCACACCCTCCACCTCCTGTGAGTTTCCACCACACCCCTTCACCCTCCTGCCTCTCTTTATGACAGATCAGGCTCCCATCAGCTCATCACTGCCTGGCCCCACTCCTCGTGCCCAGGGCCAGGACAGGGATACACTCACAGAGATCTGTTCACCTGGGCTGCTGTGTGTGACTTGGCTGAGCTGAGCCACTGCCAGCCTGTTCTGTGTCTGTCAGGGCTCATCCACTTGAGAATGATAAAGCTGGGGTGTCTGGAGGACGCAGTGCCTTGGGATCTTGTTGGGTTTGCTTTCTGCTCTCATGTTGGAATTCACTTCTTTAGGGAGAATAAGTAAAACCAAATGAATGGAGGCCATTCAGCTCTGGGCCACCTAGGTCAATGCAGGCCTTGGTCAGGAGGTGACACCAAGGGTGTCCCCACAGCAGCACTCCCATCTGTCTGACTGCCCTGCTGCTTCCAGTCTGTGAGGCTCAAAGGCTTACAGCAACTGACAAGAACAAGTGCAAGGTGCTGCACCTGGATCAGGGCGACTCCCAGGATCTGTCCAGGGAATGAGCAGCCCTGGGGAAGGACCTGGGGGTGCTGTGGGTGAGAGCTGGGACCCAGAGCCCCCTCCGTGCCCTGGGCTGAGCCCCCAGCGTGGGCAGCAGGGGAGGGGGGGATTCTGCCCCTCTGCCCCTGTGCTCAGTGCAGACCCCACCTGCAGAGCTGCCCCAGCCCTGGGGCCCAGCACAGGAAGGAACTGGAGCTGCTGCAGAGAGCCCAGAGGAGGCTCCAGGATGAGCAGAGGGATGGAGCAGCTCTGCTGGGAGGAAAGGCTGGGAGAGCTGGGATTGTTCAGCCTGGGGAGGAGAAGCTTTGGGGTGACCAAATTGTGGCCTCCCAGTGCCTGAAGGAGCTCCAGGAGAGCTGGAGAGAGACTGTTCAAGGGATGGAGTGCCAGGACACAGGGAATGGATTCCCACTGGCAGAGGGCAGAGATGGATGGGATATTGGGAAGGAACTGTTCCCTGGGAGGGTGGGCAGGCCCTGGCACAGGGTGCCCAGAGAAGCTGTGGCTGCCCCTGGAGCCCTGGCAGTGCCCAAGGCCAGGCTGGACAGGGTTTGGAGCAGCCTGGGACAGTGGGAGGTGTCCCTGCCCATGGCAGGGGTTTGGAACTGGATGATCTTTAAGGTCCCTTCCAACCCAAATCATTCTGTGATTCTATGATTATTTCCTCTCCTAAAATCATGGCCACTCATCAGATAATAAGGAATGGCTGCAGGAAGAGATCCCTGCTTAGAGATCTGTTCCTTGACAGTGAAGGAATGAAGCAGCACGAGAAGGGAAGCAGAACACAAAATTTCCTCCCTGGACCATGTAATTAATATCTTTGGGTTTTAAAGCGTTGCAGAGAGAGCTGAAACGATTCCTCACTTGTACAGCTGCAGGCAGTGAGTTCTGTACTATGGGAATTACCCCAGTGCTCAGACTGGCAGTGGGAGAATTTTCTTCATTCCTGGAAAAACCTGCTAATGGTACACACTCAGCTGGGGACACAGGAAAATTTGGTTTCTCTGCCCTTCCACTGCTAAAGAAATATACTGCCATTAATGGCAATTACAGGCTACCAAAGCAGGAGGAGCAGGAGGGTTTATAAGAAAAAAGGTGTTTTCAGAAGAGGTTGGTGCATAAGCCTTCTCAGTTGCATTTTGAATAGAGCTTGGCTTGGAAATGGATGCACCTCTACAGAAAATCCATAGATGAAGCAGAAACATGGAAATTGTTCAGGACAGGACTATTTGACTGCAAGAGAACAAAAAAATGCTGCTGTGGAAATGTGAGTCATGAGCTAACCACCCTCAGCATCACCAGAACTGAAGACGGAAAGAAACAAAAACAATAAAGGAGAACAGAAGAGAGAACAATCTGATAATGTTGCATTTGGAACAGGCATGTAAATGGTTTTGGTCTCCAACTTAGATATAAAGAAGACACATGGACCGAAAAAAGAACATCACAATACTTGTGGAGGGTGAAAATGGCAATGTGGCTGTTGTGTAAATGCTTTGTCCAGAGTTTTGGGATATGGACTAGAGGTGTTGTGACTCCTCATAGAATAATATCTTATTGATAAGATTTTCCCTGTCATAATAGAAAATATCCTGTGAAACCATTCAAAATACATAGCTGAACAATTTCATGGGATACAACAGGATGTGATGATTTAATGTGTCGTGATAGGAGCAAGGAAGGGATCCCCTGTGGGGTAACTGCCCTTGACAACTCAGAACACAGAAATCCCTTTTTGGAATGGAAACTGGGATCAAAAAACAGTTTTTATTTAATTACCTTTTAACTTCACATTTACAATCTCTAACAAAAAACTCTATAAGTTCTCTTTTTCTCCCTCTCACGCAGCTCATGTGCACACTATAAGATGCAAAATATTATATGTAATGTGCAAAATCCTTTTCCTACTAAAACCAACTACAGATTACTTACAGTGAATAATTATGCAGAAGATTGAATGGGTATTTTTCTTGGTATTTATAAAACACTCTCAATAGGTTTCAAAGCAACATTGTATGTAGTCTCATGCTGGTTTTGTTATAAAAAATGATATGCTAGAAGTGATTTGTGGTAGATATGTCTAATGTAAACTAAATGAGCCACCGGAAATGGCCCAAGTAGCCCTGCACAGAGTCACTGGGAGACAGCTGAGTCACACTGCCCTGCTCTAACAGAGAGGCCATAACTTTGCCCAGAAGCTTTAAACCATTTACTTATTCCCTTATTTTCTATTCCCTTTCTCTTTCAGCACTACAGGTTTTGCCTGTCCTGTTTGAGCCTTAGCATACTCTTGCATTAACACTTCCTTTTGGATATTGGGCAAATGGGAGACAGGTGAGGTACTTCCCAACAGAATTTCACTAGTGGACTAAATAGATCATGAAAATTTATTTATTCACTGAATATTCTCAGCTGCAGAAGCAATAGCCTGAATATGCAGGCAGCGAGTAAAGTCTGACTGTGTATAAAACACAGGTCTCCCCAGGATGTGCTGTGGGCCAGAAGCTCAGATAACTCTGTTTCCTTAGCTACGAGCTGGTATCTATTCAGTAGTGAGGGTTTAGCTGAAAATGGGTATAATCAGCATGGGGATATTTTGCTTATGCTTTTGCCCAAACTGTTTTATAACCTGATGTGTCACCACTGTGCTGCTCAGGCTTTTCCACAGGATGCCTCTTTTTTATTCTTTGCTTTTCTAAGCCTCTCTAAGCTTTTCTGGATAGGTCATTACAATGCCATCATTCCATGCTGCCAGCAGTGCCAGTGGGATGTGACTGAGTGTCTGCAGGGAGGGCTCCGAGCAGGGCCCGGGCTCTGCTCCGGGGGCCCAGCAATGGCACCAGAGCCACGGGCAGCGACTGAGCCCAGCCATTGCCCCTGCACAGGAGGCACAACTCCTGCCCTGGGCACTGCCCAGCCCTGCACAGATTGTCCAGAGAGCCTCTGGGCTCTCCTCCCTGGGGCTGCTGCAGAGCTGTGTGCACACACTGCTGTGCCCTGGGCTCTGCGATGGCCCTGCTGCAGCAGGGAGGTGCCACCAGTGCCCACTGTGCTCCCTTCAGCCTCAGCCATCCTGGGATTCTGTGTTTATAACCAGTACTGGTGGCTCTCTGGACATGGCTCCCAGCTGGAAGCATCCCTGCCTGCAAACTTCGTGCTCCCACTTGTTTTTGCACAGCTGCTTATTTCTATTTGCTCTTGATGGGAACCAAAAAAAATGTGTTAAAAGGAGTTGGACTCCTCTGAGGAGACTCAGGGGTGTCTTTACCATGCCATATCTCCCTGACAGGAGGGGGCAGCCAGAAGGGGGTCAGGGCCTGCTCCCAGGGAACAGGGACAGGACAAGGAGAAACGGCCTCAAGCTGGGCCAGGGGAGGCTCAGCTTGGACAGCAGCAGGAATTTCTGCATGGAAAGGGTGCTCAGGCCTCGGCAGGGGCTGCCCAGGGAGGTTTGGAGTCCCCATGCCTGGAGGTGTCCAAGGAAGGGCTGGAGGTGGCACTGAGTGCTCTGGGCTGGTGACAAGGTGGGGATCAGGCACAGCTGGGACCCCATGGGCTGGGAACATTTTTCCCACCTCAGTGATCCTGGGATTCTGTGGTTCAGTGATCTGTGTGTGTCCCTTCCAACTCAAGAGATTCTATGCTTCTATGGAAAATTCCACACGCCCCATGCTGCTGACCCCTGCAGCAGCCACCTGCCATCCCCTCACAGCATCACTACCTTACTTTGAGTGCAATCCAGCTGACTCTAGCAAAAAAAACCCAAAAACACCTGTGAAAGACCCTTCTTGGCTTTGATCACTCATGTTGGAGGACAAAGCGAATTCTGAGGGGAGTTGCAGCCCATGGCAGTGTTCCTGGTTTGGGATGAATTTCTGTCATGAAGAAGTAACAAAGAAGAGATTGCACTGACTTCTTAAAAATCTATCTATGCCAAAGCTTCTCAAATGATGGAGATATGCACATCATAGCTGAAGTTTTCACGGAGCTCTGAGAAACAGAGATAGCTTTAAAGTTTACTTCCACATCCCCACTTGCCCCATTCCCAGCATGACATCACTTCAGCATGACTGAAGTGATCTTAATATTTAGCTAATTTAAATGCTAATTAGACTAATTTGATGAATAAAACATGGTAGGGATTTGTTAGCAAGTTTCTGCTGTTGCCTTACGTCAACAGATCGGTTCTCTAAAACAGGACTCCAAGGGACAGCAGCACATTCTGTTACCAGTTGAACAAGGTGCATTTTTGGTAATAGTAAACCTTGGAGTTGATAATGCATTGCACAACTGTAGAGAAGAAAGAGGAGTAATTTTAAATTTTTCAAAACTAGCACATCTTGGACACTGACCACCAAGAAGAAGGCTAGGTTGACCTGAGATCATCAGGGTTTCCTTCGAGTTTATATAAAGAGAAAGACAATGTACCCTGTCTCTGCCTGTGTTTCCCTACTGCAGTCGATCTAGTTCTGCCTCTACAGAGGAATTAAACCATTCCCTTCGTATCTGACTGTGTATTGACTTTTTTGTTTTTACTGAGCTCTGAGGCTCCATAGAGGCAAAGCAGATGCAAAAATAGGTCACACAGCTCATGGCTCCCCTCAGGGCTCTCGCCTCCGCCTCGACTGGGTACCACCGTCCCGGGCGAAGCCGTGAGGGGACGGCCGAAGCCGTGATGGAGCGGGTGAAGCCGTGAGGGGACGGGTAAAGCTGTAATGGAGCGAGTGAAGCCGTGAGGGGACGGGTGAAGCTGTAATGGAGCGGGTGAAGCCGTGAGAGGATGGGCGAAGCTGTAATGGAGCGGGTGATGCCGTGAGGGGACGGGTGAAGCCGTGAGGGGACGGGTGAAGCCGTGATGGAGCGGGTGAAGCCGTGAGAGGATGGGCGAAGCTGTAATGGAGCGGGTGATGCCGTGAGGGGACGGGTGAAGCCGTGATGGAGCGGGTGAAGCCGTGATGGAGCGGGTGAAGCCGTGAGGGGACGGGTGAAGCCGTGATGGAGCGGGTGAAGCCGTGAGGGGACGGGTGAAGCTGTCATGGAGCGGGTGATGCCGTGCGGAGCCATGAGGAGGCGCATTGAGGCAAGCGAAGCCGTGAAGGCGCGGACGAAGTTGTGAAGGGGCGGGCGGAGCTGTGAGGGGACGGACGGAGCCGGGCTGGGGCGGTCCCTGGGGCGGCTGAAGCCGTGAAGAGGAGGCTCCGCTCCGCCTCTTCCTGCGGCAGCCGCGCAGTTGCAGCCATGGCGCCTCTCCGGGAAGCAGGTCTGCTGCTGCTGCTCCTCGTCCTGCCGCCGGCGAGCGCGGGGCTGAGCGGCTACTTCGGCACCAAGTCCCGCTACGAGGAGGTGAACCCGCACCTGGTGAGCGACCCGCTGTCGCTGGGTCCCGGGGCGGGCAGGTCGCTGCCTGCCTCCTGCACTCCGCTGCAGCTCCGCGCCGTGCTCCGGCACGGCACCCGCTACCCGACGGCGGGGCAGGTCCGCCGGCTGGGCGAGCTGCACGCCCGGCTGCTGCGCCGGGGCGCGGGGATGGCCGCCTGCCCTGCTGCCGCCGCCCTGGCTGCCTGGCCCATGTGGTACGAGGAGAGCCTGGACGGGCGGCTGGCGCCGCAGGGCCGGCGCGACATGGAGCAGCTGGCCCGGCGCATGGCCGCCCGCTTCCCCGCGCTCTTCGCCGCCCGCCGCCGCCTGGCGCTGGCCAGCAGCTCCAAGCACCGCTGCCTGCAGAGCGGGGCTGCCTTCCGCCGCGGGCTCGGGCCGACCCTCGACTTCGGCGGCGACGGTGAGTGCGCGACACCCACCCCCTTCCCTGGGAGAGCCCTTGGCTTTCTCTGAAGGGCTGAGGGATTCCCAGCTCTCCCAAGAGGATGGGGGACTCCTGTGCTCTCTCTGGGGGGCTGGGAATGTCCCACACCCTCCTGGCGAGATTCGTATTCCTTCCCTGCAGGTCCTACACGCTCCATGCGGGAGCCTCATAACTTTTCTGAGAGGCTAGAAGAGTCTCACACCTTCCCTGAGGAAGCCGCCTGTGCTCCCTGGGGGGCTGCAGAGCTTCCCAAGGGCTCGGGGTGTTCCCCGCGCTCACTGAGGGACTCCTGTGTCCTCCCTGAGGCAGCCCCATGCCCTCCCTGACGAGCTGGGGCAGTCCCCCACTGTCTTTGAGTGAATCCTAGCTCTCCGTGAGAGGCCCTACTGCTCCCTGGAGGGGTGAGGGAGACCCATGCCCTGACTGAAGGACTCAGGTGTCCTCCCTGAGGGACTGGGGCAGCCCCCACCCATCCCTGAGGGATTCTCGACTCTCCCAAAGGGGGTGGGGGTGTCTCACATCCTCCCTGCGGGAGCTCTACCCCTCTCCTGAGAGAGCCCTTTGCTTTCCCTGAGGGCTGGGGGAGCCTCAGTCCAACCCTGAGGGAACATCATGACCTCCCTGGGGGGCCGGGAGACTCCTGTGGCTGGAAAAATCCCTCCATGAGGGAGGCCCCCCATGCTCCCAGTGGGGTTGGGGATGTCCCCTGCCCTCCCTGTGGTTGAGGGAAGCCACAAGACCAGTCCCACGTTCCCCATGCCCAGGTTGAGGGGGGCGGGACACAGCTGTGGTGAGCGGACTGTCCCTTGGAGGGTGTCGTGGTGGCCGTGTGCTGGTACCCTTGGGGATGGCAGTGCTCCCCCCTGATGCCCACGTTTGCTTTCAGAGGTGGAGGTGGAAGTTAATGACTCCCTGATGCGGTTCTTTGATCACTGTGCCAAGTTTGTAGCCCTGGTGGAGGAGAATGACGCGGCCATGTGCCAGGTGAATGCCTTCAAAGAGGGGCCTGAGATGAAGAAGGTCCTGGAGAAGGTGGCCAGTGCCTTGTGTTTGCCAGTGGAGGAGCTAAATGCAGGTAAGGAGTTCCTGTCACAGGTGGCTTTGGCTCCAAGTCTGGCCAAGAACAACTTTCAAGATGTGTAGTTATGCAGAGTAGGTGATTTAAAGTGACTGTGAAAGGGAGATGCCCTAATTAAGGGCATGAGACTGTAAGTCTGTGTTGGTGTTGCAGTAATGAATGATTGTTGGTTAATGATGAGAAGAAAAAGATGTTCAAAAACATCTTTCCTGTAGATGAAATCAGGTTTACCTGATTTTGGAGGTCTTTGAGTGTTTTTCTTTTAATTTTGCTTTCTGGAGCAGGTGTAACTTTTGTGAAACCCATTACAACTCAAGCACATTAATGACCTGAGGAAAAGCAGCCCTGTGTGTCTGTGTGGTCACTCACCTGTCCAGAACAGAGGTGCTGGGTTTCCCTGTGCAGTCAGGTGGTGGGGAAACCCCCCCAAAATAAGTGTTGCTGTTGGGATTGCAGCATTAGGGACCTGCTGGAAACAGTTCAGCCTGGTGCTGCTCATTCTCAGCTGCTGATGTGGAGGGGGAGTTGTCCAAGATCTCACACCTTCCCTGTGTTGACTGTTCTGACCTGTGTAGCTGCACCAGCAGCTGACAGCTCTAACACATCAGCAGATGGGCAGCATTTAATGTAAAATGCTCTTGTTTTCTCCTTCTAATGATGTAATGTGAAGAGCTTGCAGTCCACAGTTTGGATTTTGCACAATAATTTTGTTAAACTATGTATGTTTGGTGATTGGCCTTTGTCCTGCCAGTTATTTTTTTGGATTTCATTGTTTGCATTGCCAAACAGTAATTGCAGTTCATTTGAGAGGTAAATTGAGGAGAGGAAGCTGCTACTCATGTAGCAGTGGTTTACCTCTTGCTTGTTTGTTGGATTTATTGCAGATCTTGTTCAAGTGGCTTTTCTCACCTGCTCGTACGAGCTGGCCATAAAAAATGTGACCTCCCCATGGTGTTCACTCTTCAGTGAAGAAGACGCCAAGGTATGTGGGGCTTGGAGCAGCCTGGCCTAGTGGAACGTGTCCTTGCCTGTGGCAGGGGGTTTGGAATGAGGTGATCTTAAATGACCTTCCATCCCAAACCATTCTGTAACATGTGTTTTTTCACATGATAGAATCACATGATAAAATTCACTTCAGGTACATGAGACGAGGTCTTGCAGGGTCTCTAAGACTCTGTTTGGTTTTGGGGGCTATCAGGCGAATATTGGGGGTGAATAAATGCCTGTTGATAAAACCCAGTAGAACCCAGATAAATGAGACAAATATTTGTTCTTCTTCTTTCGAAGTTGTTTGAGGTAAGTTTTAATGTTAACTAAGGTTCCCTCAAGGCTCTTAAGGAAACTTGCACCCCTGGGAAAAGAGGACACCTTGGCATAGGTTTAGTGTTTGTCTAAAGGGTGGGCAGTTAGGAATAAGTGGTGTCTTCTCTAAGAGGATCAGGGTCACCATGGGCTACTGCTGAGACCTGCCCTGTTCAGTCTAGTTATAAATAACTCAGCAGGGATGTAGGAAACAACTTTGATGCCAGGAATTGTCGGGAAAGGAGCAGAGAAAAAGGAGAGCACTTTGTGCTCTTGCATAATTCCAAGGCACAGTTCTGTCTACTTGAGATGTGTGCACATGTCTGGAATGTGAAAACAGACAAGCTGAGCTAGAGGTGTGGGATGGATTCCATGGGAAGAAGGATGAGCCAAAGGCAAAATCAGAAGTGCTGAAAAAGTAGTGGATAGTGGTTGTCTTGTGATGTGCAGCACCTCACTTGACTGTGATTGCTGCCAGATGCTGAATTTGGTGGCCCTTTGGTCTGATCTGTTGTCTGGTTTTATGCTGAAGTGGTTTCAGCTGGAGCCTTGATGTTCGGGGTTGGTATTGTGTCATTGCTCCAGGCTGTGGGTTCTTTGTTTTCCCTTGGTGCCGTAATAAAAACCTGTGAGCTCTAACTGTAGGTGCTGGAATACCTGAATGACCTGAAGCAATACTGGAAGAGAGGATATGGCTACGACATCAACAGTCGCTCCAGCTGTATTTTATTCCAAGATATCTTCCAGCATTTGGACAAAGCAGTGGAAGAGAGCAAAAGGTAAATCAAGAGGCTTCAGTGCTTTGGGTGTGAGCTTTCTGTGGTCAGTCCTGAGCTGAATTTCATGTGAAGGGAAGTTCAGTACTTTACTTCCAAACATGGCAACATTAGGACAGCTGGAGCTAGGAGAATTTTAGCAGTGAGAATACAGTTTTTAGTGGAGCAGTATTACTTTAAAGAGCATATATATA
>WEKY01035977.1:354147-381124 GCA_013390045.1 Picathartes gymnocephalus
TTTTTTTACTTTCATTGGTGCTTTTGTGCTCAGTTAAAGTAGTTCCATCTTTTAACTTGCTGATCCACACAGGCCATCAGGGGACAGCCAACTGCTGTCTGATAGTGGTGTTCTCTTCCTGCAGTTTGAGAGGAGACATGTAGTTAAAGTAATGAGCTTTTTTGTTAAAAGTGTCCTTTTTAAAGACGTAATTTGTTGCTTAAATGTTAATTTACAACTTGTGTGCGTGTTCTTATGTAAACAGAACAATTACGAATTCATAGTTAATAATCAGTCACATGAATTAATACCTTAGCAGATTAGTATGGAAATTTTGTCAAAGTACAGAATATCAAGGGTAGGGCCATAAGATTATATAATGGAAGGAGAGTGATCAGTTCTGTTCCCTTTTAGTGTCATTTGCTCTTTGAGCAGTGAGAGCCTTTCTATCTTTACGTTATACACGCTAGTTGCAGCTGTATGTCTCAACTGTATATGAAACATCTCTGTAAGTTTAATAATAACAATTTAAAAACCCCAGAAGAGGTATTGGAAGAAAGAGGTAGAGATGAAGATTTCTGATTGATTTGGAGGTGGATCAGCAGTTGCCACCTGGGAGATGGAAAGAGCAGGTGTCTGCGGCAGAGCTCCCAAGGACCCTGGTAACTTAGTGTCTTTCAGCATTGGGTGTGGAAATTCAGTTGCAACACCTGGGGCTCTCCTGTTGTTGTG
Organism: Picathartes gymnocephalus; assembly: GCA_013390045.1. Taxonomy (NCBI): domain Eukaryota; kingdom Metazoa; phylum Chordata; class Aves; order Passeriformes; family Picathartidae; genus Picathartes; species Picathartes gymnocephalus. The sequence continues at coordinate 354,859 of WEKY01035977.1, forward strand.
CCGTCACACAGGGAAGCAGGCAGTGAGTGTAAAGGATCAGGACCCTAACTGTTGCAAAATTCCGAGGTGGGTGAGCAGTCTTCAGCATGAGTCTCATCCTGAAGAGGAAGTGGAAAGCCGAGGTAGCAGAGTGCCACAGGAATGTGTTACTCCCTTCCACAACAGAAGGTGGCAGTCGTAAAGCACTGGAGAGCTGGGAATAAACTAGGTTGGGTAACCCTGGAGAGGATGTGGGAATCTACCAACGCCGGCTTGTCTCTCTTGGGATCTAGGGAGCGGAGGTGCAGCTAATTCCATTTCATATAGGGAGAGAGATCGATTTCTTTTTCATCTAAGGACAGAGACGCCCTGTGGCAGTGTGGGAGTACAATGAAAACATACCAGTAAAAAGATATGCCAGTCTCTTCTTTCTTTTTATGGTGAGGGTCAGCTTCAAGGCAACAGGTAAAATATTTTCATAGCCTTTTCAGAAAAAGAACTTTTGTGATGATGGAATGTCTTTCAGTGGAATGTTGTTTCAATTTAACTGTGTTTAGCATTGATTTATAACTGGCTACTTGCTCTAAAAATTTAAGAACAAGAAACTTACTTCCAAGGCATTATCTTTGCTCCAAGATCTCCTTTCCTTTTGGAAAGCTTAGATTGGGCTATCCAGAAGTCGAAAAGGAAGCATTTCTGTTCTTCTTCTGGGAAGAAGCTGAGGGATCTGGATTATCTGTTCTGCTTCAGACTTGGCAGTGGAGAGCAGTGTTGGCAAAGCTGTGTTTCTGTAGCATGCTTTACACATTTATGTTCAATAGCTTTGTTCTGTTTTCATTCCCAGTTACAGTGAAATTAAAAAGAGAACCCCTTTCTTCCGTGAAGGGATTGTTGCCCTTGCAATTTGCTCACCAAACTTGATTGCTGTGTCAAAGTGTGCATTTATTTCTTCGGTGGAAAACCCCTCCTGCTGATTAGTCTGTCCTTAAGAATATTATGAGGGTCGTAATAAATACCTATTGCTAATTAGTCCCACCTTCAATTTGCAGTGCAAAAGTTTCAGATGTATTTAGGCTCTTCCATCATGTGAATTCCAGTATAACTCTGGGGTTTAAACTAGCAATAGTCTCTTCTGTGCAGGTCTTGCTGTACAGCAAGATGGTGTTAAAAGCTGTGGAAGGGATAGGTTGGGGGCAGGGACTTTCTCCCATACAAATTTTCTTAGTTACAAAAATATAATTAAATGTATCACAAGATATATATATATATGTAAAATGAAACCATTTCTGCTTAGGAAATAGATTTTTGGTTAGAAGTTTCACTCGTTCCATACCAAACCCATGTGATTTGCTGTACTGTAATGGCATAGTTGGGCAGTTGTTGTATGTCTTCACAATTATAAAGTGCTTTATGGACTAAGAACTGTGTTTTTTCCCCAAGTCTGCCTGCTAGGGATAGAAAGCAGCCAGACAAGCTAAGCTAGTGAAGAATTACTGTTCACTGCTAGTTTTCCCAGCAGTTTAATGAACAGTATACGCCCACAGGAACTCTGTGTGTTGATGAGAAATCCAGGTATTTTGGTACTTAATGCAATGTGAAGCTGCTCAACTGATTTTTAAAACCTTTGCAGCGGCACAGTTGGACAGAGGTGGATTTGCAAATCAGTTGTGGCACACTTTAAAGCATATCAGCTATTCACTAAAGCTGTTTTAAGACTTCATTTTTTTTCCTTCTAGCTTCAAATCTTTTAACATTGTTTCCTGCTTGTGAAAGAGTATGAAATACCTGTTATTGCTTGTACTGTCCAAATGGGTTACCATAAGGCTCTGGAAATTGGGAGGATGCTTTGTGCAGCCATCTCAGTATTTACAGTGTGTATTGATAATACCAGCCCAGCTGCACATATGCATTGCAAAATATTTGGTGGTGGCTTCCTCTGAGAGAGTAAATGGGTCCAAGGTATTAAAAAAAAAAAAAAAGACTAATTTGAATATGATTCAAGATCAAGTGAAGGTGATCTTTGTGAGTTATACCACAAAGTTGTATGGTAAACAGACTAATTTGGCAATTTATTGGTGGCTTTTATTGTTGCATGTAATTTACCTTCCTCTTTGCAGGTCACTTCCCAACACAATTGGTAGCCTTTCAGGAGTCGTTTACTGCTGTGCCCTAATTTCTCTTTCCAAACCTATGACTCAGTATAAAGGAATATAATGGGTGATCTAAAACCACAGTTCAAAACTCTACAAAGGGAACTAAGCAAAAAGCTTCTAAGTATGCAGTAGCAATGAAATAATTAGATTGAAAATCCCCTTCTGCTCAGGTTCAAAACGTTCAGTCAGGTTTTTTAGTAAAACACCTTCACTGCTGCTGGGATGACTTTCATTAATGAACCGTCGATGGCTCAGTCAGCAGCTCTGTATCAGTGTTGGCTTTGATTGCCCCATCTTTCAAAGGTGGGACTTCTGCCATGACTAAAGGGAGCTTTTGGGGAAGCCAGAGGTGGGAAATTCCCCACAGATCCTTGTGGCACATTCAGCAGCATCTCTGAAGTGTGTGTGTGTTTGCTGACTTCGCTCAGAGAGCTGGGATCTCCCCTGGGAATGTGGTTGTTCATCTGTCTGCCGAGAACTAGAGATACAAAGTTTCTTGTGCATTTTAGACTCCCCAGCACATCCGTAATCTCATGTTAATTATTAATACATGCTTGCTCAGGATTGATCTGGAAAAGTATCTGAGCAACTTTTATAGAGTCATACCCTTTTACGTAAGACTGAAAAACCCAAATGAAGCAGTACCTAGGCAAGCAACAGCCAAATGAACTGGTCTGACCAGTGTCTGCCTTGGGCAGAAAAGGTTTGACAAGTACCATCAGCCTCTTGGTTTGGTTTTGGCTCATGATAGATCAACACTGAGCATTGTTGTGGTGCTGCTGCAGTGATGCATTTCGCCTCTGAGCTTTGGAACAATGGATGAGGTGGAATCAGCCAGAAAAGAGCCTTTGAAAGTGCAGCAGCTCTGCAGTGAAACACAAAGAAACATAATTAGTTCCGAGTGATTAAGTGTTGCAGAACTAGATAAGAGCCTTTTAATCAGGGTTTTTAATGAGTTTTGTGTAGTCCAGTCAGCTTTTCAAGTTTGCTTTTGTCTTGAATGAGCTTGTTCCTTGTTGCAACAGAAGAAACATTTTATCTTGTCAGTGTTAGTGGTAGCATTTTGTTGTGTTGGTGCTGATTCTGGGAACAATTGGCTGTCTTCTACTATTTATGTTGGAAGTTTTGACATATGAGGACTTAATACTCTTTGGCAGATTTTTTTAAATTTTTTTTTTTTATTCTTCTTCCCACTGGTGATAACCCTCTGAGCATCACCACTATTAAATATTTCTGCTGCCTTCTGAGTCCCACCACTGTATTCCCTGACCTCTGCTGCTTCCTGGTATGTTTAGGGTTTGTCCAGCTTTTTTTTTTTTTCCTGAATTAAACCAGAGGGGGAAGTGAGAAGGATGGAGAATTCTCACAGTTGAAAGCAGGTTTTGGAATCCTTTGACCTGGCTTTTTTATTAGGAAGAAAGGGGATAGAATATAGTCTAGATTTGCTTGTTAAACAGGTGTTAAATCTTAACCTTCTCTGCAGCTGTTGGAGAGATTTTTGCATGAGGTTTGAAGGTTGGCCAGTTGAGCTTTGCAGCAGAAAGTGTTTCTTCTGTTCCCCCCACTGTTTTCTGGGGTTTGGGTTATTTCTAACTGAAAGTCCAATCAATGCTTAGGATATAAACTGTGGTTAAAAGAAAGTTCACTTTTTCCATGTGGAAAATGAACTGTCAGTAGTCCTGGGAAGAGTAGGAATGATCTGCTCATGAGGATGGGTGAGCTGATGCAGAAGATTCAGGGTTAAACCCAAATCTGCTGAAATCCAGAACTAGAATTTGCCTGGATGGTAAATCCCACATCTGTGCTTCTCCACAATGCTTTTTTTCCCCTTGTGGTGAGACTTGGTTTTTGGGGTTGTGCTGCTGAATTATTCAGTACTTTCTTCATTTTCATCTGTAGTCAAATTGACTTAAAAGGTAAAAAAAAAAAAACCCCACCTGTTAAACCCCAGTGTGGGCAATTCAGGAGCTGGCACATCTCTCCAATGAACCCTGCTTGTACTCTGCCTCCCGAGAGCCCCTTCTGCTCATTTGGAAGTGCCCCATGAAATGAATGTGAAATCAATCACTTCCAAACAAGCTCCTCATATTTTATGGCAGAGTTTTATGCACCTTCAAAGGTGGGATTGAGATTTCCTCAGTGGGCTTTCCCGAGCTAATGAAAGGGAGGGGAAAAGTGGATTAAAATATCATTAGTGATTACCAGAGTACGATGTGGAGAACTTTGATGCTTCCAACAAGCTGCTGAGTCATTGATAGATTGTGACGCAAATTGAGTGTGGTAGCATCAGGTAGCCTGCCATTTAATATTTTATTAGCCTGTGCTACTGTTTATCAGTGTTTTGTTGCTTGTTCTGTCTTTATCAGTAATGCAGGGGCAGTTGTAACCTTTGCCTGTGTGTATTCTCTGAAGAGGTAATCTGTTGCTATTTTTGCCACAATTAAGAATATTGCTGTTTAACCTTGATGGTCATTTTGATTGTCATTGGTGGGCGATAGGAAACCACATTTCAGCTAGAGTCCTGACCCTGGAGACTGAACAAGGAGTGCTGGAGCAGTCTGGGCAATCACCAGTATTGTTGAAACAGCAGGCATGCTGTGTTAGAGGCTGTGGAGAACTCAGGGTTGTGTCGTATCAGGAAATAGTTTTAATCCTCATTAAACTAATCCAGTGGGATAGCTCTGAGTGGGAGAGGTTTGTTTTGCCTCCCAAGGCTGTTTGGCCTGTTGGCATGAGGATTTCATGAGACTACAGCAGGTGAAGGAAAAACTCGAGCTCCACTGAGAATGAACACCTTGTTTAGTCCTTTTGTCACTTCTTACCTCGTTCTTAAAAACTTTTCTTAAAAATTTGTCTGTGCTATAATTTGTTTCCTGCTTTGCAAACATATGCTTTGCTGGGTTTTTTTATAATTTATTTTTTGCTGTATTTTTTTGTGATTTACTTCCATTTCAGCATCCCTGCTTAGCATCAGCTGGAAAGTAAAGCCAAACTTTGCCTAAAGCCAGCATTGATAGCCAAAATGTTAATTTTTTTTGTCTTAGCATTTCTGAAGCTGTTTTTGAGTGGTGGGATGTGAAATCCATTTCCTCTGGAGCCAGTGACATCTGTGTAAGGTTGTTTTGGGGATTCTAGCAGCATATTTACATTCCCAGCTTCCTTCTTAGTTAACAAAACAAAGACCACCATGCAGCTGGGATGACATGAAAATAAAAATAATTAAATAAGGGGGAAATTTAAAAAGCAGCTCCAGGAGAGAATCAGAATTCCAGGCCAGTCTTGTAGAAATTATGTTCCAGACTAGTACTGCTGAGCACCTTGATGAATCTGATACACCTGAGAAGTGTTAGGATGGCTCTTTAAAAGGAAAATATTCCTCTTGGAGCTCTTGGGAGGGATCAGCAAATATAAAATAAGGTGATCTAGTAGCCACAGTCATGATTTCCAAACATCTCTGAACAGGCTTCCTTATCTAAAGAAATCAAACAGATGAGGTTAAGGGGAAAGGTCCTTACCCAGGGAAAAAAAATTGATAAAATTACAAGAAGTGGAGGGACAGATGATTGACTTTTTTCCTAGCAGAGATAGAGCCGGAAAGATCTGATGTTCTTGGAATGTTGTAAATGAACCAGGAAAGAGGTGACAAGTTCAGTAGCATGGCAAATGTGGCAGTTTTATTCAAGATGAATAAGAGGAAGTGTTTCTACTAGGAGAATTGTAAAAGGACCTGGTGAGACTGACTGGGCTGGAAAACTGCAGAGCTGGCAAGTAATTCACGTGAGGAAAAATGGTCTTATCACCTGTTGGATAGAATTTGGGAGAACTTACTGCTCAGGGGCCGAGTTATGAGATCGCTGTAGCTGTCTGGAGATATCTCAGACTTCAGACAAATGGCATTTGGAGCAGCCTGGTCTGTGGAAGGTGTCCCTGACATGGCAGAGGGTTGGACTGAGATGATCTTTAAGGTCCCTTCCAATCCAAACCATTCCATGATTCCATGTTGGATATCAGGATTTAAGCAGAGAGCTCATGAGTGTAGCATGGATATCTGTGTAGCTTATGGTTCTTGAATATCGTGCATTCCGATACTCTGGTCTAAAGGGATATAGCTCATGTGGAAAATTGTGGAAGGGGTAAGATAGGATTTCTCAACTTGGAAAGAACACCATTGCAAAGCTGTGAGTAGAAGGGATTAAATGGGACATGGCATCTACAAACAGAAAAAATGAAGAGCAGTGTGTGAAGCTGTGCAACTCCTTGCCACAGTACATTGTGTGTGCTAGAAATGCATGTGGTTTGAAGGAGAGATTTGGGAAAGGAAGGATTCATTACCTAGAAGTCGCCTCTGGCCCAGGAGACTTCTGAGCTGGCAGTTGCAGGAGATCAAAGGAATGGCCTTCTGTCTCCTTCCATAGACATCTGTGTCTTACTGCTGTGACAGGAGGGATATGAATGTGTCCTGAAACCTAAAAATACTTCCCTGCAGATGTGTGTGGATGGAAAGGATACGCATGAACTGGTCAAGTGGACAAGGGAGGGAAGGGAAGAGAAAGGGATTCAAGGATCCAAAAGCTTTACAACTTTAAAATGAGTGAAGGGGTCATAAATATCTAAGGGGAGAACATGGGCAGGAACACTGATTTTTGGAGGAGCTGGAAGAATGTGGTGAATGTAAAACTCATGCTGCAACAAAGGCATAGGTGGGGAAAAATTACCATGTCCTCCATAGAGAACCTTTCTGTGTTTTGAGGGCTGCTTCAGGCAGGTTTTGGGTATATTTTTTAAGGGGAGAGTCTGAGGAGTGGAGTCAGGACTCAGGCTCACCGGGAGCATGGTACAAGGTGTGCGTCAGAGCACACAAACACCATGGGTACACTGAGCTGGTAGGGCCCATCCTGGCCCAGTGCTGAATTCCTGCTGAGCTGACCAAAGTTCCAATCCACAGGCAAGTCTCCCAGTTAACCATTTTTCCATTGCTTTGGGTTGGAGGGGAGAAAACGCCTCCTTTTCAGACCAATCAAGATGTGTCTCCTGAAAGCTAAACCTGTATTTACCTGTGCTGGATCAAGTGACCTGGGCCACTTGGAAATGGTCCCCAAAAGCCATCATGCTCCTCTGGAACAAGGGTCAGATTTTCCTCTTGGCTGGTGATTCCTGGCACAGCAAGCCAGCTCTTATCTCCCCTTTGGCTGAGCATTGTATAACCTTTTGTTATATAAGCTGTCCTCAGTCATGGTACGAGTCAGTGGCTTGATCTGCTGACTTGTTACTGACGGAGCATCACTTCTTTCTGGGACTGCTTGGTGTCCTCAGGAATTGGTAGTAGCAGTATTCCTGCTGGTCATTTGGACTGCTAAACTGTGGAGGGACAGCTGTTCTCCTGCATCACTGGATCACTGTCCTCAGACTAAATTTGGTAAATGATGCTGATGCTTTGAAGGAGACTCTCTCACATCCAACAAAGGGCTTGACTGTGTGAGCTCTGTTCCCTGCCCTGGACACGCTCCAGCCCCTCCAGGGCTCTCTGGCCAGAAGGGCTCAGAACTGGACACAGCCCTCGAGGTCCCTCAGCAGGGCCAGCCCAGGGGACGGCTGGCACAGCCCAGGGGCCATTGGCCTCGTGCCCCCCTGGGCTCCTGCCCAGCCGCTGGCACAGCACCCCCAGGGTCTTTCCCCACGGGCCCTTTCCAGCCCCTCTGCCCCAGCCTGGAGCTGCAGGGCTTGGCGTGACCCCAGGGCAGGACCTGGCACTTGGCCTTGCTGAACCTCACTGCATTGGCCTCGGATCAGTACTTGGACAAAGTTTAGGAAGCTGCATTTAAAATGTCTGTAACAGACCAAAGTTCCCAAACAGGTTTTTCTCTCAGGAATAACACAAGTTCAAGGTGTCCTTCAGCTGTGGTCACTGGCAGCTGTGCAATGTGTTGGTGTTTTGTTTTAAAGCACAGGCTCTTGCTCATCCCTTCCCTTTCTTTTCTTTTGTAGCTCCAAACCCATTTCTTCACCATTGATTGTTCAAGTTGGGCATGCAGAGACCCTCCAGCCCCTGCTTGCCCTGATGGGTTACTTCAAAGATGATGAACCTCTCCTGGCCAACAACTATGCCCGGCACGCACAGCGGAAATTCCGCAGCGGCCGCATCGTGCCTTACGCAGCCAATCTGGTGTTTGTGCTCTACCACTGTGACCACGTGAATGCCTCCCAGGAGGAGTACCAGGTGCAGCTGCTGCTCAATGAGAAGCTGCTGGCCTTCCATCACTCCAATGAGACCATCTCCACCTATGCAGACCTCAAGGACTACTACAAGGACATCCTGGAAAACTGCCGCTTCAAAGAGGAGTGCGAATTGCCCAAAGTCAACGTCACTGCTGTCGATGAGCTGTGAGGGAATGAAGCGCGGTGGGCGTTCTTCAAATTGCTCTCAATTCAGTTCCACAGGCGTTGGGGACAAGCACTTTGGAGGATTTGCTGCTGCTGTGTTGACTTTCTAACCTTGCAGATTTGGGGGGTTGTCTCAGCTCAGTGCACTGGTTCTCTGTTGCATGAGCAGAGCTGCATAAACAGCTGCTGTCACAGGGAAGTTGTAACAAATTAGTGATGCAAGACACAAATACCTGTGTGTTTATATGTGCAAATGAGATGATTTCATTGGTCACTGCTGTTATGAGTGAGCCAAAGACGGGTTTAAGAGCTGGGGCAGCTTCTATTTAACTGGATCTGAAGATGGTTGTACTGATTCAGTATTGCTTTGTGCTGCCTGTGTTTCTAGCTGCTGTTTTCCTGTGCCACGCATGAAACACTTCAAACCTTTTTTTGATCCTTCTCCCAATCTTCTAGAAGGGAGAGGGTACGTAGTTCTTCTCCACAGCTGCACAACTTCTGCCTGGACAGTACCACTTCTGTTTTGGGCACTTTAAAGCAGGAGGAGTTCCTGCATGCATCACCTGCTTGAAAAGGGACAAGGAATTAAAGTCTCAAAGTTGCCATTGACCCATCCTGCATAGCAAGTTAGTCTTCAGGGTAAGTAAATTATCTTTAAAAAGAAGTAGGATAAAAAGAAAAGAAACTAAGGGAGTGGAAAGTAACCACTCTTCCTTTGAGGTGCTCTGGGACATGCAGCAGTTCTCTAAATACTCTGGAGTGTCCTTTCACTAACACCATCCATTTCTGGTGTTATTTGGGCCGAGGCACTCAGGTTAGGCTGTGCCATGGCTCTGAATCTCTTGGTCCTGGCCAGGTGCTGACAGTTTTCCTACCAGCTCTGGCTGGAAAGCACCTCTGATGTCTGCAGCCTCCTGCTTGAAATGGAATTGTTGCAAACTCTAAATTACAGGTTTTTGAACTGAAGATTGGGCTGAGACTTCTACTAACTTTTTAAAGATTGGGCTTGACTTGACTTCTGCTAACTCTAAGGCACCAAACAAGCTGCCACTTATGTAGGCCTTACACATTTGATGTGCCACCTTGCTTTTGAAATGCAGCTGGTTTCAAAGAGATGAGTGGCATGGAAGGACTCGTGATATTTTAAAGCAACTGCACCTTAAGTAGGTTCCCTTATTCCTGAATCTGGAAAAGTATTTTGGAGCTCTGCAGTGTGACAGTAAAAGGAAAACTGAAGGTAACTGATGAGAAGTGAAGGAATTTTCATTGGACTTAATTCAGACATCTCCTTCAAGGGGAATGGCTGTTTGACCAAGTTGCCCCAAAGCAAATAAAGGTATGGATTTATGGTGCTGGTAGCTCTTGCAGTGTGCACTCTCCCCTTTAATGAGTGTTTGAACCTCACCCTATAAAGTGGAGTTTATTTTGCTGTGTTTCCTGGGCAGGAGGTGAAGGCTTGGAATGATTACCACAGCATAGCGTGCAGCAGTTGAGGATATAAATGTCTATAGTGCACCTGATAAGTCCTTTTTGTAGGCTCACTCTCAGAACTGGGAACTTAAATGCTGCAAAAACAGAAAAAAAGAAAACTAAACTCCAAGTTGTGGAGTTACATTTAGTGTATTATTTGGGGTTTTTTTAAAATTTTTCCTGAGGACTCAGTGTTGTGTAACCTTTTTCTTCTTAATATGCCTTGTATAAAAGCACTTCATGTTTACATACCTGTAAGTTAAGGAGCAATTGAACACCTGGTTTTTGCTGTTGCTCTCTGAGTTAAGGACATTTCCCTACCTGTGGCTGTAGGACCACGTTTGATTTGTGCACCACTTGCTGCGGAGACCAAGAGATCACTGAAGATAACTGATTCAAATATTTCAGCACTTTCCTGTGTTAAATCCACCACTCTTTCTGAAGCTGGGGAAATGGTTAGGGAGGAGTTCAGTGCTGCAACAACCAAAGGAATATAGGTCAGGATAATTGTCAGCCCCTACAAATGACTACTGCTCAATCATTGCATGTGTCCTTTTTCACGTGATCCTACCTTGAGACGAAGTCAACTGATGGAAATAGTTGTGACAGATCCCAGTTAGGAGCTTTATTGCACCATTTGAGTTGGGCTACAAAGAAACGAGCCTTTGTTTCAAGGCAGTTAAGTTTGGAAAGGGCAGATACAAGAGTGAGAAAATCCACCTCTGAACAAATATTTTTTTGCTGTGAGTCAGTGATGACTCATGAACAGAAGGGATGAAAGCTTGACTATGGGAGATGAATTGAGGATTCTGTTGTCAGTTCAGCAAGACTGATTTTAAGACGTCGTATTTGTTAAAAGATACATCCTTCTTCCTTATGGAGGGAGGAATACATTGTCCTTGACTGCTTTTTTGATTGTGTGCCAGATGAGATGCAGGAACCAAAAAACTCCTTCTACTGTGGAATACCCTTTGTGCATTAGCAGGTTGATTGTATGTTTAAATTCTGTGGGTGATTCTTCAGAAGCTGTTCCCTGTTTCACCTGTGAGCACAGGTCCCTCATACCTCCAGTGTAACAGTGGCTCTCTTCAGTGGCTATCAGCAATTAGCTGGAGAGGAAAATGTGCTCTTGGGGCTCTGAGCTGTGTTTAGAGGATGCTCTGACTCACTCCTTTGGCAGAATTAGAGGCTCAGTGTGGAAACTTTGCACCATTGTGGCACTATAGAAGTGTTGGGACATGTAAATACTCCAGGCACTTATTCTGGTTCTTAGCACTGAGGAGGTGACTTCACTCTGATCTTTTTATCTAATAAACATACACATTTGTTTAGATACTTAAAAAAAGAAAACTGAGATGGATCAAAATACTTCTCCAAAGTTAGGCACCACCTCAGTGTGCAGTGTTTGATCAGGGTGCCACATCTCCTGGCAGTGAACATTCCCACATCCTGCAGAAGTCCTGCAAGACAAATAATGCTTTCTCCTCCTTCCTGTGGCTCTGGAGGCCTCATCTCTCAAGGACTCTCAGCTGTCAAGGACTCTATTTGCAACCTTTCTGAAACTGGAAGCTTTCACTGATGGAAGATACCAACAGTGTTCTTGGATGCTGGCCTTCAATGCATGTGAAGTACACTTTAATTTGTTAAACGTTTAATCTGCTGGCAGGTGAATTTTTTCTGTCTAATAAGAGCTGCTGTTGTTCTGGTTAGTGTGGAGCTGTCAAATGCAGATTTGTAATGATCTGGTACTAACTGGATGAATTTGAGGAACTTGTGGATTTTTAGTGCTGTGAAATAAAGCTGCACACTTTCTTCATCTCTGTTTTCTGAGCAGCAATAATGACGCAATCTTTGTAATCATGGTTGTGTTTTCCTTCAAAATACAGTTAGGAGGTTGCTGTTTCTTGTGTTGGTGCCTCTGATTATGTTAAGTCATCAGATTTCTTGGTGGTTAATAGAAAATGCCTTAATTCAATTTTTACTCACATTTTGAGGGGACTAAAGATTTACTCATGTTTCCAAGAACCCTGGTATAAAAAGCAGCAACAATTTCCTGACAAGGTTTTTGCAGATGTAAAAAGGGTGTGGTGACTGGGATGGCGTCACCTTCGATTGAGGGCTCTTTCTGCATTTTCTGTGAAGATGTATTAGTCTGTAAGACAGCTGGAAATGGAAAACAATAGAGGAGGTTTTGTTTAAAACAGAGAGAAGCCCCCCAAACTCTACAGTCACAGGTAAAGGAGTGAAATGCCTGTCAAATTAAGACCCCATATAGAACCTTTGGGGAGGAACACAACCACCACCATCCATCTCCCCCTCTCCCTGTTTTTTGGGTCTATAATACATTAAAGAGTTGTTTGTTGTCTAACTTTTCAAAAGGAAGGTAGTATTATCAGGTGCTGCTGAGGCAGGAATAATGGCTTATCTTTAAACTGTTAAGTTCTTGCTTTCCTGGGCTTTAAACTATAGATTTTCTTCTGCCCTGACTGGCCTGGAGTGAAGGTCAGGACTGAGGAGGTTCAGGCTATAACAGCATGTGGGGTTTATGGTGGTGGACTCATTTATGTATTTAACAATTCGTTTGAGTTTAAAGGGGAGCATTGTTTTTCTGACCTTCTGCTGTAAGGTTAGAGCACACCTGTTCAGTTAACAGAAACAAATCCCTTGTCTTCAGGGAAAGGATTATTGTGGAAGGAATAATATGGAGGGAGTGAGGTGAACTTTGTATTATTTATTTAGGGGTCAGAAAAGCTCTACATGCTTGTCCGCATTAGTGACCTGTAGCTCTCAAATGCTTCCCTGGCTGTGATAACAAATCCTGAACCTCATACAGAAACAGAAGGTGTCCAGATGATCCTGGGAACCACTCCAGAAGGAAGGATCCAGGTGGGATCAGGTCGAAGGTCCTTCAACCTGGTGACCTCTGGCTTTTGGTGGGACGTGGAACCTTGAGCATAGAGACAGAGCAAATATTCCCCATCTGCTCCTGATTGTGGCTCGAGGGGTTTTTTGTGTTTAGCTTTATATATTTCTCTTCTTCTACATGGGTCTCCTGGTGCTTTCCTAACCCAAAGGCAGGATTCTGCCCCAGAGCTCAGGTGAGACCCCACCTGCAGAGGTGGCCCAGCACAGGTGGGACCTGGAACTGCTGGAGAGAGTCCAGAGGAGGCACCAGGATGAGCAGGGGGATGCAGCAGCTCTACTGGGAGGAAAGGCTGGGAGAGCTGGGATTGTGCAGCCTAGAGAGGAGAAGCTCTGGAGTGACCTAACTGTGGCATTTCAGGGCCTGAAGGAGCTACAAGAAAGATGGAGAGAGATTTTGGACAAGGGTCTGGAGTGCCAGGTCAAGAGGGAATGGCTTCCCACTGCCAGAGGGCAGGGATAGATGGGATATTGGGAAGGAATTGTTCCCTGGGAGGGTGGGCAGGCCCTGGCACAGGGTGCCCAGAGAAGCTGTGGCTGCCCCTGGATCCCTGGCAGTGTCCAAGGCCAGGTTGGACACTGGGGCTTGGAGCAGCCTGGGACAGTGGAAGGTGTCCCTGCTCATGGTAGGGGGTGGGATTGAAAGGTCTTTGAGGTTCTTTCCAACACAGACCTTTCTGTGATTCCATGACTTGCTTTGCAGTGGGATGTGGTGGATGCTGGAGCTCAGCTGGAGCTTTGGGAAGGTCCAGCTCCTCTCATTTGAGTCCTGCTAGACTGGCATTTCAGCCACGTTTCCAGAAACTGTGATTTGAAAACAGTGAGAGCTTCCAACATTCTCAGTTAGCAGAGTTTGTTACCATATGCAAATAGTGAGGCTTGGCGTGTGTTCTGGAGCAGTTCTTGTGATACAGATCTTGTTTCAGTCTTGTTTTCCTCAACACCAGCAATTCATCCCATTCCTTGGAGCACTTTTATTGGGAGAGGTGTTAAACACTTGACCTCTTTACGTGCCACTTGTGCTACTTGTGACTTTCATTTTCTTCTCCCTACGTGGGAGGGGCTCATCTTGCTGATTTATTCCTTGTGCTGAAGTTATTCTGTTCTTCTCATTGCTACTTTGATTTTTGGCTTGGTTTTACCCTGTGCCTATAAATACATTTCCTGGGCCACACTTGCACACACTCTTCAAGGTGAGGCTATGCTGTTGACTTGAAAAGGAGTGAAATGATAATTCTTGTGAACTTTTCTAGGCTTTTATTTTACACTTCCCCCACATAAACTAGCATCCCAAAGATGTCCTCTGTATGATGTATTGCTTCTTCTTGTTATTAATGCTATTTACTGCTCTCTGAGGATTTTGGTTGCCTAAAACTACTTACAAAAATTGGAGCAGCTTTTCTTTCTGATGTTTATGAATGTGCAATATCCTGTGTTTTTTAATTATGGTAATTTGAAAAGAATAATTGGTTTGTTAGAATAGATATACAAGGGATGAGGTAGAGGGAAAATTTTCAAACAGTCAGATAGATAGTTCTGTCCAAAGCACAGGGAGGTGGCTCTTGATCCTCTGTGATCCCACCTTTGTGCTGGATCAGCCAGGACAGAGTTGGCTTTCTGGGCTGTCAGGTCTTGTCCAGCCTCTCACCCACCTATCAATGTAAAAAACCCAAGCCCCTAAGCTCCAGTTCCTGGTTAATGTGCCAAAAGAGAGATTTGAAGTCCTTTGGAGTTTCATTTTCAGCCCGTAATGTTATACTCGCCCTTTGTCTCGCTATTCTGTGTGCTGACATAGTCACTGAGCTGCCTGATCCCTCTGGAGATGCCACTTGCATCTCATTTCAGTCTTTGCTTTGCCAGATCTGATAAGCTGGTCGCTCTTCATCTCTCCTCCTCACCTGACTTATTTAATGTGTGTGCTGGCTCATTTCACTTCAGTTCTTTTGAACTTCAATGGCCACCATTGTACTCGGTTTTCCAGATGCAGTCTAATAAACAGCTTGCCGCTGGCAGGGAGATCTCCCCATCTTTTTTCTTGGGAAGGTTAATCATTAGGCTGGTGAGGTTTTTATATTTATTTGATTGGTCAAGAGCTGTTTTTTGTCACCCTTTGGAGGTTTTGTGCTCTGGTTCCCATCTGCTACAGAACTTTCTTACCAGATGCCAAAGGTCATTTCTTGCACGTAGGTTTGCATAGAACAAATTTGGTTTTTTGCAATATAAAGAGTGTTATATAACTAACTATGTCCTGCAATTCTCTATTTGCCTGCATGCCTGCTACTTTTATTATCCAAGACCTGCTTCCCCAGGGCCTCATGTTCCCAGCCCTCTCAAGCATGAAGCATATGCAAAGTCCTGCTGGGACTTGGCTTCGCAGGAAAGCCTTTGGGGTTTGGATTTCATGTCCCATAACCCAGAATTTTCAGGCTGTTCTTCAGCCCTTGTGGGCCTTGGTGTGGCAAAGAACAGCACAGCTTTCCTCTGTAGGGAATGCAGGCTCTGCCCTGAACCCACCAGCAAGGATGTTTGGGTTTACAGGAGTTGATTATCCCTGGGGATAATCAGGAGGTTTCCCCTTTGCCTTTCCTCTCCTGAGTTTGAGGTTGGGTGGGATGGATCCTCCAGTGTTCCCATGGAGCAGATCTCTCCTGTCTCCATCTCCAGCCTTTCCAGGCAGAATTGGGAGCAAATGTCACTTCCATCATGGCTTGACTGTCCTGTGTCCCTGTGTTCCATGTCCCTGCTCAGGCAGGAAAGAGGTGGTGACTCAAAGGGGGTTCTTGATAGGTTCAGGTTCTTTTCTTCCTTTTCTTTTTCCCTTCCCCCAGGAGGTGCTGCATGTGTTGATCAACCCTGCTTTGGGCACAGGGCTGGAGTTGGGTGTCAAAGCCAAATCTGGGGGTGTGCCTGGAGCTTCCAGCTGGATGAGGCAAGACAGGGAGCAGCAGAGACTCGTGTGATCTACTTCTTAAGCTCTCACACAGCCTGCAGTGCAGAGACCTGAGCTGGAGGAGACAGCTCTGCTGGTAAATGAGGAATTGTTTCCCTCCTGTGTGGCAATGGAGAGCTTTCAGGAGTTTTGAACTCTGTCATGGTTATGGGGCCACTTTACCCAGAGAAGCTGTGGCTGCCCCTGGATCCCTAGAAGTGTCCAAGGCCAGGTTGGAGCACCCTGGGATAGTGGAAGGTGTCCATGCCCAAGGCAGGGGGTGGCACTGGTCCTTTAAGGTCCTTTCCAACCCAGGCTGTTCTATGAAAATCACTGTTTGAATAAAGCACCAGTCACAATTAGTAAATGACAGCCTGATTTTTTTAAAGCTTATCACCTCTACCTAAAAATGGCTTTTCTATGCTAGTGGTAAAAAGGCTTCTCTGGATTATTCTAAAAACAGCAAAATTGAGATTGAGTTTAACAAACCAGAGTTTCTCCTCACATGGTTTCCTGTGGGAACAGTCACTTTTCTTAGCTGGTGGCAGCACACATCTGTCATGGTTGACAGCTTGTCTGGAAATCTGTGTGGGAAATCCCACTAGGGAATGGCACAGGGGGAAAAGTGCTAAAATCCAGTAGTGTATTGCAGATCCTAAATCTGTTCCTGCACAGGAGTGAAGACAGGTGAAAACAGGTGGGAACTGTGGGGTTTTCCCTGTGCTGGCTGGAAAAGTGCTTGATGTTCCTGCTCAGAAGTGTCTGGAGATGGAGGGAGTGACAGGTAGGAGCTGCTGTCACAGCTGCCTGCTTTGTGATAGGATTAGGATGAAATTCGACTTCAAAATGTGATAGGAGCTGACTTCCCTACCTGCCTGTGCTTGTCCAGCTCTAATACTGCCTGGCCCTGGAGAGGCTGGATTTTAAATTGGCCCTTCCTTAACTGATTCTCCTTCAATCATGACTGCCCTGGTGGCAGTTTTAGCCAGCCTGCTATCTTTGTAGATATCTTTGGCTGTTTTTTCTGCCAGCTTGCTTTTGGAAGAAGACATATGTGGCTTCTAATCTGACTTCCTGAGTTCCCAGATGACTGTAGGAAAAGTGAGTCTGAAAAAATTCCAGGAGCTGAGATCTTTATTCTGGTATTGTAAAAGGAACAAGGTAGGGATATGGGTCAAAGTCTGTGATAGGGATAAGAAATCACAAAGGGCAAAGGCAACAGACCTGTAGTAGATAATTGCACTCAATAAATAAATAAATACCTTTACTGCAATATGACACACCACAAAAGGATAAGAATCCTTTTTTTGCTTCCAAAGAAAGATTTTTTTTAAAGTCAATATTCCCTTCCTTGTAGAGTGTTGTCCAGGCCCTCGTAGGGCCGTAGATATTTTATATCTTGGCGCTGTGATGTGCAAACAGGACAGAATGAGGTCTGTCTGCAAGTGGGGGCTGGGGTCGCTCTGGGCTCTGTGGGACTGGCAGGGAAACCTCACAGGCACTGCAAGTTTATGGACAGGCAAAGGGGGAAAGAGAAATATGAATATAAAAAAAGAGAAATAAGAATGAAGAGGTGAGTGAGAAAAATCAAGGAGCTCTGTCAGAACTTAGTTTATGGATCTGGTGGGCAGAAGTTGGTGCCCAGGAAGTTCTACCTGCACAGAAGGCACAACTTCTGCCCTGGGCACTGCCCAGCCCTGCACAGATTGTCGAGAGAGCCTCTGGGCTCTCCTCCCTGGGGCAGCTGCAGAGCTGTGTGCACACACTGCTGTGCCCTGTGCTCTGGGATGGCCCTGCTGCAGCAGGGAGGTGCCACCAGCTGCCCACTGTGCTCCCTTCCATCCTTGGGATGCTGTGCCGAGCAGTGCTTGGAGGACAGGACCTGTTTGTACCTGCTCTAAAAAATAAAGTGGCAGAAGCAGCTCTGGGATTGTATATTTTGCATTTTTGCCACTTCCCTAATGATGATGGGGATTTGGTATGTGTGGGATGCCATCCCCAAGGCTGCACCAGTTGCACTGGGAACCTTCAGAGCTGTCAGTGCAGCCCGGAGGGGGTGTGGGAAAGCAAGATCCTGCTGGGAAACAGGAGTGCTTGTGTCACTGGGGCATTAAAAACCCAGCCTGGCAATCCCAGCTCTGGGTTGTTTAAAGTGAGCTCTGCAGCACCATGAGAAGACCCAAGTAGGTGCAGAGCTTGTTCCTGGCTTGGGCTCCTCTCTCCCATTGTGAAATCTTGGCAAACTGGTTTCGAGCTTGGTTTCTGGCTGTAGCAGTCCCCAACAGCACTGGGTGTTGCCAGTGCTGGAGGCTTCAGTGGCTAATTTCGTGTCACTTCTGGAGCTCTTGTTCTCTCAAACAGCTTTCTGAAATTTGGGGATGATCCCGTGTGTTTGAATTATAGAACAAGGAAAGGAAAAAACATTTCCTGTTCTCAATAAAGTCCTGATTGGTGACTCCAGGAGGTAATACCCTACCCTGGGTCTCTGGTGCTTCCAGCAATCTGTGCTTTGCTTTCACAGCTTATTTCTGGTTTGATATCTCACAAGGGAGGCTTTAGAACTGCAGATCCACCCTTGACTTATACACAGAATTCAACCTCCTTTGTGCAAAGGGTGAAAGGTGAGGTGGATAAGCTGGAAGTGCTTGTTGGGGCAGTTCAGTATCTCTGGTATCTCTGCAGGCTGATGCCAGAGGTGTTACGTGTGTTCACTTGGGGAATATTCAGTTTTCAAAGGTACTGATCCTAATCCACTGGGGACAGGATGAGCAGAATTTGGCACACTCCCAGTGACTGGAGGATGTTCCAATAACTGGGTGACAGCTTCCCCTGGCACTTGGGAAAAACAAAGCCAGAGAGTCTGAGAAGAAATGGTGCTCAAGGCAACAACCGTGTCTCCATCACTTGAAGAATTAAGCAAGGCACTGAACCTTCATCTGTAAGTTCCCCAGTGCTAGGAAGGCAAACAAACAAGACCAGAGGCAGCAGCAGTGGAGTAGTTTAGAGTGCAGGGAGTAGTGGAGTGCTTTTCCACCTAGCAGTCATCAAACAAGGGAATTCCTGCACAGATTTAAGAGTATAGTTGTGCAAAGTCAGAGATGGTGACCTCCCCCCTGTCTCTTCCATGTGGGAGAACTCTGCAAGGCACAGCCCTCTCCTCCCATGGCACTTGCCCAGAGGCTGCAGCACTTCTGGGGCTGAGACTTCAGAGCAGAAAGGATGCGGCCTCTTAATTTCCACCTCTGCCTCCTTGTAGGTGGCACAGAACTTATCCCACTGGTCATGGCCAGCTTGTGAACATTGACGTGAGTGTTGGTGCTTTGGGGCAATTTCTTTGGGATAGGAATTTTGACTAAGAAGGTGATTTGGAATGGGGAAGGTGGATGGAGCAAATGGCTCGCAAGCAGCTGCTTGCTGGGCCTGTTTGGGGGAGTTATATATAGATTCTGCTCTCTGTTGGTGTAACAGGTTGCACAATGGGCTCCTGAGAGAGCTTTCTCTCTAGGGATTTATTGTCTCTTTGAGATCGGGGTGTCAGGGCCGTGCAGACTTTGCAGGAAAATGCTGAATCCAAGTGCACAAGGGCAGGTCACAGGGGTTTAGCTTTCTTTTGTCCTTCCCAGTAAGGAGAGGAACATCACTCAGAGCAAGAATCCCCACAAATAAAAATATTCCCTGTAATCATAAAATCACAGAATAGTTTGAGTTGAATGGGGTCTTAAAGCTCATCCAGTTCCACCCTGTGCCATGGGCAGGGACACCTTCCATTGTCCCAGGGTGCTCCAAGCCCGATCCATCCTGGCCTTGGGTACTTCCAGGGATCCAGGGGCAGCCCCTGCCTGCTTAGCTGGGATGCTGCTGCTTTTCCTGGCCACATGAGGCTGAAGCTCTTGTTCAATAGCCCAAGAAGTTCTTTAATGAAAATTGAGTGTCACTAATTTCCATATTGCTTGAGGTAAGCAACTAGATTTTTTTTCTTGCTTGCTTTGTTTCTGATTGTTTAATCAGTTACTTCCTTGAAAAGCCCCACACAAATTAAAACTTGTGGCAATAGCCAAATATATTTAGTTATTACATCTTAATGTAACATAAATTCATGCCATTCTTTGCATTGTGCTTGGGAAAAGTAGGTGAAAAACCCTTGGATCTCTTATACACAAAATATTATTTGCTCAAATTCTCAGTCAGATTGTGAGCAGTCAGTTTAATTCCTAGAAGGGAAATAACTTTGAAGTTAGAAGTGAAGAATGATGCAACAAATGGAGATAATGTTGACTCATTTTCTGTCTTACTGGTAGGTATCTAGGGGAAACATGGAAGTGTTACATGCTCTGGACGCTAATTTTTCTGGTACATTGTAACACTAGTTTTCTGTCTTTCCCCTTTCTTTTCAGTTCACTTTTAATGAAAAAAAAATCTTTTCCCACAAAAATGCCCTTTTTAGAACCAGTTGTGTGTCAGGCTAGGATGGTTTAGAGTGGTCTGTTGTTACAGAAACCCCTCTTTGTGCCTTTTCTTCTTCACAAACCCCTTCGTGCTGTTCCTCGTTCTTCAGTAAATGTGTTTCCCTGCTGGCCTTGGTCTCTTGGGCACCTTTTCCACCCTTCTGCTTTGCTGAAGGTACGAAAAGGCGAGGTAACATGGAAAGGGAATAAAGATGTGAATTTAACTGTACCAGGATGGACTTTTCCAATGGATATTTTATTTGGGCTTCTTTCCCTGTTCTTCCAACCTCGCTATGTTGTCTCTATGGCAGAAATTTAATCTGCCCTTAATTGAGAAAAACAATATGAGGAAAAGCATGTAATGAGGGATGCTAAAAAGCGACCCTGGTATTATTTAGCTGAGTTAATCCTGAATGTAATGCCATGGGTTTAACTGGAATTACACTGGGGATTAGTTCAGCTGATAGCTGATCACACTGTAATAGCTGCCTGGCTTCAGGAGTTGCTTGAGCAGGTGCTGTTGCCTCTTCCCAGCCCCATTCCTTCACCTCTGTGTTTTCCCACAGTGGCCCCTGTTCTTCTTCAGCCAGATGTCATTTGAGGAACCCCATTTACCCTTTCACCGCTCCCTTGGGGTTTCCTATTTTCTGTTTCAAGAGTTCAGCAGGAGAATGAACCTTGGGGAGCTTTGCAAAATACCAGCACCTTTTTCCTGTTCCAGCGAGGAGCTTCACTCAGGGCTCAGTCAGGGCATCAATGATTTAAACCTCTGCTGGAATGAAGGACAGAGATGAAACAGGAGCACTGCTGGTGATCATGTGCTGAACAGGTCCCAGGAGGTGCCCAGAGTAGGCTCAGCATGTTGGACCTGGAGGGAGCACTCGCTCTTCAGGGCACAATGAGAAGTGAGGTATCTCCTCCTAGAGGAGAGGCAGCACAGTTGGCACAGCCATCCTTGTAGCCCTGGGATGGATCCATGGATGGATGGATGGGCACGGAGCAGGAGGCAGTGGTCCGGGGGGACAGTGCCATGTCAGACGGAACCGTTCACCCTCAGGTGTAGAATTACCCACCCACCAGGCTCTTCCTCCCTCTGTCCCTGGCTCAGGGGCCATCCCAAGGTTGTACTGTGGTTTCCCTCCACCAGGACATTGCCTGTCCTTTCCTCTGTTTCAGCAGAGTTCTGGGACCTGAGCTTTTCGAGCAGTGGAAAACTGAGGATTTGGGGCAAAGCTGTCAGTCACGGGCTTTCTCTTCCCCTCACCTGCTGCGCTTTGTTTGCCGGGAGGCTCCTCTGTGTTTCTTTTCAACTTTTTTTGTACTTTGGCCAAACCCTCCGGGACCAGTCTCCAACACTGCTTGGTTTTAAACACTATTTTTATTATTATCATCATCATCCTCGGGACGTGCTTTTTTGCCCGGTAGTGCTGTGTGGGCTGCTGTTCCTCCTCCCTCTCCCCGAGCCCGGCCGCGGCAGGAGAGCCCCAAGCGTTTCGTTTTAGAGTACTTTTCTCTTTTCGGGCGGCTCTGTCAGGGCGCGCCGTGCCCGCGCTCCCCGCTCCTTCGGGGGATGCGGGCAGCTTCCCCCCGGCCCGGAGCGCCCGGCCCGTTCTCCCGGGGGCCGGGCCGGAGGAGGCGGTGGCGGGGGCGGGCGCAGGGCGAGAGGGGCCGGCCCAGGGCCGCGCTACGTGTCCCGCAGCCCTTATAGCCCCGGCCCGCCGGGCCCGCCGCCGCAGCACCATGTCGAGCCACGAGCACACGGTAGGGACGCGCCGGGGCGCGGGGGGCGGGCGGTCCCTGCGGATCCCGAACCCGAACCCTCTCCTGCGCTGGGATCCCCGGGCAGCGGCAGCCGGGGCGGTGCTGCTGCGGCGCGCCCGGCAGCGCTCGGGAGCTCGCCAGCCCATCCATCCATCACCCGGGGCGGTGGGGACGGGCGCGCTGGCCGGGCGGTCCGCGCATCCCTCGGCCGCATCCCGCACCTGTCCCGCCGTGCCGCCTTCGGTCCCCGCCGATCCCCTCCGGGCGGGACCCTCCCAGGCAGCGCCTGTCTCGCTCGTGGCTTTTTGGGTGTTCTCTGCCCCTGTCCCAGCCGGGGGAAGGAGTTGGTGAGCCGGTCACCACCACCGGCAGGCTCTCGGCATCGCTGCACAGCCAGCGCTCTAGAACACACACAGCAAAGCAATCGTAGCCAGGGCACAGTTCAGCTAGAAACTGAAATTGCGAATCACAGCCGCAGCCAGACAGCGCGTTCTGCTTGCCAGCTGCCCTCCCCGACTCCTTGGATCTGGGATGGGAGCTCCGGGTCCCTCTGGCTGCGCGTACGTTTTCCAGGTTTTAAATCAGAACCAGAAGAAATCTTGACGTAAGTCTTTCAGGCTGCTTTTTGCCGGTTGGTTTGATTTCTTTTTTAGTTTGCCATAAACTTTTCCGATGGATTTGATGCATTTTGGACACAGTGGTAATCTGTCCGGGGAGGAATGCACCCAAAACCACGCGGAACAAAGCGCGCCTGTGCGGCGGGGTGTTCTTGGAAACGCAAAAACCTGTGGTTTAGGGATTATTTCAGGCATGGGAGGTGCGAGCCCTGAGCTGTGTATGGGAGTTCTGTTTATTTCTGTGACAGGAGAGAGGTATTACTGAACTTCTAGAATAATCCCTTTCCTTTGCCTCCACCCTGGGCTGGAAAAATGACCTTTATAAGCAAGTTTGTGGCTGACCTTTGTGCCGTGGCTGTCAAAACAGACGCTATCAGCTTGACAGCTGTAGGCGGATTTTTGTGTGCTTATCTGCCAGGTATCTGATGGAGTGGGAAAAGGCGTGATTTCGCTTACTACAAGAGGTTTGGGCAGTGATGGTGAAACGGTGATGTCCCATTAGTGATCTTCCTGCCCCTTGCCAGGAAGATGTGATTGCACAGAGCATAAAGGAAGTTCTCTCTCCGAACTGCAACCTCAGCATCTCCTTGGTTTCAACCATCTCCAGTTTATATCAAAGGCATAGGATAAGGAACTTCACTTTGTCCAGGGTCCTTTGTCCTTTTTTTGTGCACACAGGCGATTTGTCGTGACACCTTTTGCAGCTGTAACAGCCAAAGGTGTTCCATTTTAAAACGAAGACACAATAATTTATCCTATGGAGATCCCTATTGCTACAGCAGTAGGATCATCCTTCTGTTGCCCCTTCTTAACCTCCATTCTTCGCTCTCCCAGTAACACGAATCCTTATTACTCCTAAAAATACCTGTTGCCAATAAAACCTCCCTTTTACCACAGTTTCATGGTGTGGGCGGTGTGGGTTTCATGGTGTGGGCGGTTAATCTTTGTCCCACAGACCAGGTTTTGTGAGGCTGGATGTTACCAGCTTTATTCACTGGCCGAGGGGATGTCAGAGCTGAGTTTTGCAGGTGATGTTGATCAGCTGTCAGTTTTGGAAAGGCACAGCAGTGCCAGCTGTTGTGAGTTGGACCACTGTGTTATTTGACAGTGCTCCTCATTTTGCAAATAGAATAATTAGAAGCCCACGATTTAAATCCTGAATTCAGCCTGAATGCTCTCTGGAGTTTGAGGCTGGTTTGAGGATGCTTTAATTGCACACCCATTTATTAATTGAAGCTTATGGTAAGATGCAAAGAAGAAAACTTAATTTTTTTTTTTGCTTCTGCATGTGTTGTCCTTAAAAATGAACATGGCACCTTAATTCTGCCTTGTGTGAAGACCAGAGTCTTGATGTGCAGGAATCTCTGTTTGGCTGGTTAATATGGAAACGCTTTCTTCATTTCTGCTCATGACACTGCAAGAGGCATGAAGTCCCCTCCGTGCCAGGCAGTGCCCCCCCTGTTCCCAGCCCTCACTGACAGAAACCATTTATTCCTGGCCAGTTTCAGGACTGACTTTTTGGGCAGGAGAGCGGTGTGTAACCATGACCTTAAAGCCTTGATGTTGCTCACACAGCCCTCCTGTGTGCCTCGGTGGCCAACCCTGCTCTCAGGAGCAAGCACACTGGGAAGGGCTTGCAGGCAGGGAGGTGGAGCTGTGGGCCTGCCCTTGTTTATTGTGTGGGCTCTTTCACAGCGTGGCTTTCAGGGCTGAGGGGTTCTTTGAGCTCTGTCGAAAGAGCAGCTCGGTCTCCCCACACCTGCGGCGCCGCCGGTATTTCCGCAGCTCGCTCCCTCTGCCTGCCCGAGCGGCGTTTTCCTGACAGGGCAGGAGGACACAGATGGTGCAGTGTGCTCCAGGAAAGCTTTCCACAGAGCCCAGAGCCACAGGCACGGCCCTGCCCTGGCAGGGTGACTGCCTGCGTGGCTTTGTGTCCCCGGGGCTCTGTGGAAAGCGCAGCTCAGCGCATCTCAGGGGATGGAGGCGTTGGGAGTCCTGCCCCCAGCGAGTGAAGTTTCTCTTGCAGGTGCTTAGGGAGAATGAGAGCCTGGTACTGAAACTGCGTTTTTCAGGGGGAGTGTTTCAGCTTTGTCACCTGCCTGGTCTCGCAGCAGCATCTCCAGGAATCGGACTGGTGTGGGTGGCATCCCTGGGTGGCAGCGGGATGTGCTCCCGCAGCCCAGTGGGTCACAGAGCTGTACCTTCTGCTAGCTTGCTTGCGTTTGTGTAGGGGTTATGTGCAAATGACGCGGCCTTAATTTATTTAAAGAGGAGCAACAAACCCACAAGATCAGATGTCAACCCTGAGGAAAGAGGCTTCGTTTCTTTGACTAAAAACTACGCTCATGTTGAAAAAAAACAGAGCTGCAGGGCAGAGTTCAGATGGACTGAGTGATACCCCAGGCGGAGCAGGAACTTATGTACATCTCCATCAATTTAATTGCAAAGCAACATGAAAGAAAAAGCTTATTAAAACACCTAAACCATGCATTCATCTCCTCTCACACTTAACTGTTGCCTTGAACGTAAAGAGCAAAACGTTTTGAAAGATGTTTATTTTCAAAGCAGTTCTGAGTAGTGACTCTGCCCAGGGGACAGGGCAGCACAACCCTGATTTCAGGGAATTAGTGTGGCTTGGTCTGGGTTGAGTCACTCAAGAAAGTGAGTTTTATAAAACTCGTGTTTTATGCAGCGAGTCAGAAGCCTTGTTCTTACAGCATGATTTGTTTTGTGGAACACGGTGCCCAACTCATTGCACCATGACATCCAAAGGTGATTGTTTTTCAGCTGCTCATCACATGCTTGAGATTTCTTAGTTTGTTTCCTATTACTTTGTTTGCTTCGTATCTCTTTTCTTTGAAGACCATGGACAGGTGAGGTGATGAACTTTTGTTGCTTTGCTAATTATAACTCTCTCCCCTTTTTTTCCCCAGTTTCTTCTGAAGCCCTTTGCTATTAGAAAGTTCCCTTTCCAGTCTCTTGCCCCCACCTTGCTGTTTCATTCACTTGGGCTGCCAGTGTGCCAGGCCAGTGTTTAATAACCACACTCTGCTCTGTAAGAGCAGGCAGGGGGATTTCAGGGAAGAAAAACCAGGAAAAGTTGCAGGTTCCTAAATATGAATGCCTTCTCCTTTCCATGCTTGAGCCCTCCGTGGCCTGGGGAATTAAATAACCACCTTGGTGCGGTCTGAGCACCTCTGCTGGTGGTGGTGGTTGGAGTGGTGCTGCCATCCAGGGTGGGTGGCCAAGGCATTGAAACCTGGCTGTAACTCCTGCAGCTCTGAGTGGGAGCGCTTTGAGTCACCGTGTTCCTTCCCGTGCCGCTGCTGGACTCGGGGATAAAAACAGACTCCAGCCTCCTCTGGTTTTCAGGCTGCACAGATCAAGTCACAGCAGTCACAAATCCACGCCAAAACCCCTAACACAGGTGTAGGTTTCCATCAGTGCCCCTGCAAGAGCATTTAGTTAATCAGCAGCAAACGGTACTGAAGACCCCGCACCACCCAGACATGTGCACTGCAGCTGCAGCTTAGATTTAGGCCACGGAGATTTTGTTTTTCTGGAGGGTTTTCAAGACAAACACTGGCATGTTTGCTTTTTTTTTTTTTT
>WEKY01035977.1:381154-396595 GCA_013390045.1 Picathartes gymnocephalus
TTTAATTTTAACTGGGCTGATGTTGGTCCTGGAGGGTGCCTTCAGAATTAAAAAGCCCTTGCCTATCTGAAACCAGGTGTTTTAGATAAACTTACAGCCATACGTGCCCCCAGAAGATAAGTGGCGTGCAGGGCTTGTGTGAATGCTTGAACCTGGACTTTGGTCACGCTGCTTGTACACTTTGCTTCTCAAAAATCCATTAAGAAAAAGGCTGTGTAATTCAGGTTGCCATTTATGAATTTGCTGTTATCGTGAGCAGGGTGTCGCAGCTGGAGGGAGTGAGAAATAGCTCCTTAATGGTTTCACAGCTTAATCATTTCCAAGTGAAAATTTACACGGAGTGTATCATTAACAAAAGCAGGGATGCAAAAAAGCCCTGGCTGTGCGTCATGCCATGGCATACTGGGAAGTTGGGATTTGCCTGTGGGGCTGGTAGTTCCTTGCTAGTGCAGCCTCCTGTGCCTCCCCCAGTGGTCTTTGCTCCTTTGCTCAACGCTTGGCTCAGTTACAGCTCCATGTGTCAAAAGCTTTGTCTGCTGAGTGGGTGCCAAAATGTGCTTGGGGAGCAGAGCTTGAGGAAGGAGTTGGTTTACGTAGATTTGAGTTTATTTTCTGTTAGCTGCAGCACTTAGGGGGTTGCTGAGATGAGCTTTTTCTGTGCATTGCTGGAAAACAACCGTCTGCACCTACATTTCCAAGACTTTCTGACCTGGAGGTCCTTGCGGCCTCTCTGGCAGAACAGAATGTTTTCTTCAATATCAAACTGTTTTTTAGCTTCCCATTGTGGTGCAAAAAGTGTGGTCAGGCAGGAGGTCATTTTTCAGGCCTGCCCAGCCCTTCTCATGGGAAGATCATTAGGTTGTGTTGCCAGTGAGCGTGGGAAGAGGGGGAAAAAGTCATTTTAGAGGAGGGTTTTTTTAGAGGGCTGTAAGGGGGTCTGAGCTGGGCACCTGCCTCTGGGCGTGCTGCGTCCCCCCAACCATGGCTGGGGCAGCTCATTGCACCTCTGGAAAGCTGGTCTGAGACCCTGGGGATGGATGGGAGGAGTGTCAAACTCTCAGAGGTACAGCCTGAAGTCCAGGGGAGCTGCTCTTCAAACGTCTGTCATTTTCATGTCTTAAATACTGTGGGAGCTGAAGTCTTCATCTGCTGTTGGTCTTATTCTCCACTGCCCTTTTGTGGTTGTAAAATTTGGGGTGATGCCACCATCTGAGAGATGCTGGGAGTTTGCATGAACTTTTGAGGGACCAGTTAACAATAATCTCCAAGGAAGATGTGGAACTGTGCTTGGACCAGCCTGGCATGACCAAGGGCTGTGCCTTCCCCTGCTTTAGGGAGGGGTAGGGGAAATGCCAAGCTGTCACTTGTTCAGGAAGGGTCCAACATCCTTGGTGCTGGCTTAGGCCAGGGTCTAGGTGGGTCTGTGTGCACTCACACATTAAAAGCCCATCTTGCAGCTCAGATGCACAGGGAGGTGGGGCAGGAAAACTTTGTCCTCCTGAATTCCTCAACTTGGGCTTGTCTCGTGCAGCTGGCTGTGTAGAGCGGCACATGCAGCGGGACAGCAGTGAAAACGGCCCTGTCTGCATCCAGCAGGAATTCCGAGGGGACTGAGGAGGTGCTGAGGGAGGAGATGGGAATCAGGAGGTGCTGAGGGAGGGGACGATGGAAATAAGGAGGTGCTGAGGGAGGAGATGATGGGACTGAGGAGGTGCTGAGCGAGGGGAAGATCTGGCCCTGTCTGTCGTTCGCAGCAGCAGCCGAGAGTGGGAGCCAGGAAAGATTTATGGCTGGAACACCAGTGCATTGTCCCCCTTTCCACTGATTTATGACCTGAGATACCATGGGCTGTGCCTTTCCTCCTGGTAGTCCTTGATGTACTTTCCTTCCATGAATTCATCCTAATGATTTTTTCCAGCCAAGTGAACTTCTGGCCCGCCAGGCCAAGTTCCCCCATTTAACTATGTCCTGTGTGGTGCTTCTGGCTGAATTCCCCTGCACTCCGTCCTGCTGCTGCTTGTGCACTTTGAAAACCCTCAAAAAGATGCTGAGGGGGAGAGAGGTGTCCTGTGGCCTGCAGGTGACCACTGACCATTGCAAAGTCAGGCACAGAGGGTACAAGACACTGGGTTCAAGGCTGGGCATCCACCCTGAGACAGGGAGAGACCCCATGTGGCCACGGCTCTGGGAGCCCACCAGCCTGGACTGGAGTCCAGCTTTGCCCTTTCATCAGGCTACCACCAGGTCCTGCACAGGAGAAGCCTCATAGGAGGATGAGTTCTTTTACAGAATCACTGAGGCTGGAAAAGCCCTCCCAGGCCATGGAGTCCCAGCTGTGCCCGATCCCCACCTTGTCCCCAGCCCAGAGCACTCAGTGCCACCTCCAGCCCTTCCTTGGGCACCTCCAGGCATGGGCACTCCAAAGCTCCCTGGGCAGCCCCTGCCCAGGCCTGAGCACCCCTTCCATGCAGAAATTCCTGCTGCTGTCCAAGCTGAGCCTCCCCTGGCCCAGCCTGAGGCCGTTTCCCCTTGTCCTGTCCCTGTTCCCTGCGAGCAGAGCCCGACCCTGCCTGGCTGCCCCCTCCTGTCAGGGAGTTGTGCAGAGCCACAAGGTCCCCCCTGAGCCTCCTTTTCTCCAGGCTGAGCCCCTTCCCCAGCTCCCTCAGCCCCTCCTGGGGCTCCAGCCTCTTCCCCAGCTCTGTTCCCTTCTCCAGGCTCAGAAATAGATATATTTTAAGACCTGATGAAGCTGCTTGAAACACAGATCTTCTGTAGCTCCCGCTGTTTATGAAAGCACTGGAGCTTCTCCAAAGACAGAGGATTTCTTTTCTGAGAGGGATATGTCGGGCACGACAAAAGAGGGTATCTTATCCCCATATCATTGAGACATCTTTTCAGGTTTAGGGTGCCTGTCCTGCCATGGCAGGAGGTGGGGCATCTACAGTGCCATATTTACCATAGAGAACCACAACCCACTAATTAAATTCCTGGATCTCATGTTCGGGGGGGCGGGGAAAAAAACCCTATTTACATGTGGATACGATTCCTACCTGGAGACCTTTTTGATACTGAAGTTAATGTGTAGTCAGAATCTGCACCTTTGCCCTCTTTTCCTCTTGTCCCTGCAATCTGAAGGACTGATACTCAGTTTCCCATTTCCGTGACCAGATCTTTTTCTCCAGGAGAAGGTAGAGAAGTGTTCTGGGTGGTTTTCCTGGCAGGCATCAAACCAAGGCAGTTCTTCTGCCATGTCGAAGCCACTGTTTGCAAAAGAAGCACGGACCCAACTGCTCAGGCGGGCTCATCTGGGGGAGATCATTGAGCAGAACTGCTCTGAATATGAAAAACTGGGCAACCATGGAGGGGTTTCATGTTTAAATTGCTATTTTTTTCGGTGCCTGACGGAATGCTTTGTTTGTTAAATATTTGTTGCCCCTGCAGCTGTCCCTTGAGATGTCAGGAATGAAGATGGGGAGATTGTTTTTATAACATCTGTCCTGGCCTTAACAAGTTTATCCCAAAAAATGTAGGAGCACAGGATGAGTCACTAGCTTTTCTGCATCGAGGAAATTAGAGTAGTGACATCATCTCATTCCGAGATAAGGAAACGCCTGAGCTGGGAGCCTTCAGGGAGGCAGATTTCAGTACCCAACTGCTGATTTGGACTCACAGTGTAGAAATCAGCATCTGATTTATGAAGTTCCTGGAACATGAGCCCGATTTTGTTGATTTTCTTCTCTTTTTTTGTGTGCCAGCGTTGTATAAAACTTGATTGTGACAACCCAAGCCGTGCGAATTGATGCCAAGAGAAAAATATTTGAGCTGCCATCAGCAAATAAGGTCTTGCTAAGAGCTCAGAAATTCTTGTGGCTTAAGAAAACACGGCTTCGGCTTAGCAGCAGCTTGAAAATCCTGTGTGTTAGCGGGGTTTGGCATCTCCAGCTGTCTGTCTCCAGGCTGAAAGGCTGCTTGTTTTGGGGCACTGGGATGGCTCTGCTGCTCTCCTGAAGGTTTTCTGTGTTACGTTCCTGGCAGGGCCCCGGGGGCGATGCCAAAAGGAACAGGCAGCGAGTGCCAAGGAGAGACTGAGTCTGCTGGGCTTTATTCAGAGCACGGGGTGGAGAAAGGGATCCCAGTGCAGCATCCTGCCCGGGACAGGAAATGCTGGCAGCCCCTCAGCCCCGGCAGGGCTTTGGTGACACTGTCACTGCTCTGCTCAGTCTGGAGAGGAAACGCAATGGGATTCCTGCTCACCTCCAGGTGCTGGGAAAGGAGACTCATCCCGTGGGCAGGGAACAGAGGGACAACAAGATGGCAAGCAGGGAGGTGGTGGCACAGCAGGGACAGCAGCATGGGAAGCAGGGCAAAAGGTGCTTCAAGGTCCCGCTTCCCCATCTGCATCCTGAGGAGTTAATCAGGCAAAATTTCCACGGTGTCTCTGCCTTGCTGGGGTTTTCCAATGGGAAAGAATGGGGCTGCTTTTAAAGCATTTTCTGCCTTAGTGCAGTAAATGAATATTTGGGGGAAGTCCATAGGTTTTGGGTTACAAGAGCTAAGCTGGGATGTAAGAGATGCCAAGGTTTCTCCATTGTTCTTCAGTGTGACTGTAATCAAATCTTTGCTTCCACAGACAAAATCCCCCTTTTTCCTCTCTTCTTCCTTTTCTTTGGAGTATCGGTTTTGCTCTTCTTCAGCAAATGGCTTTTTTACAGGAGGTTTTCTCCCCTGGTTGCTCATGGATACAGTATCACACTTTCGCCAGAGCAGCCCTGGTAGAAGAAAATAATTTTTAAATAAAAATTCAATAAACGTAATCTTTATACATCAAATGCAACTGGTAGGAACAAATATTTTTAATTTTCTTTTTTTTAGTATGCTGGCAGGAGTTGGGAGGGGTTTTTTAATGATAGGTTAGCTCACTCTCCGAAGGCTTAGGAAAGTGTTTGACTTCAAACTCAAAATCACAGAATCTCCTGGGCTGGAAGGGATCCACAGGGATCCTCAAGTCCAATTCCTGACCCTGCACAGGACACCCCAATAATCCCTCCATGTGCTTGATCCCACCGCTTACCTGTGCAAGTGAAGGCTTGCTCGATCATTCTGTAATTTTAAAAGCCCATTCTACCATTTGCAAACAGGATCAGCTGCAAACATTTCGAAAGCCTCTATTTTTATTTTGCTCTAATTTTTCCTTCCTGCAGACATGTCCAGGCTGCGGTACCAAAATAGGGTGCGTGTGAATCACTTGACTGGAAAAAAATGAATCATATTCCTGGTGCTGTGAGCTTGGCCTATAAATAAAAAGGCAGCTGGGGGAGTCCTGACCCTGCCCTGGCTGTTGGGTCAGGGTTTCCCCGGGGCCCTGAGCGCTGCCAGCTGGATGCTGGTCCCCGTGCTGAGTGTGCCGGACGTGTGAGTGACGTGGCCTTCGCAGCGCGGTGCTCCACAGCCTTGGCGTGATCCGTGGTTTTGGGGGAGAGTCCCTCTCCAGAGGGGGAATCTGCTGCAGCCTGCTGTGAGCTGTGGCTCCTGGACAGCTTCCAGGTCCGTGCCTGTGCCAGCTGCAGCGGGCAGGAGTGAATTGAGGGCACCGTAAAGACGTGGGCTTGCACCTGATGGGCCACGGCGATGGGCGGCACGGCTTTCTGGTGCCACGTCTCCTTCTGCAGCATCACAGAGCTCTGCCTTCTCTGGGTGGCTGAGCAAGGGTTGGCCTGAGGGTGTTGTGTGCACTCAGGGGATCTCTTGAACGTCCTGCTCAGCTCCCATCTCCCCTCCTTCATTTCCACCCCTCAGCTGTGGAATGTGGCTCTTGCAGTTGGTTCTTGCCATGCTCCCATTTGTGGTGCAGCCATGGAGGTGCTGGTTAAAGAATTGGAGATGTGGAGGCAGGAGGAGGTGCTGCCCTACCGACCAGAGTTTATGCTTGAATTCCTAGTGGGAGATGGCAAAACATCCCTGCAATTTGTTGGGACAACCCTAATCCCGAAAGAGCAACAGAGCTGGGAAGGGGTTCTGATGAGGAGCATCTGAGGGAGCTGGGAAAGGGGCTCAGCCTGGAGAAAAGGAGGCTCAGGGGGGACCTTGTGGCTCTGCACAACTCCCTGACAGGAGGGGGCAGCCAGGCAGGGTCGGGCTCTGCTCCCAGGGAACGGGAACAGGATGGGAGAAAACAGCCCCAAGCTGTCCCAGGGGAGGCTTAGATTGGATATTAGGAAACTTTTTTCGTGGAAATGGTTGTAGAGCATTGGAATGGGCTGCTCAGGGAAGTGGTGAAATCACCATCCCTGGAAACGTTCAAAAAACATGTGGATGTGGCCCTTGAGGACATGGTTTAGTGGTGACCACAGTGGTGGTGCTGGGTTGATGGTTGGACTTGATGATCTTAAAGGTCTTTTCCAACCTTAACACCTCTGTAATTCTATGATTATAAATGTTTTTTGTCTGGTGCAGTTTCTATTAAATGTGCAGTGGTTCTGCTCCTGACAAATGTCAGTGGTGTCTGGGAGAGGCCCCCACAGAGCTCGTGCTTTTAACTGTCAGCTGAGAGGAGAAGATGCTCCCTGATAACATCTCCTTGAGTAGTCACACATGAGTTGTGTGGGCAAGCACAGCTGCTCCCTTCCAGGGTCAATTACTTCAGGAAGAGCTGAGGTCACTCTTTTGGATGCTATGAATTGAGCAGTGGTGGCTCTCAGAGCAGAGGACGGTTCCTGATTTCCAGCAACACTCTCCTACCTCAGAGGCCCCATCTCTTTATCCAGGAGGATCACTCTGGAGAAGCCTCCTGCCTCTGACTGCAATCTGCTTCCACACAGCATCTCGTCCCACCAGGGTGGTTGATGGAAAGCTTCTTCCCTTTGGAAACTGAGCCAGGAGAGCCTTGACAGGCAGCTCAGTCAAGCCTGATCCTAGAGACAGCCAAGGTCTTGGTGTCTCCCTGTTTGCCAGCCTCATGGAAGGGTTTGGTAGGAGAGGAGACCAAAAGCAGAGTTAGGATTTGGTTTCTTGGTCTGCTGCAGCTTCAGTCCAAGGTTTGGAGCGACGTGTTTATTTTTTTCTCATTTCCTGGATGAGGTAAGGCAGGGTGGGCTGAGCTCTGAGCTCACCCAGACAGGGCCAAACAGCAGATTTCCAAGGAACAGGGAGAGCGTGGCAGTGTCATCTTTAACCATCTGTCTGGCAGGGCACCCACGGCCCTTCTCTGGAGATGCTGCTGGGACATTTATTGCCTTGTTTGGGGCTGAATTATAAGTCAGAAGTTCCTCTCCCAAACCTCATTTCCTTGACCCAGACTATTCCAAGACATGCTTATCGGTGTCCTAAATTGTCCCTGCTCTAGGGTCCAACGTCCAGGTGTAGATGTTGGGATGATGATTGGATTGTCTACTTAAATATGTTTGCTTTGCAATGACAGGGTTACCACCCTGAGAATCAAATCAGTAGGACAGCCCTGCACCTGATTAAACCCCATCCACTGCTTCCTTCTGCCTCCCAACCTACACTCTTCCTAGACAAAATCTCTCCAGGATTTGCTCTCAGGCCATTAATGATCAGTTTTCCTGGTGCCTTCACTCCCTTCCAGCACACTTCAGCTCTGGCTTCCCAAGCCATGTCCCAGCTGGTGGATGATGAGGTGGAAAGTTGGTCTTTCCCACTGAAGAGCCCATTCCCAGCCAAGCAAGCTCCCAGGCCAGCCATCCAGTTGCTCAGGGTTGGGAAGAATTTCCTGTGAAGTTTATTAACAGAAAAATCTGAGGGATTTGGTACCGTCTGGAGCTCTTGGCAGGTGGGAGAGGTGTGACAGTGTTGCTGAATTGCAGAAATGCCCTCAGTGGTGCTTTCCCAAGCTCCCAAAGGTGCCAGCATGCAAAATAACAGCTCTGAGATGCTCACACAGCGCAGATTATAGCACAGCAACCTGTACTTAGAACAATCTCCTTACATCAGCCTTGTAGGAATGTGCCAGATCCTGCATCTTCCCGAGGCACGGACGTTATCGTGGCTCATCTCCTGCGGGACACAGCCTCAGCTCCTGGGGGTGGGAGAAAATTAATCCATGGTGGTGCTGCCTTGCCTTTGTGAGCTCAAAATGTTCAAACTTTTGACAACCCCCTGCAAAAAAAAAAAACAAAAAAAAACCAAAAAACAACCCAACAAAAAAGCAACAAAACGAAACAAACCACAGAAACCAAGTCTTGAGCTATTTATCTTTTATTCTCTGAGTCACAGGATGTGTAGCATTCCCTCACGTTTTCAGGGGCAGGTCTAGAGATGTTTTGGGTTTTTTCTAGAAGCACAGACTGGTTTGGGTTGCAAGGGACCTTACAGCCCATCCAGTGCAACCCCTTGCCATGGGCAGGGGCAGCACCCACTGTCCCAGGCTGCTCCAAAGTCCAACCTGGCCTTGGACACTTCCAGGGTTCCAGGGGCAGCCACAGCTTCTCTGGGCACCCTGTGCCAGGACCTCCCCACCCTGCCAGGGAAGGATTTCTTCTGTATAACTAACCTAAATTTCTTCTCTTTCAGTCTGAACCCCTTCCCCTTGTCCTGTCACTCTGATGAACAGTCCCTTTCCAGCTTCCCCGTAGGCCCCCTCAGATACTGGAAAGTTCTGTGAGGTCTCCATGCAACCTTCTCTTCTCTCTCTCTCTCTGCATGTATATCCAGGATATATTTATGTCCTTGTTCCCTCCTTGTTGTTTCCTTTGCATGCCTCAATTGGGAACATCATCCTCGCAATTGACAAGGTCTCGTGGGTATTTCACGTGGAAGGTTCCTTGTAGAGGTGCTGTTGCTGGAGCTGCAGGGCACAGCCAGGCTGTTTCACCTGCAGCCCTGCAGAGACTCTGGGGTCAGCAAGGTTAGGAAGCACCAGAATTAGGAAGTACCAAAACTCAGGCCTCTGGCTTAGCGTTGTGCTGCTGCCTTGTTTGTTTGGGAATGCACATGGCCACGTCAGGGGTTGTCTCCTCTGCCTCCCATCCCATCGCGTGCCCAGCTCAGCGCTGCTCCTGCCCCAGCTGCAGTTCTTGTGGTGTTACACAGCCAGAAAATTAGCACCTGAAGTCGCTCTTGTTTTGCAAGCCTGATTAAACTAATGGGTGACTCTGTCTGTGTTTGAAGCTGTCGAGAAGGCAGGGAGGGTGTCTCTGCCTGGACTCTGTGTCCTGCCTGCCCATGGGGGAATCAGTCAGCTGGCAGTGCTCCTGCAGCAAAGCCAGTCACCCTCTTCCTTCTCCCTGCTGGCACGAAGGTATCACCACCAGAAACATCCTGGGCAGAGGCACAGAGCCTCCAAAAAATCAGCCTGTGCTGCTGAGACAGAAATCCAACTCTCACCAAAGCACCAGAGTTCACTATGCTGGCTCATGAATGCATTTGCGTTTCTGTCCCATTTATTTGTCCCAGCAGAGATTTCCTTTTGCACTGAGAGCAGCAAAGGTAACAGAAGTGCTTTGTTCTGCTCTGTTTTCCCAGGGATCCACCAACGTGGTTTACCAAGCCCACCATGTCAGCAGGAGTAAGAGAGGACAAGTAGTCGGCACCAGGGGAGGATTCCGAGGCTGCACGGTTTGGCTCACAGGTATTTTTGTCTGGGTGTGAAAGCGTGGCCTCACCTGTGAAACTCCATGAGTATGGCTGGGAGGTGGGGATTTGGGATCTGCAGGAAACGTCAGCGTTCCCTGTGAGCCAGCAGTTGCAAAACATCCCCACGTGGGAAACGCAGACGCACCGTGCTGGCGCAGCAGGATGTTCTCCCTGGCAGCTGCTGCCCATAACTAATGTTTTTATGGATTTCCCAGCTGCTATCAGGCTCCTTTGAACATGTCAGAGGCCCTTGGGGTAAGCACTTGTTGTTCCCAAGTGTGTAGCTGAGGAAGCCTTGGCTCAAGTCCAGCCAGCCTTTGGCAGTGGAACGTGCCCAGGGTTGTCCAAAACGTGGATGTTTTCATTCAGGAGCGATGGGAAGTTTATTGGGACACATAGGTCTGCTGTGTTTGAGGCAGCGCGAGGCAGTCACCTTGTCTGGAGAATAAACACTCCCAGCCACAGAGTCACGCTGGAAGCAATCCCTTGCATTTGTTTTGCTGTCCTTCTCTTCTGCCTTGAAGTGTAACCTCATTGTTTGGGGATTAGGGGCTGCCAGAAATGACAGTCGCATTTCTCGTTTCTAATATTTAGACAAGTCTGTCTTTTGCCAGTTGTCCAGTTGTTCCTTTGCTTGTTAAATATTGGCATGTTCTTTGGCTGCTGGAGGATGTTGAGCTTCCAAGGATGTGCTTGGAAGGATTTGTAAAGCCATTGTGATTTGCCTTCCCGTCACCTTAGGTGGCAGATGCTGGATTAAAGGACATTTCTGTTTTGTTCTCCGCAATTTTGAAGTCCCCAATCTGCTTTTATATAGTTTCTGAAGCCAAAAACCCTACCCAAGGCAATTTCCTTCCTTTTTTGAGTATTCCTCAAAAATCTTGTGTCTGAAAGGTTTGAGCTCACCTGGCTGATGATTATTCTTTGGAATACACACCTTGAGAAGGAAGCGATGTGGGGCCATTGCTGCTGGAGCCTGTCCCACTCCACGTGGTTGCAGCAATATCCTCTCCTTGGGTTCAGAATGGGAGAGCAGTGGGAGCAGGGGGAGGAAGAGGAAGATGCTGAGAGACCTGGAGGAAGCAGCATCCTTTCAAACCTCCCCTGCTTCCTGGAACCTGTGTGTCCCAGCACGGCCCAGCGAGAGGCACTGCTGGGTTGGACCCCTCCAGAGGTTGGGCTGTAGATGCTTTTCTCATGGCATTAATGCCACCTCTTCGATAAGAAGGGTCGAAAAGGGCTCTGTGAGGATGAATCCAACTTCCTTTAGGGAGGAACAAGGTAGGGAACAAACAGGAGAAGTTTTGCTACCGATGTCCCAGTTGCGCTCTCATTTTCACTCTCTTGACCTCAAACCTGACCCCTGGCTTTTCTGCCTCCCCCAGGCCTTTCTGGAGCTGGCAAGACAACCATTGGCTTTGCTCTGGAAGAGTACTTGGTAGCTCATGGCATCCCGTGCTACTCCCTGGACGGCGACAACGTCCGGCACGGCTTGAACAAGAACCTGGGCTTCTCGGCGCAGGACCGCGAGGAGAACATCCGGCGCATCGCCGAGGTGGCGCGGCTCTTCGCCGACGCGGGGCTCGTCTGCATCACCAGCTTCATCTCCCCCTTCACAAAGGTAAAAGCCCCCCTCGCCACAGCCTGCTCTGCTCTCAGCTTCACCTCAGCTGCTGAGGAGGGTGATTTATGGAGAGGGTTTCCTAAGCCTGCCGCGGGATGCTTCGTAGAACGCCGCTGGCACGCAAGCGCACGCAGTGGGTATTGGGAGGGCGGTGAGCTCGCTGGATAAATCCAGTGTTGGAAATTGATGGAAAGCCAAGGGGAGTTTAAGATCTCCCTGCTATCCCCTCGGAGGCAGAAAAGAGTCACAGAAGCAGCAGCCTGTCCTAGAGCTGTCGCTGCTCTTTTGGAAGAAGATTTGGCTGTGATTTTCACTTCCGTAGCTGCTGTTATCAGGCTGATGCAAGCAGTTCCTTTTTTCATAGAATCACAGAATCACTAAGGTTGGAAAAGACCTCTGAGATCATCGGGTCTGACTGTTTTGACATCGGGCAGATAATTATTCGCAATCTAAAGTTCTGTTGTCCTGCCTAACGAAAAGATCTTGAGGTTTTGTGTGGGAAAAGCTGAAAACAGATCGAAGTTGTAGATTTTTACAATTTTTTTTAAAGTATCTTTAAAGAAAAGGAGGGAAGTGAGATGAAAACCCTTATTAGAAATAGTGTACATATAATAAATAGTGTACATTAAATAAATCTATAAGAGAGATTCATTTACCCATGTCAAAATCCAGGGAGGTTTTTTTGCTGCAATTCAGACTTTTCCCATCTTCCTTCTACAAGGATCGTCGAAACGCACGGAAAATTCATGAGGCAGCTGGACTTCCATTCTTTGAAATTTTCGTAGATGCTCCTCTAAATATTTGTGAAAGCAGAGATGTGAAGGGCCTGTACAAGAAGGCAAGAGCTGGAGAGATCAAAGGTATGTGGGAGTGGGATCTTATTTTGCCTTTTGCTTTCCAAAGCTTTGGATGCCTTGTCCTGACAGTGTCTAAAGGCCCTTTGTAGTGCACAAGAGGATCCTGTTCCCCTAATCTCGCTGTCACGAGTGTCGCTTGTCGTTTTCCAGCACAGTTGAATGCCCCCTGGTTGTTTGCACAGTGTTCTTGGCTCTAAGGCGCTGATTATTCTATTAAATAAACTTAATTTGGGGGTTAATTGTCCGTAGGATTCACGGGGATTGACTCCGAGTATGAGAAGCCTGAAGCTCCTGAGCTGGTGCTGAAAACAAACATTGCGTCTGTGTCTGAGTGCATCCAGCAGGTCGTGGAGCTCCTCCAAGCACAGGTGGGTCATTTTCATGTCACCGTCACTGGCAGCTTGGGAACCCTGCTTTGGGACATGTGCCTGTGAAAACCAGCCTGTTACAAGTGCCACCTGTCTCTGTCTTTCAGAACATTGTGCCCCAAGGCTCAATCAAAGATGTTCTGGAGCTGTTTGTGCCTGAGGATAAACTCAGCAGTGTCCAGGCTGAGGCAGAGAAGCTGCCAGCAGTGGAGATCACTAAGGTATTGTCACACACAGGTTCTGACATGATTTAGCTGCTCCAAGGGTAGAAGCTTCCAGGAGGATGTTGCCAGAGGGGGGGCTGTGTTCCTCTGACGGCCCTGACCTTTTGTGGGCATGGTTTATTGTGAGCTGAGATGGGATCCTGATCTTCAGCCCTTTCCTGCCATGCCTCCACCCTGTGCTGCAGGGTGTTGGTCTCCTCTGTTGTGTTCATACAGCCCCACAAGTTCAAACTGCCAGAGGGCAGGGTTAGATGGGATATTGGGAAGGAATTGTTCCCTGGGAGGGTGGGCAGGCCCTGGCACAGGGTGCCCAGAGAAGCTGTGGCTGCCCCTGGAGCCCTGGAAGCATCTAGACCAGGTTGGACAGGGCTTGGAGCAGCCTGGGACAGTGGGAGCTGTCCCTGCCCATGGCAAGGGGTGGGACTGGATGGGCTTTAAGGTCCCTTCCAACCCAAAAACCCAAACCACTCTGGGATTCTAAGTTGTGCTAGGAAGGTGACTGAGTCTGGCTTAAAAGACCCTGAGCTAACATCCCCCATGTCTTTCCCCCCACTTATGAATATCCTGTATTTGAAGCAAAACAAAATGAAAATGCTACTGCAGCAGAAGAGAAGGAAAAGCAACCTCTGGGCATGACACAGTGACAGGAGTGTGACAGGAGTTTGGGGTTTGTTTTGCAGCTGGATCTGCAGTGGGTGCAGGTGCTGAGCGAAGGCTGGGCCACTCCTCTGACAGGATTCATGAGGGAGGCAGAGTACCTGCAAGTGCTGCACTTTGGCACCCTGCTCAACGGTATGGATCCCCTGTGTCCTCCTGTCCCCCCTTGTGGCATCCACCAGGGCTCCTGAGCGTGGCCGAGGTCACCGTGCTGTGGCCACAGCTCTGATGTCTCGCCCAGTGCTGCTCAAACCTTCCGGGAGCTGTTGTGTGGCTCTTGTCGTGCTTGCCTGTACCAGGGTCAATACAGGTGCAAACCCAAAGCCAAGGAAGCAGGGAGGCTGCCAGGCTGAGCTGGAGATGGGAGGAGAAGGCAGCTGCTCCTCGGAAACAGGGGCAGAGCCTGGTTTTGGTCCCCCACCCCATTTCCCTGCTTCTCCAACATGGTAGCTTGAAGTAAATCTGATTTCTGCAGGCATTAGCAGCCTGTTAGAGGTGCTTCATCCCTGGAAAAGGCAAAGAGGGCTCAGGTGATGACCATCCACAGCTGACACTGGGGCACAGATGTTTCCACCCCATTTCTCAGCTGTGGGTGCTGTTGCTGCGACTTCACCTGCACATGGGGTGCTCACACTGGGGTTTGTGGGCCTGGTAGTGATCTCTGCCCTTAGGGATCTGTGGAAGTCCCTTTGAGCCTTGCCTGCCTTCTAGAAGATCCCATGGTCCCACAGGGCAGTGATTTGCTGCTGTTGCTCAGATTTGAGCTCCGTGCAGCAGAGGCAAAGCTCAGGACTGCTCGCTTTGCACTGCGGGAGTGTCTGTGTGGGGGCTCTGCTCCCGGACACGCCGTAGCCTTTCACCTCCTGCCCAGTGTGCAAACAGCCTTCAGGAGCTCTGTTATCAGAGCCTCCTCTGTGGTCTTTGAGCTGCCTGTTGTGCCTGGCGAGGTCGCAGAGCGCCCTGGGATGGCCACGTTGCTCCAGAGCCCCGTACTTTGCGCCAGAGGCTCATCCCAGAGCCCCTCTGCTTTTGGGGTGCGCCCCCAAACCTGCCAACATCCCTGAGCACAGCTCCTCTGAGCTCTGGGGGCAGGTGTTCCGGGGTTGTAGAGCTCTGTGAGGAGCAGGGACAAAGGCCAGGAGAGCAGCTCTGCAGGGGGATGAGCTCCCCAGGGTGAGGTCTGTGTAGCAGAGGGCAGCAGCATCAGTCCCTGGTGCACCCTGTCTCCAAGGGGGTCTCCAAACTCAGCATTAGCGTGGCCAGGCCCTCAGGGTGACATCTGAGTAGGAAAGAGAACACCAGGTGGTCTCTGATAAGCTTTGGGAAGTGGTGGAGGGCTCCATCTCACGGTGCTGAGGCTGGGCTGTGGCACTGCCAGGGAGAGGCTCGAGCCTGCTCTTCCCGGAGCCATCGGCGCAGCCCTTGTGCCCAGGGGTGGGCGACGGTTTGGGCAGCTCCTGTGAATTTTTGGGGGCACTTGTTGGAGCCAGTGCTCTGCAGTAAATCCCTCCTGGCTGCCCCAGCAGATGGGTGATGTGCTTTGTGTAGGGCCAGCAGGAAGGGCGGTGGATCTGCAGGAATGCGCCAGCGACCCGTGACTCTGTCGGGAGGGGTGGCAGTGACAGGGCAGGTGTTGGACCACGCTCAGTGTGAGGCTCTGGTGGCACCGTGCAGCAGGACCACGGCCACGCCAGCAGGAGCTTTGAAATGCTTTGAGTCTTGAAATGCTTTCTGTAACGTGCCCCTGAGCGTTAATTATCTTAATTATGTTTGTGTTCTCCCAGGAAAGAGGCGCTCGGTAGCTGGTATGTATGGAACTGTTCTCAGGCTCTGCACAAATTATTCCTCCACTGAGATTCTTTTTGCCTATAATTTCTTGAGATGTACTCCAAAAAAAAAAAAAAAAAAAAGAAAAAAAGAAATGTTGAAATTATTATGAAATTCTTACAGCCATGGCCCGACACACCCTGTGTCCTAGGGACCAGTCTGCACAGAGATCCTAGTTGTGTAATTTTGTAATTACCTGCACTGGAGTGATCTTTTGTTACCTCTCCATCCTGCATTTGGAAATGGAGCCCGAAGATCCTCGCTTTCAGCAGCATTTGTTGGTTTCATAATGC
>WEKY01035977.1:396640-421340 GCA_013390045.1 Picathartes gymnocephalus
TTTTTTTCCCTGTGCTGGCTTCATTGACTGATCATTATTAATATGATTTGAAGTCAATATTCACTGGATCCCATGTGAATATAATTATGATTATTCATGAAAATTGCTGCCCGGCAGATGAATGATACCCAGTCATGAATTTAAAGTAAATGCAAATATTTTAATAAAAATTAAAGTAAAAATCTATATCATAGTCAAAATCCTCAAATTAAGACTTTCAATGGTCCAAACTGATTTCAGTCAGATCAGAACAAATTGAATCAGTGATTTGTTTGTGACTGGAAACCCATGGAAGAGACTGATTCTCCTGTATTTACATCAGGATATCCAAGGAGAAATGGGAGGGCCCTGGTGGAATGCTGGGAAATTGGGGGTGTGGGGATAAAACCTGCATGATTTCAAGCTATTTAGGGACAACACTGAAATTAGAACCTACGTGTGCACTTACAGACTCACGCAGGAAACAGATTAAACATGGGCAGTGCAGAGATGTCGCGGAGGAGGAGCAGCAGTATAGAGATAGCCAGAAAAAAAAAAACCAAATTAAAGCTGAGTGTGTTGGTGCTTCCCTGTTGGAAGAGGCAAGCCCAGGAGGTGTGCGGGGAATGGGATGCTCCAGGGAACACCAGATTGGAGCCATCTCCATAGAGGTGGCGCTCCTGGAGGAGAAGGCACTTTCCAAGCACATTCAAATTTTTCAATTATCCACGGCTGCACTCTGCAAGCAGATTTAAATTTTTCAACTTCACAAGCAGCTAACGGAGAAGAACCAGGGAAAGGGAGGGCGCAGGAAGTAATGAGATGCTCCCGGTGTCTTGGAGACATCCCCGGCCCTAAGATAAGGAGCTTTTACATTCCGCTAACATCACTATTTATTATCAGCGCAGAGAAAACTGCTGAAATGACCGAATTGCCACGAAAACCTCTGTTCACTGCGCTCCGGGCGCAGTGGTTAAAATTCCTGTCCGCGCAGGAGGGTGTTAAACCCCTCCCCTTCAAGGGTGGTGGAGCTGAGCATCCCCGCGGTGCAGCCGCCGTCCCCGCGGGACGAGCAGGGCGCTAAATCCTGTCTCCCGGCAGACGGAGTGGTGAACCTGAGCATCCCGATCGTGCTGCCGGTGTCGGCGGAGGACAAGGCGCGGCTGGAGGGCAGCGCGGCGCTGGCGCTCAGCTTCCAGGGCCGCCGGGTCGCGGTGCTGCGCGGCCCCGAGTTCTTCGCGCACAGGAAGGAGGAGCGCTGCGCCCGCGTCTGGGGCACCACCTGCCCCCGCCACCCGCACATCCAGGTGGGTCCGGCCCCTCCCTGCAACGGGGGAACGCGGGCACGCGCTGGAGAACCGATTTTTCCAAGGTTTTGAGGGCGCGAGGGGGGGAGGTCCTGTCTGTGCAGCCAGCCCAGCTCTTTGCTGGGAATCAGCCCATCCCAAACAGGCAGGATTGAATTTTTTTGGTTGTTCCTTACAGGCAGCCAACAGCGTTGTTATGTTTTTACAGCTCCTCTCTTCCCACTTGGCCTGTGGGAGCATGGTCCCTGAGAAAGGGAGAGCCCCAGGTTCCACGCAGTGACTTGAGCTTTCTGTTTAAAAAGGCTACAGCTGTGTTAGCTCTTTCCCCTCCCTTAAAATGGCTTGTTTAATTAACCAGCAGCAGGTGTGCACCTTGCAAGAGGCTCATTCCTCCAGTATTTCTAGGAGGAAAGGGCAAAGAGGGAGGTGGAGGAAGGTTTTGTGCCTTCCTGTAGACTGCTGGCTGCCAGAGGGGAGTCCAGCACCCAGCTGGGTGGGGGCTGGGGGGCTGCTGCCCCACTTGATGAGGTTTTGCTGCCCATGACACTCAGTTCACATGGTCGCTGTAATGATGTTTCCCACCTGTGAGAAGGAAAGGTCATCCTACAATGGGGTTGGGCCTCACTCTTCTCAAAGGAGACTGGGAGAGGGAGAAGGAGGAGTGTGCTGTCCCCTTTGCACTGAAGGTGCGTGTGATTCCCAGATGGTGATGGAGAGTGGAGACTGGCTGGTTGGTGGAGACCTCCAGGTCCTGGAGAAGATCAAATGGAACGATGGGCTGGACCAGTACCGCCTGACCCCGCTGGCT
The DNA here is from genome assembly GCA_013390045.1 of Picathartes gymnocephalus. Classification (NCBI taxonomy): domain Eukaryota; kingdom Metazoa; phylum Chordata; class Aves; order Passeriformes; family Picathartidae; genus Picathartes; species Picathartes gymnocephalus. The sequence goes on from WEKY01035977.1 coordinate 398,735, forward strand.
CTCAAGCAGAAGTTCAGGGAAATGAATGCTGGTGAGTGCCCTGGGTGACACCAGTGACAGGGCTCTTCCTGCCCCACCTGGCACCCGGTCCTGGGGTGATCCGTGACTTGTTCTCAAGTTCACAGCACTTCCAGGTTGCTTCTGGATGCTCCCAAAATGGAGCTTGGGGGGTTGGGCAGTAAGGGGGACTCAGGGCATGGCATGAAAAGGGGCACAGGGTCTCCTTGGTTAGGGCAGTGCTTGTGATCAGCTGTGTCCTCTGAGGGCTGGGGAGTGCTGAGCATCCTGCTCGTGTCCCCCCTGGCAGGTCAGACCCTCTCTGCACTGACACTCTTGGCCTTCACACCTGGGGCACAGCTCAGGTGTCTTCTCCCAGCTCTCTGGCCCACAGAATCCCAAAATGGTTTGGGTTGGAAGGAATTTAAAGCTCATCCCATTCCGCTGGGTGGGGACACCTTCTACATTCCCAAGTAGCTCCAAGCCCTGTCCAACGTGGTCCCAGCAGGCTGAGGAGAGTCAGACACCCACCCTGGCTGTGGGGGAAGACCATTGGCCCTCCTGGAGGTGCCACTGATCTGGGGAGGTGACAGATCACTTCAGACATCGGTGAAGGTGTCCAGTGCTGTGCACAAACCTTGTAGGGCAGCTGATAGGGCTGAAACCAGCCCTGAAGGAAGGAAGGGAATGCAGTGAAAATAACCTTGGCAGGGTGATGTGTGTGAGTGAAACTCTCAGCTGAGGTGTTCAGGACCTCACTTATGACTGGGACAGGGCACACACAGCTCTCTCACGGCTGGGGACAGGACACACACAGCTCTCTCACGGCTGGGGACAGGGCACACACAGCTCTCTCACGGCTGGGGACAGGGCACACACAGCTCTCTCACGGCTGGGGACAGGACACACACAGCTCTCTCACGACTGCGTGGAAGCCCAGAGTGTGGAAACGAGGCCTGTGACCCCCCGATCTTCCCCTTCCAGATGCCGTCTTTGCGTTCCAGCTGCGCAACCCCGTGCACAACGGGCACGCCCTGCTGATGCAGGACACGCGGCGCCAGCTCCTGGAGAGGGGCTACAAGAACCCCGTGCTCCTGCTGCACCCCCTGGGGGGGTGGACCAAGGACGACGATGTCCCTCTGGAGTGGCGCATGAAGCAGCACGCGGCCGTGCTGGAGGAGCAAGTCCTGGACCCCAAGTCCACCATCGTGGCCATCTTCCCCTCCCCCATGCTCTACGCCGGCCCCACGGAGGTAACACAGCCCTCGGCTGCTCAGCAGGGCCGGGCAGGAAGCCTCTCCACCGGGGTTGTGCTGCCAGCCTGCCTGTGCAGCTCTGGAAAACGCAGGGAAAGGGGCTGGAGCCGTGTCCTCGCTCTTGGCTCCCTGCATGGTTTGCCTGCGCTGGCTCCTGCAGCGCCTCCCCACAGAGCTCGGCTCCCATCCTCTCCTGGGCTAGGGAGAAGGGATAGAAACAGGCTTCACCTTTTCCTGTTGGGCAGGGCCGTTCATTTGTTTGCCCCCAGGGGTTTCCCTTCTGTCCCCGAATCGGTGGGATGAAAGGGGCAGATGCCGGACCTCCCCCCGGGGCTGCGGGGCACCGCCTCCGCACGTTCAAAATCCAAACCGCGACCTCCGTCTGCCACCGGCTCGGAGCCAGCCCAGTTCCCCTGTTGATGCCCAGGGCCTCCCCTTCCCCCAGCCCTCAGTCCCTGTGTCCCTCCCTGCAGGTGCAGTGGCACTGCCGAGCCCGGATGGTTGCGGGGGCCAACTTCTACATCGTGGGGCGTGACCCGGCGGGAATGCCTCACCCCGACACCAAGCAGGACCTGTACGAGCCCTCGCACGGCGGCAAGGTGCTGAGCATGGCCCCCGGCCTCACCTCCGTGGAGATCATCCCCTTCCGGGTGGCTGCATACAACAAGCTCAAAAGAGCCATGGATTTCTACGACCCCCAAAGGTAAGGCGGCAGCGACCTCGTGGTTTCTTCAGAACGTGGGGTTTGTGGGCACCTCGGGCTGGCAGCTTTCCAGGGGACAGGGAAAAGCCACGTTCCTCCCAAGGAGAGGGATGGGGGAAAGCCACCCGTGTTCCCCTCCAAGAGCTCTTCCCACAGTTGTCACGTGAAACTAAAGGTGCCACCAGGGAGGAGGAGCAGCACAGGCTGAGTGGCAGTAGGAAGGCAGCCTCCTGCAGCTGGGAAGTGTGTTATGGACACTCAGCTCCCCCTGGGATGAGGAGCCCTCGGGGGTGACTCGGGCCAGCTGTGCTGATGTCACCTGTCTCTGTTTTGCACAGGCACAATGATTTTGACTTCATCTCAGGAACGCGCATGAGGAAGCTTGCTCGGGAAGGGGAGAACCCCCCGGATGGCTTCATGGCCCCCAAGGCCTGGAAAGTCCTCACCACGTACTACCAGTCACTGGAAAAAAACAATTAACTCCTCCTGCTCCTCCTCCTCCTTCTCCTCCTCCCTAGAAATACCTGTGTTAAGAGTGAGCAATGATCAATTGATTCCCTGTGACACAGATCACTTGGCATTTCCCGTGCTCTGACCCTGGGATTTTCCTACCTGGATCAGAGTGTTTTTTACCAATCAGAAATACTTTGAGCCTGATCCTTCTCCCTCTAAAGCTGCTGGAAGTGACCCCATGGAGCTGGAAGGGATGGGGAGTGGGCCCTTCATTCCTGGCTGGCACCGGGATGTGCCACCGGGATCGCTGTGGTGCTGCCAGGGCCACGCAGCAGCTCCCAGTGCAGAGGGGGGGCCTCGGACCAGGATAAACCCTGCCTGGAGCAGAAATGAAGGAGTGCCTTTCCACGTTGTGCCTTAGACAGTTTTTGCTAACTAACGGCAGAATCTTTTTAAATGCCCTTTTTTAAAAAGGATTTTTTAAGATCAGCTGTGACCACCGCCAGTGGCTGAGCCAATTCCTCACTGCTTCCTTCCTCCTGCTTAAGCTCTTTGGTCAAACAAATCCCAGGTGGAGCATTCCCGTTGCTCCAAGTTCTGCTGGCTGTGAGATTGTGCCATGGTGATCCCTGCACTCACAGCCCTGTCCTGGGAGGCATCACAAAGCCCTGAGATCCCTGAGAAAGCTCTGGACAGCAAGGAAAGGTCAGGGATGCCATCACTGTGTGTTCAGGTGTCCTCCCACATGGCAGGGTGGGATCCCCCTTCCCTCTGCCCCCACTCCTCCCACCCCAAAGGCAAATCCAAGGCAAAACAGCAAAGACACAGCGAGAGGTGGCTCTGGAGAACCAGCTGAGAGGAGGCTGAAGCTCCTGCCCTCACCCACACCTGTGTGGGTACAGGTGACCTGATTTGCTCCCTGTCTGCGGGACGGGGCTGCAGGGGACAGCCAGAGGATGGCAGGGAAGCCCTTGGGCCCCCCCAGCCCTGCGGGGTGCTGGTGCAGAGCTGGCAGCTGGCACCCGGCGCTGCTCCCAGCTCTGGCTGTGGGAAGTTAGCCCGGGCTTCATCTCCTTCCCCACCCTCATCCTGACACGGACTTTGCCTAGGCCGTGCCTGAGGCTCTTCCGCTGACTCACAGCTCCTGCGGTGGCCTCGGAGGGGACACGGAGCGGTGACACGACAGCGGAGCTTCCCTGGGCACTCCCGGGAGCCCGGGGCCGCCCGCCCGTGCCTCGGGCTCTGCCAGGGCCAGCGGAGGCTTCCAGGGACAGCGCTGGTCCCGCCTTGCCTCCCCGGCTGCGGGGGGGGAAAACGACCAAGCACTTGGTAATTGCAGCGACAGCCTCACTCCGTGATTTTTGCACCAGGAGCCGTCGGGATGTGTTCCCAATGAAGGGGAATCGGCCCTCCTCTCTTCTTGTGCTCCAGTTTTAATTCCAGATGGATCCACGCTCAGCAAAACCAACGTGTTCCCATGTAGCGTGAGCTACAACCTGCTCTGCTCAGGGCACAGCGTCTAAGCCTTCGTCTAGGACTGGAAAATATCCTTGCAAAAGGGCTTTTTGGGTGGTTTTTAAAGCCTTTTTTTTTTTTTCTTTTAATTATTTGAAGGAGAGCTGTGTTTTAGCCCAGCTTCCATGGGAGCTGACAGCACCAGCCTCATCCAGCCAGGCCCTCTGGCAGGGACCTGGAAGCCAAAAGCAATATTCCCATTTAGGATATTTAAGGAGTGAAACAGCACTGTTGCTGCTCATCATAAAATAATCCAGTGTTGAACGCCCCCCCACCACCCCAGTAAATCCAGGTGGTCACAGCAAAACACAGATGTTGTATTATCGTGTTAGACCAGCGTAGTGTCCTGATTACCTCTGATTAAAACACGTGGACTGGGGGGTTTGTAGTCTATTTATTAAAGACATGAGACTGGAATTTGTACCTCAACTGATGCATCTCATGATTTAATATATTCTGAACTCGATATTCTGCTATGAAACACTCACTTTTAGTACAAATAAATATTTATACATGTAAGTAGCTCTGACTTGGTGATTTTTGGGTGAAACTTTGCTGGAGCCTCACTCAGCCTCGGCAATGTTGCTCTTGAGCCACTGACCCTGGAGCTCTGGAAGAGGAATCAGGCTCTTCCCACCCCTTCAGAGAGGCAGGATCAGATGCTGAGGGTTGGACCAAGCCGCTGGAGCCATGGAATTGAAGCAGCCACATTCCAAAGCACGCTGCTTTCCCAGCCTTTTGAGGAAGCTGCCAGAGGGTTTGTGCTTTGACAAGGACTCCCACAGCAGCAGCAAGAGTAGATGAGTATGGAAGAGTTCCTGGAGAAGTGGAAATTGCACTCGAGCTGCAGTGTCTGCCCCCAGGAGCAATCAGAAATAACTCCTTGTGCCTCTTCCGTCAGCCCCCGATGAGTTATGGGCAGCAGGGAAAGGCAGCTCCGGCCGGCGGGGCCCAGAGCCGGGAATTTGGAGACTCAGGCAGTGACCAGGGCCTGCCCCCGGGTGTGTTCCTGCTCCCGTGGCCTCCCTCGGTGTGACATTAAAGCCCCCCTGAGGACATGCTTCACACTCAATTAAAGCCAATTAAGACCTGCCTGCTCCGGGGCCTTCCCAAGCAGAAAGCAGCCTGGAAAGAAAAAAAATCAGGAGGTGCAGGAGGAGCTTCCCAGCCTGGCATTTCTCGGGTGTAACAACCCCTGAGAGGGGCGGGCAGAGCAGCAGGGTGAGAGCAGGCACTGAACGCACGGAGCAGCGGGAAGACTCCCCCAGCGCAGGCGGCATTCCAGCCTTTCCAGGGATCCCGGGAAGTGGCACTAACGGCAGGTTTGAGGTCACTCATGGAATCCCAGAATGGTTGGGTTGGAAGGGACCTTAAAGCCCATCCAGTGCCCCCCCTGCCACGGGCAGGGACACCTCCCACTGTCCCAGGCTGCTCCAAGCCCCAGTGTCCAACCTGGCCTTGGACACTGCCAGGGATCCAGGAGCAGCCACAGCTTCTCTCGGCACCCTGTGCCAGGGCCTGCCCACCCTCCCAGGGAACAATTCCTTCCCAATATCCCATCCATCCCTGCCCTCTGGCAGTGGGAAGCCATTCCCTGTGTCCTGGCACTCCATCCCTTGTCCACAGTCTCTCTCCATGTTTCCTGGAGCTCCCTGAGGCACTGGGAGGCCACAACTTGGTCACCCCAGAGCTTCTCCTCCCCAGGCTGAACAATCCCAGCTCTCCCAGCCTTTCCTCCCAGCAGAGCTGCTCCATCCCTCTGCTCATCCTGGTGCCTCCCCTGGACTCGATCCCAGGCTCACCCAGAGCCAGCACTGCCCTCAGCCCCAGCACTAAAGTGACCTGTGGGATTAACATCCCATATCCCAGACTTTTCCCATTCCCATAGCCCACCATTTCTCCTGTGCCTGAATTCCTGCACCCTTGTGTTAGACCACTGTGCATCTCCCATTGCTTTGTGAGACAGGGCAGAAATCTAAGCAGTTATTCAATTATTTTTAACCTCCCCCTCCCATTTGGTTTTAAGATTAAATTGGGACAAACTCAGTCCTGCAGCATCACCCGGCAGCATTCCAGAGGGCAGGACAGCAGGGAGCAGGCTGAGCTGGAGGGACACTGTCACCAGCCCCTGACACCGTGTCATGGCAGGGCTCCAGCCCTCCTTATTTCACTTTATTTTCCTTTGCAGTGCATTTGGTTTTACATCATTCTCTGCCTCCAATGCTTCCCTCCCCTCACAGGCAGCAGAGCTGTGACACAGCATCCTACCCCTGGGGTTTGAACAATTCCCTTTACAGATGTGGGCTCAATTAGTGCACAATTCATAGCATTATATGAAAAAAGAAAACCCCTCATGTTCTTGACTATCTCTGACAATAACTTCACCAAAAAAAAACCCAAACATTTCTGCCACTTATATTTGTAACCCTTGGCCTTTATCATGAGAGAACGTTACAAGAATTCAGCAGAACTGGCACCAGCAAGGACAGCACGTTGCTAAACCACATCAATAAGCCCAAAACCCGTTCCCTCCTCTTTAAATTCACAGATCTGAGCATGGGACAGTCAAACATCGCACAGTGTCCCCTCCGTGCCTCAGAGCTGTGACACTTCAGGGGACGCTGCCACAGTGGGGCTTGCAGAGAGAGACCAAGGGAGCAGCAAGTCCTGGGGACAGTGCACAGGAGCTCAGAAAGCTCAGAGGACGTGGGGCTTTAGGAAAGGGCAGGTGGGATTCTACTCTAACTGCTCACAGCAAGGGAAAACCAAAAACCAAACCAGCCTTCATTTAAAAAGCCTCCAAAAGCAGAATTCATAAAAAAAATTAAAAGTATTCAAACATTCTTACAGAGTAGTTTACTATCTTGACTAAATGGCACCAGATTTCAAGTGGTCATGTGGAAGAAAAAATCAGTAGCATTTAAAATGTTGCTTTGTTCTAGAAGCAGTTTCTACCTCGGCATTTGCTGCTAAAAGGTAGAAGTGAACCGAGTATCGAGGAATCTTTCACCTAGACAGTTTCTGATTTGGTTTGCTTCAGGAAGTAGAAAAGATTTTCCATACTCAAGTTATCTACAGATTATGTCTATATATAAAAAAAAGTGTGGCTATGTACAGGTCCTGCACTCACACACCCATCTGTACACACACAGCCCGTGCCAGGTCCTGCCCCCTGGAGCAGCCACTCCTGCTGGAAGGCTCCAAGGGACCCCTGGGGCACAACACACAGGCACTCGCTCTTGGTCTGGGCTGAATTGTTCCACTCATGATCTGTGCTTCCACTTCCAGTCGGGATTGCAATAACTTAGAGGTTGTTGTATAAAAACGATTCCAGGAAGAGAAGTCCCTTTGCCACCCCCGCTCCCGCCCCCTGACATTGGTGTTGCTAACTGATTACAGAAGTCAAACTAAATCACATCAGGAACTGCAAACACACTCTTTTGTCTTAATCAAACACGATCTCCATGGCCAGGTTCTGCATGGAGACATCCTTGGATTTCCTCATCTTCTCGATGGCCCTGTGGAGATCCTGCTGCTGCACGGGCCGGATCTCGTCTTCATCGTGCCTGGGGAAGAGAGAGGGACAGCCAGGTGAGGGTCCAGGGGCCGTGTGACAGCTGTGCCAACAGTCAGCAGCCATCCCTGCAAACAGCAGCTCTCGCACGGATCCAGCAGCACGCTGGAATCCCAGGGTCCCTGAGGCTGGAAAAGCCCTCCCAGCCCATGGAGTCCCAGCTGTGCCCGATGCCCACCTTGTCCCCAGCCCAGAGCTCTCAGTGCCACCTCCAGCCCTTCCTTGGGCACCTCCAGGCATGGGCACTCCAAAGCTCCCTGGGCAGCCCCTGCCAAGGCCTGAGCACCCTTTCCATGCAGAAATTCCTGCTGCTGTCCAAGCTGAGCCTCCCCTGGCCCAGCCTGAGGCCGTTTCCCCTTGTCCTGTCCCTGTTCCCTGCGAGCAGAGCCCGACCCTGCCTGGCTGCCCCCTCCTGTCAGGGAGTTGTGCAGAGCCACAAGGTCCCCCCTGAGCCTCCTTTTCTCCAGGCTGAGCCCCTTTCCCAGCTCCCTCAGCCCCTCCTGGGGCTCCATTCCCTTCCCTGGACACGCTCCAGCCCCTCAATGCACCCAGGGATGGCTGCAGGCGTGGCAGATACCAAAGGGATGTCACAGCACCATGTCACCAGCGCTGAAACCTGGCACTAACCAGTGCAGCAGCAGGACTTGCTGGCTGGGGCACCTTGGAACAACCACTCTTATTTTCAGAGCCAAAAGGAATAACAGTAACTAAGTTGTGTGGGGTGTTTTGTGTATAGTGGCAATTGGGCAGGAAGAGGGGACGCTCCTGCTCTGTGTGAGCCTCCAGCCAACCCCAAATCCAGGCAGGGAGCAGGAGCAGCTGTGAGTGTGCAGCAGGGCCCCACGTACACGTCCTCCTCGCAGGTGTTGTTGACGTACTCCCGCACGCAGAGCAGCGCCGCGTCCCGGCACATCTCCTTCAGGTCACTGCCCGAGAAGCCGTCCGTCTCCTTGGCCACCTGCAGCAGATCCACCTGGCTGTCCACCTGTGGGAAAGCTCCAGGTCAGGCCATGGACACTCCAGAGCCACTGGCTTCAGTCCCCACGACGAGCAAGTCACCTCCAGGAGTTTCTAGCCGCTCGGAGATCATCTTCATTTGGCATTTTGGGGAGCTAAATTATTCCCTTAACGCTTGAAACCTCCAAGTGGTTCACAGCGTTACAGGGAACTGGTGTTTCAGCTCATCAAGCTCTGCCATTGGTTCAGAACCCCACCCAAACCCCACCCAAACCCCCCAGGAATATCCCACACAAAGCCCAAGCGCCCCGTTGGTGTATCCCGCACTAACCACGCTCCCGCACGCATCTCCTTGGCAAAAACCAGACCCCAGGAATAGTGACCCCTTTGCCCACACAAGTTTCTCAGAACTTTGATGTGTGGACACCTGTTCCTGCTTTACACAACCCCAAAATGGGGGATTTAGAGGCAAAATAATGTGTGTAACTCGGTGCACTGGCTCAGGCTGAACCCTTGCTAGCCAACAGCCCAGGTTTATTCCATCTTTGTAAGGAATTTCTGATTCCTTCCCCACCATGGGCATCAGTATTTCCTTTCCAAAAAGGTAAAGCCAAGCCAATGTAATAGAAGGCTGAAATTCTGGGATGACTTCTTCCAAGAGGGAAATTATTCCCTGGTCTAAGTCAGGCAAGGAAAAGGGAGGGCAGGACTCCCCCTGCCTTTGGCTTGAGAGATCCAATTCCTCCTCCTGTGGGATAACCAATACAGGCTGGTTTTTTTTTATCTCCCTGAAAAACTTATTTCTGTGGCTGTGGTTCCCTGCCAGATGCTGATGAGCTGCCATTTTTAGGCCTCTTCAAAAAATTTAAGTTGGTTTCACTAATAAATGATATTTATTAGGTTGGAGCTCAGCCTAGAGACATTTTGCAACATTAACTGGAGGGCAATTATTGCTGCTGACTAAATTTGGGAGGAAGCTCTGATGACAGGGATCCCATATCCTGCCACAGACACTTCCAGGTGTGCTCACAGCTACTCCTTCCCCTCTCCTCTGAAGGAAATTTGAACTATGGATCAAAAACAGCACTGTCAAGAAAAGTCATTCCTCCTTGCTTGACTTGAGACAAGGAAGAGTTAAAGAGTCAGCATCTTCTCCCTGCTTCATGAGGACTTGGAATTTCCTTCCCTGATCTAAAGATGATTCACCTTCACCTTTTTTAGAGAGAGAAAGCTCTTCTCTTGTAACAGAACAAGCAAATGGAGACAGAGAAGGGGAGTCATTCTGCTCAGAGGAGGTGATTCACCACAAAAGCCAAGGCTGCTGCTCACAAAGGAGCCAACTGCAGGGCTTTAATGTGAGGCCACACCTAAACACACAAAAGATTCCCAAGTTCTCACCAGAAATGCCCTGGCAGATCATCTCAGCCTCATTGCAAGGCAGGCAATTATAAACCACACGTTCTGCCAGAGCTGCCCTGGTGGCAGAAATGCAGCCATGAGCCTCTAACAGGGGGCTACTCACATTTTCATTCTTCAGAATCAGCTTCAAGATCGCCTCTCTTTGCTTCAGAGCCTGAAAGAGAAGAGACTGAAGTTACCAGAGGACAAAAGTAAACACTTGTGACACCCTAGGGCTTTCAGTCCCTTCATTTCCCTCGGCCAGGACACGTGACACACTGAGGAGACCTCTCTGATGGCAAATGCAGTGCCACAGGTGATGCTTGGGAAATTCTAAACCAGAGAAATCACACACTCTGTGTGAGGAGGTTACTGAAGCATCGGCTGAGTCCTGGGCAGACCCTTCCTAGGGAGGTCGAATGCAGGCAACAAAGACTGGATTTTGTGCCTGCCAAACCTCACTTACATCATTAAAAGGGGAAATATCCCCCCACAGATAACCTGGCAGCTGAACAGTTGCTACTCTGTCCCAAAATCCACTTCTTGCAGTTCCCTCTGCTTTGCAGGTAATTTTTGATGAGTAATTTGGGGCCTTTTCATCTCAAACTCAGTTATAAAATCTGCAGGGCTTTCACTCCTGCCTGTGCCTGTTCCCAATCCGCAGCACATCAATTATTCCACCTCCAGGAAGAGCCAGGGCCAATCTGGGTTGATCACAAAGCAAGAGAGGAGCAGTAAACTCATGGCAGGGCTGTAGCGGGGTAAGGAGAATCTGCTCCCTAAATGATACCTCCTGTGGTAACTCTGATCCTGGGAGTCAACCCCTGTAATGTCCCAAGACACACAATTCATCCTTCTAACGATGTGGCTTGATAGAAAGACACAACAAAGTACTCAAATCCACATCCTTGTCCCCTGCTGACTCAAGGAACAGTTGGAGATGGGAGTGTGTGCAACAGGAGTGGAAGCACAGCAGTTCCCAGGTTATAAGTAAATGCTGTTTCCAAAGGGATCCACACCCATGAAGTGAAAGTCACTTCCAACAACACAGGCCTGGGAACACAACTCCTCTCTTGCACAATCAATAAGAGTTTTACTCCTCCAGTTTGGTGTCTGAGTTTCAGCAAAAAATGGATAATGATTTCTGTAGCTAGAAGGGAATTCCAACAGCCATGATTGAACTCCTGATAACACCAACACGAAAATGTCTCGTGATATCACCAGGTATTCAAAGGCGACTGAAATACCTGGAAAGGGATGGCAAGAGCAACATTTGGAGTAAGGACAACCTTGTGACAGATGCCTAATTGATAAAGAACTTAATAACTGGGGCATAAATCACAGAATCATGGGATGGTTTGGGTCCTTAAAGACCATCTCATTCCAAGCCCATCACAGGCAGAACAAACCAGGTTTTCCACACTGTCTAGTATGGAAAGGGCCAAGCAGAACACAGTTACAAACCAGCCCTTCCCAATGGGCAACATCCAAACAGCTCCATTCCCAAAGGAGAAGAGCAAGGTGGGAAGCTCATGGTGTTGTTTCAGATAAAAACGCAGGAGATTAAAACTTGACCTTAAAAAGCCGAGTTATGGACGTGCTTTGAAAAACCCTAAAAGCAGCTCAGCAGAATGCAGCATTTCCTGGAAGAAAACCCCCACGTCTGTGGCTTTCCTGGCTGCTGGGGCAGGGCAGGCAGGACTTACAGGCTGGTTGATGTGGAAGCGGGTGGGCATCCTCCTCATGATGGCAGAGTCCAGGTCCTGGGGCCGGTTGGTGGCTCCCATCACAATCACCTGTGTGACACCAACAAACCCCACTGAAACCAGGCCTGGGAAACATCCACAGGCTGGGAATGTCAACACCAGCCACGGGATCTCCCCCACTTTATCAACAGCATCGACATTTAAAGAAGTTACATAGAGGTTTCCTGGCAGTGATCTCAGCAAGGGCAGCTGGAGAGAGCCCTGGTGCCACAAATGCCACCTGGGGGGAGATTTCTATGTGAGTCCAACTTGAAAGTTCATACCCTAAGAAGGAACTTAAACCTTCTGCTTGTGATGTCACTTTTAGTTCCTGGTGGAATTCAAAAGGAGACGTTTCGGGAAGGTATTTAAAAATGTGGTGGTTTTGTGCTGTGCTGAAAAAAGAACCACAGAACTTTTGGGTTGGAAAAGACCTGAAAGGTCATCTTGTTTTGAGCCCTCCATGGGCAGGGACACCTTCCACGAGACCACCAAGGCAAAGGGTTCACCTGGCAGCTTTCACCTGCACTCAAATGGTCTCTTTATTTATTTAAGCACTCAAAAAAGCATTCCATGACCTCCAGGTACATTGGGCAGCAGTGGGTTAAAGGTGTCCAAGCCAAGCCCAACACCAGGACAGGGTTTACCTTGCTGGAGCACTCCAGCTCTTAATTCCAGAACAAATTTACTCCCCATTCACAGCAGCCTTGTTTCCCCATTTGTTACTCTAAGCTGTGTACATGGTAAACACCCAGCCAGGAGAGTGAAACACGGCAGGGTGATTAATCTGGGCTCCAGGAGAGTGAAAAGCGGCAGGGTGATTAATTTGGGCTCCAGGAGGTTTCCTGCCCTGCTCCTGCCTTTGGGCCCGGCCCAGCAGCTCCAGGAACGCTGGCCAGCAGGGCTGGAGGCCCGGCAGAGTCACCCTGCCACCTAGAGGCACTGGGATCGCTGGCTCGGGGATCATCACCCACACTTCTCTGGGCATGATTTTCAGCCAAAAGGCACATTTTTCACCTGCCAGACTCCAGATCCATCCTCAGCGGCTTTAGCCCCCAGCTGAGAGAATCAACACATCCACCTCGACACTTCCTTACAATTTCCTCCAAGCATTTGGGATTCTTGTTTTTCTTACAAAAGCCGAACTCGGCTGAACTCGAGAGACTCCAAACTGTCTCACTGCAGGGAATGAATAATTTCATTTGCTCCAAGGAATTGTCAGTGTATTGGGAAAAAAGGTAACACACTGTGCTTGGAAGATGATACCAGTGAAGGGTTCATGCCACTGGCTTTTTACTGATGAGAAGCTTTAAACCTCCTCAGCACACATCTATCACTGTCTTCTACTCATTTGGGAAAAATCAGCTGAAAAACATCTTTAGCACAAGCTTGGAGAAGGAGAAAAAGCAGATTTTACATAGTGAGAACTATTGGATGTCAGTGCATTGGACATTTGTGGAAAAACACACCTTAAAAATGCTGAAAATTTTCAACTTAAGAGAGTAAACATCCTGTTTCAGGGCTTTAAGAAGATCATCCCAGGTGACAGTTCAGAACCACAGCACACAGGCTTTCTGCTGCATTCAAGTCATTAAGAACCCTGGAATGGTTTGGGATGGAAGGGACCTTAAAACCCGTCCCATCTCACCTGAAAATGCCACTTCTTGATTAAAACCAAAGTAAGCACAAAGCCAGTCTTCTCAGGAAGAACAACCATCTGTGGATACAACTCCCCTCATTGCCATGAAGTGCTGGGAATCACTGATGGGTAGAGAACCCTTTGGCAATCCCTGCTCCACGCACTCTGTCCCTGTTCCCAAGTGGCTCCATGGACAATATCCCAGCTGAGGGAATCCCATCCCTTCTCCCAGCAGCCTGAGCACTCACCTGGCAGTTGTAGTCGGTGTCCAGCCCATCCCACAGACTCATGAACTGGGCTTTCATCATGGCTGTGGCCTCGTGGTCGGTGCTCGATCGGTTCCGCAGGAAGGAATCTGTGCCGAGGGAGGGAAGCAGTCACTGCCAATCCAGTTCCTCCTGGGAATGCACACCTGGGCTCCTCTCCATTCACACAAATGCATTTTTCACCACCAGCATCAGCAAACAAGTGCTGCTAAGGGTGAAAGCAGCCAAGTGGGGCCTCGCTGATTCCTAACCCCCCTTTTAAAGGATACAAGTGTGCAGCCATGGCAGGAGACTGCCCCCACCTTGTGCTCCAAACCTGCACCTTCCTGAGTTCATGGAGAGCAGCCTCCTCTACTCTTCAGCCTCACGAAACTACTACTCCAAAGCTCTGCTAAACCCGTATTTGATTTCCCAGCATGTGCCCTGACGGCAGAAGCACTGAAGTGTATTTGCTGCTGGGTTTCTTCGTGAACCAAAAACAAGTAGAAATCGTTTTACTCGTGAATTTCTCCACTACCACCAGGAAAAAAACCCAAAACCATTGTTTTTCCTCATGTGCCACCATTCCTTTACAATCCTATTTCTCTTAGTGAGCCTTCACTCTTTTTAAGGAAAAGATGACAGCAGATCCACACATCACTGACCCTACAGTTTAATGCCACTCTGCTATAGCTACTGATAAAAAAAAAAAAGCGATTTTTACCTATTTCATCAATAAAAATGATGGATGGCTGGAGCTTTATGGCCAAGGAGAAGACAGCAGCAGCCAGTTTTTGGGATTCTCCATACCATTTATCTGTCAGCGTGGAGGGCTGGAGGTTGATGAACCTACACCCGGCTTCCTTGGCTGTAGCTTTGGCAATCAGGGTTTTCCCACATCCAGGGGGGCCGTAGAGAAGGACTCCTGGAAAATTCAGTGTTAGTGCTTTGGTGGGACAGGCATGGGGGTGTCCAGGCTCGTGTTTGATCCAGGTCTCAAAAGGTAAGAAACCAAACCAAGGAAAGAAACACTGTTCCGTCAAATCGGAGGTTTTGAGATAATCCCTATTAAATTACACCCCAGAATATCCAAAGACACCATTTCACAAAGGAATGGTGAAACTGAGAGGAGACATTTGAAAGATGACTGGTTTATTGCCCCTGCCTGTGGCAGGGAGTTGAACATCATCTTGAAGGTCCCTTCCAACCCATACCATTCCATGATTCCATTTTATTCCATTCCCAGAACTACAAAGGTTACATAAAATTAACCCCTATTTCTGTCCTGTCAGCACCTGACAGGCTTTCTTTATAGCTCCTTTCAGTCCTGCCAATAGAACTCAGCACAGAGGAGTGAGGAAAGGAAAAATCCATCACACAACAGACCCCACAGACATTTGAAACAAATTACCCACAATTAAACATGACATCTTGTATTATTTTTAACGTTGTCACAGTGCAAGAATTCACAGGAGTGTTTTTCTAACGCAGTTATAAAGAAAATAATTTCAACAACAACATGCAGTCAAAAGAGCCCGAAACACAGGGAATTATTAAGGTTTTTTTCTCTGTTTATGTGAGTGATGCCCACAAACATCATTAGTCTGGAGCAGTGACTTCCTATTAACACCCAGCACAAGCCACTCGTAAAACTGGGGAGCAGCCCTAGCTGGAAAGTCTGCTTTAAAAACATAAATAAAAAAATCATTTTTTCCTTCAGCTTATTAGATCATGGCATTCATGTAATTTTCCAGACAGCTTCAGTTTGTGACTTGCACAGAAAGCAGCCTGGAAAAACTAAACCAGCTACCGAAGTGCTGCATTTTTCCATCCCTTGGGACACAGGGCTGAGGTGGTCACGGCTCCAGGCAGTAATTAACAGCTCCAGAAATCAATATTTCAGGGAACAAAGCAGGAAAGATAAACTTGGGGTTTCTGTCCAACATTTTAGGTTTAAATTCTGCTTCTCTCTTTTTTTTTTTTTTTTTGCAGTAATGTACAACAAATATGGCTGTAAGGATTTCAGCAGAGTCCAACTTCTGTTTTACTGTGGAAAATTAATCTGCCACCTGCCTCAACACTGTGTAACCCAGCTCCAGAGAAAATCAAGGGATCTCCAGAGGAAAAGTGGGAAGTTTGTCTTGTTGAATGATGGGAATTTCTAGGGGTGACAAAGCTGCAGAGCAGAGTTAGAGCTCAACTCTGCCAAAGGACAACATGGGGCATAAAGACAAAAAAAAATGACAATTTAGGCAGTTAAACATGCAGGATACATGGATTACAAAGGCCTGGAGTGACAGGATGAGGGGAAATGGCTTCATGCTGACAGAGAGGAGGTTTGGATGGGATACTGGGAAGGAATTTACCTGTGAGGGTGGGCAGGCCCTGGCACAGGGCGCCCAGAGAAGCTGTGGCTGCCCCTGGATCCCTGGCAGTGCCCCAGGCCAGGCTGGACACTGGGGCTTGGAGCAGCCTGGGACAGTGGGAGCTGTCCCTGCCCATGGCAGGGGGTGGCACTGGATGGGCTTTAAGGTCCCTCCCAACCCAAGTCATTCCATGATTCTGTGATTAGTGCACCAAAATGGACCACCATAACCAAAATCCAGCTATTGCTTCCTTATTAAGATGAAACTTCTTCACCAAAGCAGGAGAAGAGGGAAAATCTGAGGGTTTTCCCTGGCCTGGGTCCTAATGCTTGCACTTTGGCCTAGCAACCCACTTCCTCTTCCCTTTCTGAGGAACTGCACCTTTCATATTTTAAATACCAAGGTATAAATCCATCACATTCCCTTCCTACCTTTTGGGGGCTGTAAGAGCCTAGAATTCTCAAACAAGTATTTCTTCTTGATGGGCAAAATGACGGTATCTTTCAAATCTGTGATGACATCATCTAAGCCTGCAATATCACTCCAGGTGACCTGCAAGGGAAAAACAGTGTTGGGAATGATCAGCATCCATCCTGCCAAGGGAAAACACCCACCAGCTTCAAAGGAGTGCCTTGAAAATAAAGAGAGAAGGGACTGAAAACCTCTGCTCTCAACGCTGCAGTGTCAGTTTTAAATCACAGGAATATTTCCTGTGTGTTTCCACAGATGTGCAAATAATGTAATTCAGATCCAAAGGGGAATTTTGCAGGTCTGAGGAGCAGGAGGAGCAGGGAGGTTGCTTACATGCATGCTGAGAGGGTCCACCAGGTGGGCAGCAATGCTCATCTCGTACTCAGTCAGCTTGACATTCTTCACTCCTATCTGCTTCATCAGCTTTTCAGCCTGGGAGGAACCAAACACCAAAGAAATCAAAGGAAAGAAACTGAATGCTTGACTCAAAAATCAGCCTTTTTAAAGAACTGCTGTCTGTGGTTTGAAAAGCTTCTCCCTAAGAAGTGAAATCTTGTTTTAAGCAGAAGGTTCTGCTGTTTCCTAATGACTTAGTTGTCACTTGAGTGAAACCAAGTCAGATGTCTCAGTTCCCATCAAACAAATGCTGGAGACCTCATGTGCCCAAATCCACAACTCCTGTGTCATGACCTAAGAAACAACCAAAACAAACCTTAAAACACAGAGGGTGCCCCCCAGGCCTCCAGAGCACTTGGAGAGATTTGTGTATTTTTATTCAAATCAAGGAGAGTTTAATGTATTTTAATTTCCCAGAAACCAGTCAATTTCTAATATGTATTCAGTGGGTTTTCCCTAACTTCCAAGGAAAACTCAGCCATTTTGTCAACACACTTGCACAATTCAGTTTCTCTTTCTACTCAAACTTGCAGTAAATCCAACAAGGTTTTGGGACAGTGCAGCCTCTTAGATAACAGCTGGCACTGGCACCCATTGGGAAAGCTGGTTTTCAACTGAAAAACTCATTACAGAAGGAAAACCACCCACAGATTTAAGTTGCTCAAAACCTGTGAAATTCTTGTCAGTTAGAAACCAAATAAAAAAAAGCTGCCACATTTCCAAAGCAAAACTTTAACTTTTGGTTCTGAAGGGCCCCTAAAGCTTTTCCAGTTCAAGGTAAGGAAGGAGGCTTTTCATTTTTTCCCTCCCCTTTCCAGGGCATATGACTGCTGGTAGAGGTCTCTGCCACTAAGTTGCCAGAAACGCAGAGCTTTCAAGCTCTCTTTTAAGTCAAGAATTAAGTTATCTCTGCACAAGGTTTTCAAAAGCAAGAGACTGATGATTTAAGGCCACTGCTGCTCAGCAAAACTGTCAGAAGCAGAGAAGGCACCAGGCCCACAGACTTGCTGAAAATCAGAGCCAACAGCAGCCTCCAGACCAACAGTTTTGCCACCACTTCAAGCTAGAAATCGCAATTTGTTATAAAACTGTCACTTGTTATAAATTGGAATTTGTTGTAAAACACGAGCCCTGAAAAGACCAACGGCCCAAACCCCGAGACTGACTAAAAAACTTCAGCTTCCCATCAGCACATTCCTCATTATCCCAGGGAAACGCTGCAGAGTGGAACCCTACCTGCTTCTGAGCTTCCACTTTCTGCTTCCTGGTGGGGTCAATGGCATCCACCATCCATTTGATGGTGAAATAGGTCACGGCCCCAAAGATGGTCAGGCGGAAGATCAACCCCACCACCTCGTTCCGGCTCAGGGGCCGCGAGAACGCCTCGGCGTGGACCATCCTCCTTCCTGGCTCTGAGGGGGAAAAGGGGAGCACAGGGAGGGTCAGAAAGGAAAAGCAGGGCTGAAAAAACATCTGCCTTGTGTTTAAATGCTGTTTGATAAAAGCTGTTTGCCCGGGATTTTGGACAAGTGCATGGAGTGGCAGGACACAGGGAATGGCTTCCCCCTGATAGAGGGCGAGGATAGATGGGATATTGGGAAGGAATTGTTCCCTGGGAGGGTGGGCAGGCCCTGGCACAGGGTGCCCAGGGAAGCTGTGGCTGCCCCTGGAGTCCTGGAAGTGTCCAAGGCCAGGTTGGAGCACTCTGGGATAGTGGAAGTTGTCCCTGCCCTGGCAGTGGGGGGAAATCTCAGGTCCCCTCCAACCCAAACCATCCTGGGATTCTGTGCTGACAGTGGGCACCAAGTTGACATTCCCATTGAGAGTGACATTTTGGGACTGCTATTGACCCAAGAATGCTGAATCCTGGAGCCAGGGAATTCCATTACTTAACCAGAGAGGTTCTTCCCTAAGAGGAAGTTTACAGGAAAGGCACCCGACTGTCAAATGAAGGAGCAATCAACGACCTGCATTTGATTAAAACGAGGTTAAGAGCTGGAGCCTGCACCTGGCAGGATGCATGGGGAGTTATTAATATCCCTGGAAACCTGAAAATGCTAGATGTGGCACACAGCTACCCAGGCAAAAGCCTGACTGCTGCACAAGCCAAGGCCAGAGAGCACAGCACCTTCAACCTTGGGAACAAAAGGCACAGAGGAAAGAACTTTGCTGAAACACTGGAAAAATAACGGGTAAAATCAGGGTCCACTTCCTCCTCAGCTGCTGGGGGGGATCTGCTTGAGAACCCCCAAATCACTCGGGCACTGCCCCATTTCCCTGCTGCAAGGGCAAAACCAGCAGCAATTCCTTTGGCAGCTCCCGACACTCCCTGGCCACTCTCCAAGCCAAGCCAGCAGCCAGGGCAACGCTGGAGCACCCACAGCCAAATTATCCCTGGATCCCCCTCCCAGGGCGAGGCTGGAGCACCCACAGCCAAATTATCCCTGGATCCTGTCCCCAGGGCAAGGCTGGAGCACCCTCACTCAAATTATCCCTGGATCCTGTCCCCAGGGCAAGGCTGGAGCACCCTCACCCAAATTATTCCTGGATCCTGTCCTCAGGGCAACGCTGGAGGACCCACAACCAAATTATGCCTGGATCCCCCTCCAGGGGCAAGGCTGGATCCCTGGATGCCTGCCCAGGGATCTAAGGAAGTATTCCGGAGCTGGAGGATTCTGCGTGTCCTCGTCAGCCTGACTTATTAAAATAATGGGCTCTGTAGTCACTGAACAGGGAAGAAACCTCCCCAAAAACCCAGTGCAGAAACCTCCTTCTTATGCAAGCCATGCCCTGAGCGCCAACCGCGAGGAGAAGCTTGAACAAGAGAGAAATTAAGGCATAACCTCGCTGAGCAAAGCCCTGATAACACACAAACGCTAAATCCTGCAGGAACTCAGCGTTTCTTTTCCCTAAGGCGAGGACACTTCACTCCGGGCCCGCTGCGGCTCCGCTCTCCCCGTGCAGGCGCAAAAGGGAAACCAAAAGCGGCAGCGGCGCTGGTTTCTGTTCCGCTCCCAGGGCAAACTGAGGCACTGCCGGGAAACCCTGGCCTGCCCCGGNGGGCCGCTCTGCCGCTGTCCCGCCGGGTCACTCACCGCGCGGCGGCTCTCCGGGACTGCGGGACACGGGGCGGGACGAGCAGCGGGAGGAGGAGGAGGAAGGAGAGGAGGAGGAAGAGGAGGAGGAAGAAGCGGAGCGAAAGCCGGCGGCGGCAGCGAGGGCCCGGCGGCAGCAGCGGCGGCGCGTCCGGCGCTTCCTCCGTCCGTGCGGCGCCCGCTGCCCCGCGCGAAGGTTCCGTCCGGCGGCGCCCCGCGTGAAGGTTCCGCCCACCGGATAAGGGGCAGCTCCAGGCTGGGAATGGTTGGGATCAGCCGGGATCGGCCGGAATGGTCGGCAGCGGAACGGAACGGAGCGTTCAGCGCGGCTTCACTGGCACCCTTCGGCGCCACGGGCTCCCATTACTACGTGTGATGACAACGGGAACCCCACTCTGTCCCCACGAACACATAAAAATCCATAGAACGTTTTATATGTATACGTATCCATACATATACAACATGTTAACATAAATATAAAATACATATAATATATAAAACATGCGTATAAATACACATATTTTACATAGACGGATACGTAATTTATATATACATCTATATACATAACCGATATAAAACACATCTACATATACGCAGTAAAAGAAGAATGTACAAGAAAAAAGGTTAAAATCATAATAACAGGATCTCTCTAACAGCCGTAATTAACCCAAAGTTTTGGCAATTTCTCTTCAGCCCTCCTGCTCTTGGCGCCAAGGACAAGAGGAAACGGCCTTAGGCTGTGCCAGGGGAGGTTCAGGTGGGACCTCAGCAGGAATTTCTTCATGGAAGAAACGATTTAGATTTGATCAGGCAAGTCCTCCCTTTCACACTGCTCCTGCAGGCTTTGATGGTAAAAAAAAGATTATAATCTCCTAGACGTTTTTTGTTTTTCAGTTCATGTGGACATTGTGTTTGTCGTTCCTGGAGGAAAATATTCAGGACCCTTCTGGTTTTCTTCCCACTCCTGAAAGAAGAGGGACATATGTTTTGCTGCAATTGAGGAGAAATGCAAACACACACACACAAAGAAAAGCAGCTCGAAACCTACATTTTGTCACTGCTGTGGTGGCAAAAAATCCCATTGAAAAATACTCTTAAAAGATGTGGGGAAGTGCAATTTTTCAGAAGCCAACCAGGGTCGTAGCGATGCAGAAAGTTGGATTGGGCTCCAGTTTATCAAAATATCAGGATCATGGAGAACGCTTCCCACCTGAAGACAGATCCAGAAGGTGGGAACACAAGTTAAAACTCGGACACAGACTGAGTTGGGATGGCTGGGAACCTCAACCCAGCTCATTCCACCTTCCTGCCATGGGCAGGGACACCTCCCACTATATCCCAGGTTGCTCCATCTTGGCCTTGGACGCTTCCAGGGATCCAGGGGCAGCCACAATTTTATCAGTTTTGGGTTTGCAGCTGGAAGAAAGGGGGAGTGTGGAAATTGAGGGGGCCGAGAGGGACCTCTGTGCCTGGGAGAGCACGAAGTGCTATTTGAGGCCAGTGCTGGCACAAGAATAAACAGACGCACACCAGTCCCGAATATATTTAGCCTGAACACCAGCAGAAGGTTCTGGGAACAGCTTTTCAGTGGGAATAATGGTGGCAAAACATCTCAAGATGCAACTTGATACGTTTCTGAAAGGAATTATATAATAGAGCGTTTGCAAAGGCTGGAGGCTGCAGCAGCCCGGGAAATCCCTCCACCTGACGTTCCAGTTTATTTTGAGCCCTTAAAGGTCATTTTCCTGCAAAACATTAACGCTGCTAATTCCCAAAAAGCGACACTTCTCAGCTTAAGAGTGCGAAGAGCCTTGTACTATGAGCTTTATCCCCTAACGTTTTAAAGGGTTATAAAGACTGATTTAGATATTTATAGACAGTGCTTTCGCCCTGCCGGGATAATTGTGATCGGTGTGGGAAGGAGAATGGAGGGGGACAGAAAGCTGCATGGGAAATGCCACGGGTTGCTGAGCCAGCCGGCCTGACCTGGGGGGACTGTCATGTCCCTGTCCCCGAGCTCGGCTACCCCGAGGACATCAGGAGAAATTTCATACTGGAAACGCTGGTCAGACCTTGGCAGGGGAGTTCCTATCCCTGGAGGTGTCCAAGGAAGGCCTGAACGTGGCACTCAGTGCTCTGGGCTGGGGATAAGGCGGGGACAGCTTGGACTCGATGATCTCTTTCCAGGAGGGCTTTTCCAGCCTCAGTGATTTTGTGATTCCGAGGGCAGCAGGTGGCCCAAACCCCCTTCCCTCCGTGCCCCGTGGCTGCAGGGGGCG
Organism: Picathartes gymnocephalus; assembly: GCA_013390045.1. Classification (NCBI taxonomy): domain Eukaryota; kingdom Metazoa; phylum Chordata; class Aves; order Passeriformes; family Picathartidae; genus Picathartes; species Picathartes gymnocephalus. The sequence goes on from WEKY01035977.1 coordinate 420,824, forward strand.
ACAGGCGCTCGCTCACCGCGGCTTCTCCGTTTCACGCCAACCCCGGAGGGCGTGAGGGGAGGACGACGAGTCCCCTCGAGGCGCCGGGCTCACCCCCCTGGGTTCCCTTTCCCCGCGGGGCAGCAACGAGCCCGTTCTTCCCCCTGCCTTCTTCCCGGCCAGCTCGGCTGAGGAAGGAGGAGAGGCGAGCGGGCGGCAGTCCCGGGGGCTCCGAGGTGCTCGGGGGGCTCTGGGGGGCTCTGGGGGCCCCAGGACCGCCCGGGCCCCTCACGGCCACTTCCGCCCGCGGGGGAGGTGCCGCCGCCAGCGCCCACGTGACCTGACGCAGAACACCCTTCGCCTCACTTGAACGCCCGTATCCCTCCGCCCGCCGTCCCCCCATCCCCCGCCCCCTCCGGGAGGTGAGGGAAAACCGGCGGGCGCAGGGGTACGGGCGGCGCGCGCAGTGCGATCCGGTCCTCCGGTCCCCCCAGTCCACCGCTTCGCCGCTACTCCTGTGGGGGGGGTGGGAGGGACT
>WEKY01035977.1:422302-441932 GCA_013390045.1 Picathartes gymnocephalus
TCCTCGGGTTGCTTCAGTCGAAGCCTGTGCCCTCTGCCCTGATTTCCAGCCCTCCGCTGAGGCAGAGCTGTACCTTAGGATGCAGCAAGGCTCTCCATGACGAGAGGTGGCAATCGCTCCTTCCAAATTAAAAAAAACCCAACAAACCAAACCCCACCATTTTTCCCGGTGAACTGCAGGAGGATGTGTCACAAACGAGAGGGCATCGAGGAGGATTGTATAGAATACTTATTCTGGAATAAGTAATTAGCGCGCAATTACGGCTAATGAGGCAAAACTCGGTGTGTAGTTTTGGTGGCCTTTGGAACAGACGTGCTGAAGCGGCGTCAGGCAGATGTTTAGCTTGGAATGCCCGGCAGGGTTCATGGTGGGTAGGGGCTCTGCTGTGGGTAAGGTCTTGATCCGTGGTGGGGAAAGATGGGTGCTGTGGGAGAGATTCTGGGGCAAGAACTTCGCTTAGAAGTTGGAGAAATGAATACTGACTGTAGTGCTCAGAGCTGGGCTTCTCCCTGTGGAGAGGTGTTTCTGTTCTGCAGCAGGATTAGGGGGAAATTTACTGGGTTTTGGAGCAATCGCATTCAGGTCCGAACAAGTGCTCCGAATAAATCCAGTTTTTGAGCGGGATCAAAGTTGATACAAGCTGTAGCTAGTACAGAGCTCTTGCATTGAGCCTTGGCCTAAAATTGTGGTGGCTTTAAAACAACCTGAAAGGTTCTCGACTTTAGCAAGTGGCTGCTTAGCTTTTCATTAAAAACTCAGCAGCTCTCGTTCATTATCTCTGTGTTATGTTTGTGATAAAAATAGTTTTAGGCCTGGGTTTTTAGGTGTTTGCACTTGGTTATTTTGTTAACTGTTGGGGTTATGGGAAGAGTTAAGTTGCGGGAAAACCAAAAGGTTTTGACTTCTCAGTTCAAGAGTTTGATGTTTCAGGCATCTTTCCCCAGATGTGCCCTTGGAAGGTAGAGATGTTTTGACCCAGACAGATCTTTTAACTGGTCATATGCTCCCAGCAAGAAAATTAGTGAATGCTGACCCTTGACTTTCTTGCTCAAGTTTGCCTAATGATGTGTCAAATGGAATTGATTGGTTATTTTCAATTTTTATTCTTAGAATTTTGTGTTAAAAAACCAGGCCATTACACTGGGCTTAGGCTGGCTTTTCTAAAAGGAGCAGCTGGCTGCAGTCCTGGCATGAAATTTATGGAAAAGATGGTTTGCTTTCTTTAATGACAGAAAAAATATTATAGGAAGAAGTGGAATTTTTTTTTTTGTTGCTGCATATTTTGAACAGATAATCAATGAATGAAGGCTTCTGCCATGGCTTTGCTTGAAGGGTGATGTTGCCGCAGAAGTGAAAGTTGAATTTTTTAATCACTTTTTGCAGGCTTCTTTTTGCAGGGCTCCGATGCAATTGTTGCTCACCATTCCTGGTAGCTGGGAAATAGCCTATTTGTTCCACACACACGTGGCCGTGGATTTAGCTCTCCAGCCATGTGATATTAAGGGGGAAAAAGGGAAAACCTGAAGCCCAAGTGAACTGTTGAACGAGGCATGGCAGGAGGACCAGGTGTTAGAGATGCCTGGTTAGTTCAGGGTAGCTGCCAAAGGGAAAGGCAGCCAGGAGCTGGGCAGCCCAGTGGTTTGGGCATTTGCCTGACGTGTGGGAAACGGAGGTCTGGGTTCTTCCTGCAGCTCCAGAACACTCAGGAGCTGGTGCTCACCTGGGCTGTGGGAGCTGGAGAGGGAATGGAGTTGCAGTGAAGCCAGGTGAAGCGCCTGTGTTCTGCCCTTTCTCCTGCCCTCCTCTGAGTGTCTTGGTGTCCTGTGCGGACAGAGACTTTTGGTGATGGATATTACCCCAAGGCCTTGCAGGAACCCGTGGGTGCCAAAGACTGGCTGGGCGAGGTGCTGGAGTGCCAAAATCCTAGGCTGGGCTGTATCAGATCCTTCTAAAAGTGATCTTGATGTATGTGCAGTACAGGACATTGTGCTTGGAACTCGCAGTAGGAGTTGGTTAGGAATCCTTGTGTGTGTAATGTGGGATTTCAGCAAAAGGAGATAGCATCTTCCCAAAATCAGTGCAGATGATGAAAATAGGCCTGTGTGTCTTTAAAAAACCACACCGATACTACTTTTCATCTAATCAGATGTTCTCTGTGAGCAGTCTTTATGCACATATTGGGAAAAAATCCTTTGAACTTAGAAGAGAGGGTTGTAAAGGTGGAGACATTAAATCAGATGTTTAATACTTCAGATATTCCTTTCTGGTTTATTTGCGTTTCTAATTAATTCCTGCAGTACAGGATACTTTTTGGTGCACATGGGTGAGAAGGAAAGTTTGGATTCACGTCTTCCTTCTCCCATGGTTGCATTTCTTGATGCTGCAAGCACCAGAATGTTTTCTGAGGCACTCTGTGTGTTATTTCTGAAATTGTGCAGCTTGGTGATGCCCCCTTTACTGCAGGGAACAGCAGAGAGAAAACACTTCCATGCAGCAGTGCATGGATTGCCTGTGTCTTGAGAGCTCTGCATGTAACTGAGTTTAGCAAGTGGGGAAAAAATCGTGTAGGTGCTTCTTGTGCCCATCCTGACTCGGGTTAAACTTTGTCTCGTGTCCCCAGGCCTTCTGGTAGGGGTGAAAACGGGCAGCTAGGCTGAGCCCAGGGCTTGACTGAAGCATGTGGAGCTCGTGACCTACATAGTGGTACAAACTGCAGCAATATCCAGGCGAGATGAGATGTTGGGTGCAGTTTACACGTCTCACACGACGTTTGTCTCATGGAATGAAAGGCAGAGAACACTGAAATTGCGGGAGGAAGCTGCTTAGAATCTCTTACTGCTTTATGCTATTTGCAGTCCTAAAGCTCGCTGCATTTTTAATGAAATTTTAAATTATGGGACTTGACTCAAAATGGCTCAGCTTCCAGGAAAAAAAAAAAAGTGAATTAGTGGCATGAGGTCCATACTGTGTTTAAAAATAGAGCCCGAGCTGGAAATGTGATTTGTTTAAAAGACTTGGTCTCATTTTAAAATTGAAGTTTGTTAGAGGTTTTGTAACAAGTTTGTCTTGCACACAAGCACAGGGAGGGTTTAGAAGAGACCAACTGGCAGTGCGTTTTATTGGTGGGAAAGTATTTCTTTGTTCTGAAGTAAACCATGTTACTTAGCAGTGTTTAGAGCCAGACAGACTCATTTTACTTCTGGAGCCTGGGATGATGTTGGTTTTTGGACAAGATTAGTGCCAGTTTTGCTCTGAATTAATCTCAGAAGTCTGTTTGCATAGACAGTACTCCAGCGGCCTTGCTGGCTGGGGACTCATCAGAGTTTCAGTTCCCTGCTTGTTACAGGATGTGTTTGATCCCAGGAAAATTGCTCTTTCTGCACTTAGCAAGGATAAAGGGTTTTGACTTGTCCAGGTGGAGAAGGCAAGGCGATGATTGCTGCAAATGTGTTCCTGCATTTTCTCTGCTGGAGTTAGACATGGCGTAGGTCATTTACTATCCCTCACAACCCAAAAAACCCCAAACCCTGTGACATACTGCCATAGTTATGTGGATAGAGGTGTTTGACAGCTGAAACCTTCAAACTCCACCACTCCAGCAGGTGCTGTGTGGTGCAATCCCATCCAGAGTCACCCAGCCCCTTCCTGCCGTGCTTTTTCACTGCTGTTGTTCAGAACGGGACTTAGAAGAAGCCCTCACAAATTACAGCTCATCTCTTTCCACTTGTTTAAATGTAGTGCAAGATTCTCAGGGAGCTGCTTCAGCTTGGATCATCAACAATTTTCAGTGCAGGTGGAGACTGTTTGCACAAGCTAAACTCCAAATTAAAAAATACCTGCCTGTGGACAGAAGCTGCTGAAGTGGGGGCTGTGTGTTCTTCTCAAGGTGGGCAGAGAAATGCATGGACCCTGCATAGTAATTCTTACATGGTGACCTCTTAGAAAAAGCCCAGCCAAAGTGAGTAATGATTGGAGCCTGGTTTTAAGCTCAGTTAAGTGTTTGAAGTCTTCAGAGCATCCAGAGCTGTGCTGTTAAACGTAAAGAGGGTAATGCTGAATCAAGTGCCAGCTTTGCTAGGACCAGTACTTGGTCTGAGTGTTCCTTTTTTAAGCAAGTTTCCTCTTGCTTACACTAAGACTGATGAGGTGTTGGCGTGTGAGGAGTTCCTTTGCGGGCTTTGCTCGGTGAGGAGAGTTCTGTCACTGTTGAGGACTTGTGAAAATCCCACCCCACGTTTACTCTGTGTGGTTAGCCGGCCAGCACCATCACTGGGTCCAGCTGGAGCCTTGGAGGGTGGTGAATTTTGGAAATGCATCTTTCTAGGAATTTGTGCCTTTCTGTCCACGGGATCCTTCCATCTGCCTTCCACTGACCTGGGAGAGGACATAGCCTTGGGTATGGAGCTTATGCAACCCCGGAGCGGCTGTAGCTGCTGCAGTGTAACACATGCACAGAGATTAGCTGGCTCTGCATGGCTGCTGGGCTGGGACTAGCAGATTTCTTTGGGACAAAATTCCTGTTGCTACCCAGTGCTACCCTTAAGACACCTCCTAGAAGAGCTTGCTTGTCTTACCCAAACGTTCTGGAGCACAGTGACTGCTGTAGAGACAGTGAGTATTTGCTAAATGATGTCTTTAAACGCTGTGTAGAGGAGTACAGAGCTGTCTTAATTTTCTCCCAGAGGAGAGGTGACTGTCTTTTCCGTTTTCTTCCTTGTGGGTTGGTTTGGACACCTAAGTCCTCTTAGTTGTGGAAGCAATTGATATAATTTGTTCAGTAATAATATGGCTGAAAGAATGTTATGTTAAAAAACCCCCTGTGCTAAAAAGCATAAAGCCAAAACTAAACTTCAGGGAGTACAAATACAAAGTTGAAATTTTATATGTAAAGCTTCTGTCTACCAAGTTTTGGCTGGTTGTGGGTTGCTGAATAGTTCCTTAAATGAAATTATATTTTTAATGGAATAATGTTGTTGCTATATTAATGCTGCATAAGCTGACAAATTATACCCTGGTACCTTAGCCAGAGTCTTCCCCTACAACGGGTTTAAACATGAAAATGGTTGTTGTATAATGATTTAAAGGACAATTGTTGTGTTCTGACAAACTGGAAGAGAAGGGAGGGAATAGGCAGCTGAGCTGTCAAATCCCTTAATTACATTAGAGACCAAAGATACTGTCATTACTCATAACTCCCTTTCAAAGCCCAGCTCCTTTCTAGTTTAGAGCAACTTGGAGCTCTGTGTGATTTTTATTCATGTGCCTGAAACAGGGTAGATGTTGATTTATTGCCTGGCTTTTTCAGGGGGAAATAGGATATAGCCTTGAGTTGTGTATAGTAATTCCTGGATATGCCCTGTGCCTCATCTTAAATCCTAGGGGAGGTGTGTGCTCCTTTGATTTGGCACTTTGGCAAAGGTTTTTTGGATTAAAGCTGTGCAAGTTTGTGCATTCCTGTGAGTTACTGGAACAGTGATTTTTGGGCTGTAAGAAGGGAATTTATTTAGAAATGTGTGGCCCTGTAGGGTAGGATGTCTTCCGAAACGTGGATTATTTGTGGGTGGTTGACTCTGCTTTGGGTGCTGTTAGTTTTTGGATGTGTCTTAGGCTCAGGTTGATATTTCAGATGTAAACAAATCCTTGTTCCACTTTCTAATTCAAGCCAGCATCCTCTTTGCTCCTGTCGTCATCTGCCTCGTTTGCTGTCTCGCCTGTGAGGCCCTGGGAAAAAAAAAAGGCATTTTTGTAGAGTGGAAGTAAATAATTGTGCAATTAGGCCCTGTATCATGCTGCATAAATCTAGGTTATCTTAATAACGATTTTTAGGCAATGTAGCTCAAGTGGTGGCTCTGTGATTCAAATGGTAATTGACTGTGCAGCTAAAAAAATTAAACTCAACTGCTCTGTGTTTGGGATGATGACTATTGCAAAAGCTGGCATTGTTCCCTTTAAAGATGAACTCTCAGCTCCACAACCCCAGCGTGCAGCAGTGCAGAAAAACTGCTTAATATCCAGTTTTTTGTTGTGAAGTGCTTAAGAAACGTCTTTTTAAACTTAATTCTGCCTTTGTGGAGCTGTAGTATAATAGCTTTTAATTGCATGATTAATTTTCTTGGAGACCTCTGCTTAATTCATTGCATTGCCTGGGTATATATTGGGCTACAGCTGAAGAGTTGTGTATTTTCTGTTCTTTAATTTCTTATGTGGGTGAGTTAAAGAAGTAATGTCCTTTTTTTCTGCTGACATTCAGAGGAGGGAAACACTAGATCTCATTTGGATAAAATTATCTACTTACCAGTAAGGTTGAGGAATGGTTTATTAGAATGGCCTCGTGTCTTGTTTTGCCACTCACCTTTATCTTGTTTTGATCCACCCCCCACACATTATGGTTTGATAATTCCATACAAACACTACTTTTTGTGGTTTCTGTAGTTGATTAAGATTTTTAGTGTGCTGTATTTGTCCTTCAGCCTGATAGCTATTTTAAATTCCCTTGTCTCTGAAAGTTTTGGATGTTCTTTCAGGCTTGCAAAAAGTTGAGTCTGAGCCATTTTTCACTTCCTGTCAGTAAATATCAAAGTAATGACTCTTCTGTGCTGGCTTCTCCTTACTGAATAAAAATCCTGTGTTTTTTCTGGGGGTGTTTGAGGTTAGGACATGCTTAAGTACACAGTGGTGCTTGGTTCAGGGAGATCCTGCAAGGTGGAGTGGTGTGCTGGGAACACACATGGTGACATCTCATAGCTCTGCTTGAAAGAGCTTGTGCTGAGCTGGGTTAGTGGTTAAAGCAGGTCAGTTTGACACTTAAAAACTCAAATTGAGATGTGACATGCCAGCTTCTCACAGCATTGGTTCCTCTGGAGAGGATCTGCTCAGTCCCTGTCTTGCCTCATGTGAATTCCTGAGTGTGGCACCCGGTGCTCTGGTTTAGGTGACAGGGTGGGGATCAGTCACAGGTTGGATTTGGTGATCCCAGAGGTATTTTCCAACCTCGGTGATCCTGGGATTTTGCACCATTGTCCTTGGGCCGCCCTGTGTTGCTGCAGCTTGTTGGGATGCCAGGCTGGCTATGGAAAGATGGGATGTGGCCTCTTCCAAAATGTCAGCAGAAACAAAAGAACTTTCTTAACTGGGCCTCTGCAACTTTCCCTCTGGAAATCTCTTGGGATTGTGGGCAGTGCTGTAGGTCTGGACTAGGGGTTGAGTTAGGGAGTTGAGGCCCAATCTCTGCCGTCACAGCTGAGGAGTTCTCTCAAACTTGGTATCAATAATACAGAGTCTGATGCATCATTTGTTTTGTTCCTGTTTGCTCTTAGCTCTTTTTGAATGGAAGGGCAGCTTTTCTGTGTCCTTTAATATTGTCAGGCTGTTTTAGAGGGGTTTCATGAGCTGGAAGGGATTCACAGGGATCATTGAAGTCCAGCTCCTGGCCTTGCACAGGACACCCTAGCAATCCCACCCTGTGCCTGAGAGCGTTGTCCAAATAATTCTGGCAGCTCTACATGAGAGTTCATGTTTCCTTTGCTCTCTGCATGCTTTTGTGTCTTTATTTATGATTCCAGACCATTTTGAAATGGAAGTTTAAGGTGCCTTTTTCTCAGCCTTTGTCAGAACGAGCTGTTCTCTAGAGCAGCCATCATCTTTCATGCTTTTGTTACCATTATTTCTATTTATGCTGTGAGGTCTGTGAGTTTTTTTCCCCGGTCTTAGTGTGACCCCATTAGCTCTTCAGCAAAGCCTCTGTATGGCTGAGAGCTCCTGGACACGTTTCCTACACCTCCTGCTCTGGGATTACTTCCCAAATGCGATATAATATAATGAGCAGGCCCAGAAGTGAGTTGTGGATGTAGACAACCTGGCATATCCTCTTGAGGCATCTTCTGATTTATTTCTTTATGCTGTGGGAATTTGAGTTCCCCTCCAGACCTGTTGTCAGCCCCATGACCTCACATAGACAGGTTTGCCTCCTGGATATGAAGGAGTTCCAGTTATTCCTTATCTAGGTTGTTCCATTTAAACCGAAGGCTGAAAGCTTTAAAAACTGAAAAATGGGGAAAAGACAGTCCTTATTGGAACGTGGAGCATCGAGGGGTTAAATGCATTTCTTGTAAATGATAAAATGTTTCAGCCACATCTGAGTTGGTCCCTTTGCTTGTTCTTTAAGGCACAGATGGTAGAGTTGACAAGTGCAGCTGGCCGGCTACAAGGAATCCTCCTTTGCTCTGAAGAACTTTCTTCCTGTTCATTTCCTCTATACTTCCTGATGATCCAGGCTCACAGAAAAATACTAAACTTCTTTTGCATTTCATGCTGGCTAATGGAAATGCTGCCTATTAAATAAAAAAGGCACTCATGGATACAGCTCAAACAGCATGTATGTTAGGAAAGTCTTCTAGATTTGTCTGGGTATATTTTCCTATGTAATTCTCTTTTTTGTTGTTGGGATGCTGTCAAGCAAATGGCACTAATAGGAGCTTGGCCATTTGTCAGGGCTCTTAAATCTGTTTGAGGATGGAGTGTGGACACTTCTTGTAACACTCCCCCCGTAGCTCCAGGCTGTCAAGCTGTTGCACAGTTAGAGCAGTGCTGGTTTTTTTCTCCCTTGCTGTTGCTCTGTGGACTTGTTTAAGCTGGAGTTAAAGGGCTGGAGGTCACCAGGCGAGCGTTGCGTCACTGGCAGGCCCAGCTGCACTGCCTGGCCACCTCACACAGCTCCTGCAGCCAGAGTTCTGAAAACTGCAGGCAAATTCAGACAACAAAGCTACACTGGGACACTTGAGAGCCACGCTGTGTCTCTGCTCCCAGGCAGTACTGGCAAAGGGACTCCCCAGTGATAACTTGGCCACCCCGCACTGGTGGCTGGGTCCCCTCGCAGGCAGGAGGGTGAGGGGTGACACGGAGCAGAGCTGGCAGCAGATGAGGAGTGGGCTGGTGGGGAGCGGATTAAAGCAAGGACAAACCTACCCTGCTTGAACTGGAAGTGAAAATTAGCATTCCTGGCGGTTGTGAAGCTTTTTGCAGGCTGTAGATTCCCTGATTTAAGTGTCCTTTGTTAAATGAAACTCGTATTTGGGAGCTGGAAGCTGAGGGTTGGGAAAAATGGACTGGTGTTTTATTTGCAGGTTTCAGGTTCAGGGTGTCCAGTAAGGTTTTTAGCTCCAGACTTGAACATCAAGTTCATCATTCACAGCTTCAGGAACACAGAGCTTGTTTGAAATTTCCTTTCTAAAGATGAAATCTAATGCTTGGTAGGTTGTCCTGAAGCCTTTGATTCCCAGAATCCCAAAATGGTTTGGGCTGGAAGGAATCTGAGAGCTCATCTTGTTCCACCCCCTGCCATGGGCAGGGACACCTTCCACTGTGCCAGGCTGCTCCAAACCCCAGTGTCCAACCTGGCCTTGGGCACTGCCAGGGCTCCAGGGGCAGCCACAGCTTCTCTGGGCACCCTGTGCCAGGGCCTGCCCACCCTCCCAGGGAACAATTCCTTCCCAATATCCAATATAAACCTACTATCTATCAGTGGGAAGGCATTCCCCCTTGTCCTGTTGTTCTAGGCCCTTGTAAATGATAAATACTTGTAAAATTGCAAAGGGCTATGAGTTCTAAAGTTCTTTTTAACGTGTGTTTTGACGTAAAACTTGTGTCAGTGTTGAGTTTAAAAAGTAAAGCTGTGTGTAAATTCTGAAGCACTGCATGCTCTGGCCTGCTTATAAAATAGGAGATGAGGTCATTTACTCTTTGTTTTCCTGTTACAGCCACCTTAATGAATGGAGTGAGGATCAGGGGTTAAATACTTGGAAATACAGGACTTCATAAAATCACTTGAAATCACTTAGACTTCTAATGTTGTTTTAGTTACTAATTGACAATGTTGATCATTGCAGGAAAAGCTGCAGCTGTTGGTTTTTGCAGCTTCCTTGTGACTATTTAAGAATTAAGAACTGGTAAATATTTTGCTATGCTTTTTTGGCCACCTTCCATTATTAGGAAAAAGTCTGAATTTGTGAGCAAAATAAGTTACAGGACCAACATGAGTAATTTACTTTTATATCTCCATGTATGTAAAAAATTGCAAGTGTATACTGCATATTCTTTAATTTGGTCTTGGCATAATGTGAATATATAGACAGCTATTTTTGAAAGTGATTATAACAGCTGATTTGCATAATGATCCAGGATTTTTCTCATAGCAACTGGAAAGACTGTCATCTTCAGCAATGTGGGAATGATTTCAGGCTTTAAGGAGAGTGTTTTGTTCAATCTGTGAGCAGCATTAGAGCAAAGGCATTTCTGAAGTGGCACATGGATTATTTGCATTGGTCTGGTTTCAGTATTGATTGAAGCATCCATGTGGCATTGGGTGATTTAGCAGACAATTGGGTGTTGGGATTTTAAGGTTCCTTGGGCACAGCACAGTGTTGGCTCCCTTGGAAGTGGAATTCTGTAGTTGGTGATGAGAACTGGAGTGGAGGACAGAGTCCTGGTGTTCTGCCTTTGTGTCATGGGGCACCAGAGTACAGAAAAGACCTGAAGCTGCCAGAGTGCGACCAAGGGAGGGACACGGGGATGGGGAAGGGTCTTGGAGGGGCGGGATGAGGAGCAGCTGGGGGCACTGGATTTGTTCAGCTGGAGGAGACTGAGGCCAGAGCTCACCAAGGGCTGCAGCTCCAGACTCTGCTCTCTGTGAGTAAGGACAGGACCCAGGGAATGCTGGAGCTGGCTCAGGCTGGAGATCAGGGAAAGGCTCTTCCCCCAGAGGGTGCCGGGCACTGCCCAGGCTCCCCAGGGAATGGGCACAGCCCCGGGGCTGCCAGAGCTCCAGGGCTGTTTGGACAGCGCTCCCAGGGATGCTCACGGTGGAGTTGTTGGGGTGTCTGTGCAGGGCCAGGAGCTGGACTGGATGGTCCTCGGGGATCTCTTCCACCTCAGGATGTTTGTGGTTCTATGATCATGAGTCTGTCCATGGTAATTTTTTTTATTATGAGCAGTAATATCCCAGCCTCCATGTTTACAAGACTGAGAAAGGAATGAGTACTTTAAAAACTGTTAGAACCATTTTTGGAATGAGTATGTTAGGAAAGAGCTACTTAGGCAAAATGTGGTAGGGTTTATTTTATGCTGCTTAGAAAGCCCATTTCAAATCCTTGTGGATCCTTGTGGGTTCCTTCCAACTCAGCATATCCTATGATCCTGTGAAATTTTGATAGTTACATCACTTTGGTTGACTTTGTTTTTGCATGTGTTGAACAGCCTCAGTAAATGACTGAGCCTCTTTCCATTTTTGTTTTCCTGTCTTAAAAAAAAAAGCTTAGAATTGATAATGAACTTGTTGCACGTTTTAAATGATCAGTTCTCCCAGATCTCTAAAATTAACAGTATGATTACCAATTTCATGATGATTCAGAGTTCTTCCTTTGAATGGAAGCCCAGCTTCCCAATCTCTTGTGTAAGAAATCTCATTTTGGTAGTGAATATCCTAATTTCAGCTCTGGAAATCGATGTTAAATGAAGTGAGGTGTGAAAAGGAGTGTCTGTGAACTGCTGAGTGTGGCTGGTGAGAGCAGAACTTGCTGAAGGTGATGCTTAGTGGATGGTTGCTCCTGAATACGTCCTTGCAGTGATCCGGGGCTGTCCCTGTCCCTGAAAGGGAGTTTCATTCCCCAGCATGGGGATAAAAACTGGCTGGGAGGGATGCAGGATCAACCATCCGCTTCACTTGCTGCAGATTTTGGGGTATCTTTTCACAGGATGGGTGGAAAAAGTTGGCTTTTATGGCAACTTTTTCCATTTAAGTGATGAAACTTCTGTTTCTGCTCAGATTTAATTCATCTGTGCAAACAGCAGCATCACTTCCATTCTGTTCTTCCATCTTAGTGCTCCCTAAAGCACAGGCATTCTTCAGTTGTTTGAACCACCACAAGAGCTTCAAAGCAACACATCAAGGCTGCCAGAGCTCCAGGAGCATTTGGACAACACTCTCAGGGGTGCACAGGCTGGGATTGTTGGGGTGTCTGTGCAGGGCCAGGGGCTGGCCTGGATGATCCCTGTGGGTCCCTGCCAGCTCGGGATTATTTGATGGTTCTGTGTCTCTTCACCGTGCTGTGAGGAGCAGGTACTGCAAAGACGCAAAGTTCTCTTTCCCAGCAGTAAGAATGGGTTTGTCACTGCTGCTCCGTGCTTCCCTTGGGAGCAGATGAAGCCTGGTGCGGGGAAGGGCGTCGCTGGGGCCGTGTCCTTTGGCACCAGCCCTGTGCAGACACCAGGGTGAGTCAGCAGTGCCTGTGAACTGCATTCCAGTCTAATGCTCGGAGATAATCACCGAGGTGCTTCAGGACCACTATATTTAGGTGGGAAAGACATTGGCTTGCCTGTTTCAAAAAAATAATCGTGTTTTTCCAAAGACAACCCTTCCTCCCCATTAGGCTCACTGTTGGATATTTAATTTTGAGCAACACTCGGGGTTTTGTGCTGTCAGGTTGCAAAGCCCCAGAGCACACGAAACACTTTTAGTGAATCAACATCACAGAATAGCTGGGGTTGCAAGGGACCTCTGGAGATGATCCAGGCCAGCTCCTTCTCCAGGGAGGGTCACCTGGAGCACGTGACACAGGAGCACTTCCAGGTGGGCTTGGAATGAATCCAGAGAGAGATTCCACACCCTCCCAGGCAGCTGTTGCAGTGCTCTGTTACCCTCCAGGGAAGTTCTCTTCCTCGTGGCGAGATGGCCTCAGTAAATAGATTCATATTTCCCCCCCCACACCCCATTTGAAGTATTTTTTTGTTGTCTTTCCTTACTGGCATATTAGGGAATGCCTTTTGCAATTCCCAGTTTTAGTTCAGAAAGTAAAAATAATGGTAATGGTCACAGGTTCCTGGAATGGTTTAAGGGATCTTAAAGCTCATGCAGTGCCACTCCCTGCCAAGGGTCAGGGACACCTTCCACTGTCGCAGGCTGCTGCAAGCCCCGGTGTCCAACCTGGCCTGGGACACTGCCAGGGGCGATGCACGGATCAGCTTCAGCGTTCTCAGTGATTCCTGGCTGACAAGGTGGTGATCAGTCAGAGGCTGGGCTCCTGCTCCTAGAGGTCTTTCCCAGCCTGCCGGGTCCTGTGAGGCAGTCCTGCAGCTGTTTGGAAGCAGGAATGGCTGTGAGCTGTGCCCGCACCCTCGTGCGTTGCCCTTGAGCGAGGGAGGGGAGCAGGGAGAGCCGGGAGCCGAGCGGGAATCGCGCTTCCAACAGCCTGGGAGCGCCCCGGTTTATTTTGGAACTTTTTATCTCCCTGTGCCTGCGTGTTGGGAGGCTCTGGTGTTTGGAGCAGTGTGTGAGCAGGCTGGGAACGCTGCTGGTAAGATGTTCTGTTCCCTTGGCTTGGGTGGTGTGTCTGCCTCGCTCCCATCTTGCACCAGCTGGGAATCCTGGAAAGTGTTTCCTGTCTCAGCCCCTCGGAGAGGAGAAGCATCTGAACATCAGCCACAGGCTGCAGTGCCTGAAAAAAGGCTGGGAAGCTCATGATTCCAAAGAAAAATGTGAGCAAGGCACTCAAAATTTGGTGAAGTTTGGGCATCTGTCCCATGGGTGATACTACAGCTGAAACTGCGTTTTGTTTTGATGTGTCAAAATGGAATTGTTTTCCCTCTGTTGCCAGCATGAGGGCTTGTCTTCTCTAAGAAGTGCTGTGGAAAGCAGACTGATATACTGGATTATTTTGCTCTGGTAATTTATAGTTTGTGTACCCTGCTGCTCTGAGCGGGAGGAATCAGGCTGAAACTGGGGAGGAGGGAGTGATGTGGTGTATTAGCCAGGTAGTTGACAGTTAATAAAACATAGAGCCAGTTTTTTCTGCTTATGGCAAGGAATAACTGATAAAGCAGTGAAGACATTGCTAATTATATAGCACCTTTTGTTCATTAAAGAGGTGTGAACTGTTTGTTGAGTAAAATAGATAAGAGGGAAATTCAAAGTTTGTGATTTGAGGTTATCCCAAGCTCTGTAAGTTAAGCACTTTTTCCCTCAGTGTGTGTTTTTTAGTGTTTGGGCAAGTACAGAATAAGCTGGAAACCAGACACAAACCTGTTTCAGTGTCTGTATTTAAAGCAGCCACAAATATTTATTTGGCTTACTCCAAAGCTTTTTCATATTTTTCTTTGTCTGTACAAATCATCTGTTGAATGGCCCAAGTAGACCAATGGCTATTAATACTTGGATTACAACACAGTAAATACTAATTCTTTTTTTTTTTTTTTTTTTTTTGAGAGTACAAAACATTATTTCCGTGTATTCAGTTCCTAATGTTTTTCTGAAGCCTTGCAGCTAATGGTGTCAATGCAGAACCTGGTATGTGCTGTTCTGCTCTGAGGACTTGTGGGAATTTTGCAAGGGTGGAGTAAAGTAGTTTGTGTCCTACTTCAGTCTTTCCTTCATGCACAAGTAACTGGAATTTTAATATCTTGGAAGCTGATGCGGTGTCTCCCATTCTGATGTGATTATTCTTTGGAGCTTTGGTATATTTTGACCATGAAAATAAAAATGAGTCTTAAAAGGCTGGGATAATTTAGGTTGAGAGGGCCCTCTGGAAATCACCTCCTCCAACCCCCCTTTTTAAAGCAGGGCCAACTTCAAACATATCATTCTTTGTTCTTGCTCCTTCTAAAATTAGTTTGAGGAGGAGTATGTTAATGTGGCAGGCTATGGGCTGTTTCGAGCTGCTGCTTTCATTTCTGGTTCCCTTTTCAGCTGAGCTTTTTCACTGCATTATCATTTCTAATAATGCTTTAAACTTGGGAGGGCTTTCTTTTCTGGAATTGTATTTAAAAAAAAAAAATCCATATCTTCATTTCACCACAGGGAAAATAAATACCAGTAATTTTTCTAGCAGTTGTGAATTCTTTACTACATCAACTCTAGATGTAAACTTAAAATTTTCTTATTTGCCCTTGTCATTGATTTGTTTGGCTAAGAGGTACTTTTCCTAAGTTCTTTTATCCTGGGTTGCTTTTGGCAAGTGAATTGCAGGTAGTTCAGAATAAGAAATGAGAATATTTGTTCAGAAGTGGGTAATTGTTGGGGTTTTTTTGATTAGCAAGGTGAATAATCCTTTTCAGATTGGCACATTTCCACCAATTGCATGCGATCTGTGGAGTCGTTGCTCTGATTTGGGTACAACTACACATTTGATTAATATCCATTTAATGCTTTCGTAGACATTTCACATGCTTTATAAATATTTCTATAACTTGCATATTCAGATATTTATCCAAACATAATTGCTATGGGCTTTCCTGCGGAGAGGCTTGAAGGAGTGTACCGGAACAACATTGATGATGTAGTAAGGTAAGGCTTTCTTTTTCTTTTCCTTCACTTATAAAACTTGAGTTTTCTTTTCTGCACTCATTTATGTCCTGCTGAGGAAAGGATGTGCGTTCTGACTTGCAGATATTGCCTTAATAGCTTTCCTAAAAAAGGTTGGAAACAACAAAAAATGGCCAGGCTCCTGTTCTGGATTGATCTCAAATGCATATAATCTGCTTTTTTAGTGTGAAAAATTGACTTCATTAAGTTGTGTTGGAGTAAAAAAAGGTTATTTACTTACAGAAAGACATCAATCCATGCTTCTCCTCAGTGTCAAGAGGTTCCTCAGGTAGCTGATGGTATTTCAGGATAAGTTTGCCCTTATCCTTTCTTCAATCGATAAATGAAGTGCTTGATAAGTAAATTTTGATTTCAGATAGTAAATATAAGTGACTTTAAATAAAGGCTTTTACATTTGGTTGTGTTGAATAATTATGGACAAGGAGAAAGATGACCTAAAATCTGTTACCGCTGGTGAAAAACCCCCTATAGGTTGTAGTTTTTAACTTCAAATGAAGTCATCACTGAGTTGCTGACTACAATTGAGGAAGAGGTGAGGAGTGTTGTAGGAACACTGTTGTAATTCATTTAGTTAAAACCCTACCTGCAGAGTGAGAGGTTGCATTTAAACTCTTGGTAGAAGCTGCCAGAAATTTGTGATTTTAGGGTTCAAAGTTGTGATTTTTGTGTGCTTTAGAGGTGATTTGAAGTCATGAACTCGGTAGCTCCGTGAGAGACTCGGCCTTTGGGGCAGGGGATAATGCAGGAAGGATTTCAGGGAAGGTAGGACTGGCTGTGTCTGGGCAAGGAGGTGCTGCTCTCAGCTGTGAGGTGCCACGGGGAGTGTCTCAGAGTTATGCAAAGCATTCCCATACAATGACATCCCTGTCTGAACTGCAGACACGTGGATTTGATGGATGGAGCACTCGGGGGATACAGGGCTGGCTGGATGGATGCAGGCCAAGAGTTGTAGGCAGCAGCTCGTGGTGGTCCCTGTGGAGACCATTGACCAGTGGGGTCTCTGAGGGTCTGGTACTGCTCAGCAGCTCTGTGGGTGACACCGAGGGACTGAGGCACCCTCAGCATGTCCAGAGGTGACACTGAGCTGTGTGGGGCAGTCACCTGCTGGAGGGAAGGGATGGATCCAGAGGCACCTGGACAGGCTTGAGGGCTGAGCCCACACCAACCTCATGGAGTCTAGCAAAGTGAAGTGCAAGCCCTGCACCTGGGGCAGGGCAACCCCTGGGATCAATCCAGGCTGGGGATGAGCAGCTGGAGCAGCCCTGGAGAAGGAGCTGGGGGTGCTGTGGGTGAGAGCTGGGACCCAGACCCCCCCCCGTGCCCTGGGCTGAGCCCCCAGCGTGGGCAGCAGGGGAGGGGGGGATTCTGCCCCTCTGCCCCTGTGCTCAGTGCAGACCCCACCTGGAATTCTGGTGCCTTCAGCCATAAGGAGGACGTGGAACTCTTGGAGCAAGTCCAGAGGAGGCCACTGAGTTGCTGATGGGGCTGGAGCCATGGCAGGGGTGGTACTGGATGGCCTTTAAGGTCTTTTCCCACCCAAACTCTTTTGGGATTCCATGATTCTACAGTTGTTGGCAGCCAGAACTAGGGCTGTTGGAATTTCCCTGGGGATTGCATGCAGGCTGGTGGAGAAGTGAGCTGAGCTCCTCTGTTCCCACCCTGGGAGGACTCGTCACCCTCACCTGGCAGTCAGTGGCTCCCTGCACAGCTGCACTCAGCTGGGCTCCAGGGGCTTGGTTTTGCATGTTCGACTGTTATGACGAAAATCATCATCCACAAATAGCTCTGAGAGTGTCAGAGCCTGGAGCTGCCCTGGCTGGGGGAAGTGCAGTGCCTGCATTCTCTGATGCCTTGGTGAGAAGTCACCACTTCCCCAGAGCTGGGCAGATCAGTGGGGGTCAGTGCAGCAGGCAGGAAACACTCGTGGAGAGTGTGTGTCTGTCTGTGTCTGCTGGCATTGTTAACAGAGGGTGACGTTGTGTTCTCTCATCCACACAAGAAAACATTGCTTGGAGAGGTTGGGGCTGCCCCTGGAGCCCTGGCAGTGCCCAAGGCCAGGTTGGACACTGGGGCTTGGAGCAGCCTGGGACAATGGAAGGTGTCCCTGCCCATGGCAGGGGTGGCACTGGATGGGCTTTAAGGTCCTTCCCAGCCAACAAACTCCACCCCTCCAGCCAGCTTTCTTTCCCAGCAGTCAGAGGCACCTTTTCATGAAATTGATGAAATATCCAGTCCCTGATGAACTCCACCTTTCAAAATTGTGGGATAGGACCAAAGGCTGGACTTTGGATAAATCATAGAATGATTTAAGTTGGAAGATATTTAAAGATTATCTCCTTCCACCCCCTGCCATGGGCAGGGACACCTCCCACTGTCCCAGGCTGCTCCAAGCCCCAGTGTCCAACCTGGCCTTGGGCACTGCCAGGGCTCCAGGGGCAGCCACAGCTTCTCTGGGCACCCTGTGCCAGGGCCTGCCCACCCTCACAGCCAAGAATTTCTTCCTAATATCTAATCTAAAATGGAAATAATATAAATAAATATTGATAGGCAGGAGTCTTTGAAGGCCCTCTTCCATTCACAGCATTTCAGTAGCTTCTGGATGAAGGAAAATATATTTTAGTGGTTGAGTAGGTAGATATGTGTCAATTAGATTTTAGTACTGGAATGCCTATATAATTATTAAGTTGTCCATAAACACTGATCACAAGGAGCAGTGATCACGTAAAAGTATCATCAACCAAATTAAGACAAGCAGAGATGTAAATTAAGTGGCTGCAGGGAACTGGATGCTCAAGTATTACTATGTTTGTTGCCTTCTCTCTTTAAAGCAGAATAAAGTGTGATCATGCAGCATTCTGCATGTTGCAGTGTTCATCTGCTCCAGTCATCTCTTTATTGTGGAATTTTTCTCCAAGTGCTTTTTATGTGAAATCCAAGGTGCTCGAGCTCCTGAGCAATTGGTATTGAGCCAGGATCCAGCAGTGGGCTTTTTCTGAATAGCTGGTACTCTGACAAATTCCAGGCTGATGCTGGGTGAGAAGTACAACCTGCACTGCTCGCTGTCTCCTGTTACTGACACTTGGGGAGGTTTTGGATGGAATTTTGTCCTTAAAAAAAAAAATCCTTGCCTGGAAGCTTATATACTCCGGTGTGTGGATATTCCTGGAAAAGCAGAGCCAGCTCTCCTCGCTCTCTGGTGTGTGCTAACGAGCAGGAACGTCTCCTGAAATAAATCCCTGTGTCCACCATCTTCCTGAGGCCCTCCAAGGCTGCCAGCGGGGGCACCAGTGGGAGCCATGGAGTATTTTTTCCTGATGCACTCGGAGTCTCCCACTTGGAGCTGCACAAGGAGTGCTCACATCTGTTCCCATTTTAACACAGGCCTTTAACCACAGAGCTGTTCTAGGTTCTTCTGGAATATTATGACTGATAACCAGAGCTTGTTTTTGCTTGAGCTTTCCAGGATTTTAGCAGCTAGTGTTTCTTTTCAATTTGAACAGCATGTTCTGTCATGGATAATTAAATTCCTTCTGGCTGATGTGCAGATACACACTGTTGATGATGTTAAGTGTAAACATTTGCATGTTATTTCTTCTTGCACATTGCCAGGTGACACATCATATATAATCACAGCAATTCTGATGAATCACGTTTGCAGTTTGGCTTGCCGAGGCTTGTATGGGAAGTTTGTGTTCCAAAGCGAGCATGGAAATGAAATGAGTGTGAAAAAGTGTAGTGGCCCTCCTTCCAAAACCCAGAATATCGCTGGGGACAGACTTCAGTGGCAAAGAATTAAAAAACTGGGATTCAAGTGAATGATTCTGGCTGGAACTGGAACACAAGAGTTATTTTAAGTGCTTTTCTTCATTGTGGCAAAATATTTTGCATAGATGATTACATAGGAAGTGTTTACAGATACCTGGTGTAATCAATGCTTTCTGTTTAAAAAAGTAACTCTTCCTCAGCTTCTTACAGTGATCTGCAGGTGTTTTAGGAATCAGGAAATCAGTCCATGTGCAGTAAATATTTCAGTTTCAGGTCAGATCTTGGTTTCCTTAGTTGCATTAGTTATGTTATCCATGCTGTTGGATTATTTGGATGACTGAGGTTTCCAACACACTGCCTCCTGGATTTTTGGGGCACTGCAGGGCTGGGACTAGGGATGCAGAACTGCACATGCTGGGTGATGCTTTAAGAATGGTATAAGTTAAGGTCAATATCATTGCAATGTATATTAATACATCCTTTTTTTTTTTTTTT